>RYFJ01002156.1:0-285395 GCA_003991445.1 Oryza meyeriana var. granulata
TTTCCACTGCATTTTTGTAAATATGATTTTACTCTGTTTGTAAGAACACTCCTGTTGGCTAAAAACTTGGTTTGTGTACCCATAACTTTCCTGGGCAGGGATTTATTACACATGAATATCAGATTTCGGTGGAATTTCATGGGCGTTACAGTTCGCTACACAAAAACCATTAATTTTGATTCTGCCAACCATGAATGGAATGCAGTCCTAAAATCAGCAGAATTTCTCAGTTGGACCATTTGAAATATGCCACCCACCCAACAATGCAAGTAGTGTTGCCTTGGTACATGTTCATATCCCACAACCATAGTATGAACTCCCTCCGAAAGTTAGAAACTTTGAACGGAGATAGGTATGCAACCTAAATTCCTTGAATAGAAGAGAATTATTTCCAATCATCTAGGAGGAGAGATGGAACCCTTAAATAATAAATGTCAGGAAATATGGTCAAAGATAGAGATATATGCATATTTAAATCAAGCACTAGTGAATTCAAACTACCAGAAGTACATAAGGAAATTGAAACTGCCTATTGTATATGTTATTACTTTGTGATTTAGAAGAGCATGACTAAGTTGAATTTACCCAAACATAATGCACCGGAGGAGGGTGAAATACCCAAAAAAGCAAAGATAACCCTTATCTTATCCAGAGGCCTTGAAAAAATAATAGGATAAGAACTTCTGGCTCCTTAAGCCCCAAATAACCAGAAGACATCTGGTGAAAATGGGACAAAAAAGGAACTTCCATACTCACGATCACTAAAGTACCCCTACTAAGTGAGGAGGAGCCAGTTTGAGACCTGGCAGATGGTATGGAAACTCGAAGCATACATACCACATCTTCCATGAAGAAAGAAAACCAGCAAAGTGCGCACCAACAATAATTGTTGATACATTAAAGAAACATGCGCATATCAAGAAAATTAAGCAAGATGAAGAAGCATCCGAAAATTGCATATGTTTGCATATCCATGGATATTTTTATAGAGTTTCATCCAACCAACAGAAGTCGGCTATGAAACCTATTATGGGCCATGTTATCTTTTAGAACGGAAAATCTCCATTGGCAGGCAAACAAAAGTTGAAATTAAAGATGAACGAAGAGATCAACCTACAAGCTAACTTATAGTTGAAAATATTAAGAAAGAATTAATGGATGTCTAAGAAAGCTTGAGACAGACATTTTTGTACAAACACGAAGTACCAAAGTCCAAAAGCAAGATAAAGAATATAGCCCGAAGCTATACAAACCAATCCCGGAATGGATTAAAATGATGGCCCAAACATTAGAAACAAAAATCTCACTTTAAGAAACAAGTTTGACATAAATTTGGTCGAAACCAATCATGTATAGAGCCTGAACGCTTAAAAGCATATTATAGTACATGAATGAAATAGCATATGAAGCCACATAAGGTTACCCGGATAAAAGACCACCACACATTGCATGCAATGTTGTTCGAACTTTATCCAAACCCCTATCAATATGAAGAAGATAACAAGATGGGTGTCTCACCAAATGGAGGCTTGAAAATCCATCAAGTCAAGAAAATCCCACAGATTTAAACCAATAAAATCACCACCCGTATCCCCTTCCTAGAAGGATACGAGCAAAAGGATTAAGGTGACTTAGACTTAAAGGATGCAAAATTTAGGAGGAGAATTTTGCCAGTTGTCGGCCACCGGTTTTGAAGACCGGAAACCTCTCATGTATTTAGTAGAATACCTGGATCAATAGTTTGGAACATACATAATATAACTAGTACCATGGCATTCATCGGCATAAAGTCTTACAGCACTTAGTTTTTACAAAAGGGGGTTGCGCGCATAGGGCCCCAAATAGACATAGCCAACTGGCTTATGATAATCTAGCAAAAGAGATAAGATATGATATCAGAACCATAAGCGGCGGCGGCCCTGCGTTTGTCCACAGGCACTCATCTAGCAACTTGGGTCCTATGGCACCTCCTTCGGTTCCTCCTCCTCCGGGTGGTGCTCATACGGTTCACCGTCGGCGTCTATTTCTAAAAAGGGGGTTAAGCAACGACCAACACTTAGAGTACTCGCAAGCCACCATTACAACATGAATAGATGTTCACAGGGTTCAAGGGAGGCATAGGGTTATTTGCACAAAGCTAGTTTTCACAAACCATTTCACAAGCCTATGACCTAACCATTTTATTAAGCACTTACGCCATGGTTTAAGTAGTTTATCCAATCATGAGGGTTGTGTCCACCTTGCCAAGCTCCACTTGGTTCGGTTTACCCTCATGTCCATTTCTCCAACCATTGTCCAAATCCACTTTCCTGCTTTCCAGGTAAGTCCCCATATCCATCCATCACCATCCTAATTAGGTTTGAAGATTTAGAGTCTAGTCAAGACCAGTACAAGTCCCAGTACTTCTTTAACCGCGAGCATGGCTATTTGAATAGATTGATTTTACTCACATTGCAGTAGATATACTCTTTACCCGCACTCCGTGGCGCACCTAACACATTAGACTTGCCACAGCCTAGTTTTTTGGATCTACTAGTATTGTGGCACCCGCTCCAAAGACCATGAGCCCCTATGCACCCCCTAGCGCTCTAATCCACTCCAAAGACTATGAGCCCCCATGCATCCCCTGGTGCTCCAATCCCTCATTACCAGTGGTGTGAGGAGTTGTCACGCCCGAAAATTCACCAGAATTTCCAAAGCTAATTTGTGCATTATATCCTCGTCCAGGAATCAGCCGAGGTATACAAATCAACAATTTGATAAACATAACCAAAATATAATAACGATAAATAATTACAAAAGGCACTTAGTCCTCACACAGAAGAAACCAGTAGCGGAACGACAACCTACCGAAGCTTCAGCACCAAACCCACAGGCAGCTCAACTGGGGTATAAACCAAACACCAAACTTCTCCTCCTCGCAAATCTTCACTCTGATGACGGTAATATTGCAAGACTGAGTACCACCCACCGTACTCAACAAGCCACACAAGGAAATGCAAAATAATGCAATAGGATTTTAAAGGAAAGGCATAGTATGGCTTATTTGCATTAATGACATTTAAAACATTTGTATTTAAAAACACTACAAATAGTATAGTTTAATTCATATCAACATTGAACCATTCACTAAATAGTACTCCAATGCAGTTCAGGCTCAAAACCATAACCCTCCAAACTAGAGCTATCAAGTTTCCATCATTTATTATCATTGATGAGTAATGTGGGATTAATCATGAAAAACATTGCTAGGCTGCCCATTAACCACGGGCATGGCTATTCAAACAATTTTACTCTGGCCAGAGGTGTACCGGTTTACCTACAAGACACAGTTCCACACATGTCACCATGCCCTGAAATACCACCATAATACTGCAAAGGGGGAACTGTGACAAGACTTTTCATGCAACTCGCCCAACAAAAAAGCCAACCGCTGAACCACCTGTCTCTGGTAGGGTTGATTAGGTTCCTAGGCAGGGAGACGGTTCAACGCCCAAAACATGGATTTATTGACAACTGCCATGGTGGTCTTATTGACACAACCACATTACACCATGGGTCCTCCTGTTGAACTCGCTACATGTCCAATCAAGTCATTACTCATTCTAGCTTGTGGTGAGTATGGTATTGCTTCGCAACAAGTAGTCCGCGAACTGGTCCTTAATTGTCATGAGCAACACTAGCAACATCATCATTCCATGTGATCACAACCCACCATCGGTCAAATTTTAGTTGGCAGGATTAATTAACTAACCACGACCAACTGTCATGACATAATAACCTTTAATCATTAATTAATCGGGGTGAATGAATAGTTTTCCCACATAAAATGACGCTAAAGTTTCTAGGCATGGCTAAGCAAAAACCTAATTAATCTAGCTAGATCACTAAATAGCCATCCAACTAGTCAATATTAATCACCCAGGGTATCAAGGTACATGTATCAATAACAAAATGGCCATAATAATCAAGGAATATTGGATAATAAATACATAACCGTAATAATGCCATTCCAAAACATTGCATGCAATAACGTTCAAATAAAATAGTTTTCACAAATGGGATCAACATGCTCAAGGGGATTGTCTTGTGACTTGCCTTGCAATAGAATAGTCTTCACTAAGTCTTTCGAACTCTTTTAAGAACTACGCTTCCTTCTAAAACGGCGAGAATACGTAGCTACAGCAAAACAAGAAAAAACCCTAAGAAACTCATAATAAATAGTACATAAAAAGTATATAAACACGTAGATCATGATTTTATATGAATTTAGGAAGAATAATGGGTCGAATCGGAGTTTGGACGGAAAAGTTATGGCTTCTGGAAGATTGGATTCAGAGAAAATCCGAAAAGAAATAGAAAAAGAATATTCTTTGGAATATTCCCTCGAAAAATAATTATTGAAGGAATTATTTCTAAATGGATAAATGATGTGGGACCCACTGGTTAAAGAGATGGCTCATGTAGACTGGGTCTATGGACCGAAGGGAAAGGAACTTCTGTGGACTGGTTGTGTGGATAGCCACATGGCCGAGATGTCTGAGGTGGCAGCTGAGGTGGCGACACATGTGGCCTCCGGATCGAGTTAAGGAAAACCGACAACCCAGATTGATCTCGAGGGAATCGAATGGACGAGATCGCTTCGGGCAAGTAAGAAGATCCAATGGCTTGGATTGGACTTGGGGAGATCGGACGGTGGAAAGAGTTTCGGGACCCGAGCGTGGGGCCCATTGTCAGTCACAAAGAAAAGGGCGCCAGTGGGGGCCACACGTCTGTGTCACAGGAGAGGAGGTGCGCCGGCCCCGCATGGCAGTGACATAGGGGGAGCGAGATCCTTGCCATGGAGCACAACGCACAGCCAAGGAGGACGAGGGCGAGGGCCGGCGGACGGCAGCAGCGTAGGAGCGGTGGCGCGAAGCGAGGGCGACGACGCCGGTGACGGCGGTGCATTGGGTCGAAGGGAGGGACGACGCCGGTTGCGAAAACAGAGACCGGCGCCAGGGCAACAGACGACGACGACGATGAACCAAGGGGGGAAAGTGGGATGCCGGCAGCGATGCTCACCAGTAGCCGACGGCGACGGGCACAGAGGGTGAAGACGACGACACCGATGGCGGTGGCGACACGGGATGCAGGGTGGTGGCGCTTAGGCGGCAGAAGGATGCGGCGGCGTGGCAGGGCAGCGGCGCACGGGCGTGGCTAGGGCGGTGCGGCTAGGGCACGGGCGAGGACGGCGGCAAGCCGTATTTATAGGGGGAAGGGGCAGAGCTAGGGCGCGGGAGTCCGGCAGCGGCACGGGTGGCGGCGTAGGCTGATGGGCTGAGGACGGCGGCAGGCCATGCGGCGGCGGCAAGGGCCGGGCCGAGGCAGCACGGGGTTGGGCCGGGCTGAGGCCGAGGAGGAGCTTGGAGGGCTTGGCCCCTGGCCAGCCGAAGGTGAGAGAGAGAGGAAGGAAGAAAAAAGAGAGACCTGGAGGAAGAAGATAGGAAAAAAGAAGAAAAAAAGGGGATTTTTGGGGATTTTTTGAATACTCTTGAATTATTGGAATATGGGGAATATTTTGGGGAATCCGAAAATAGAGAATATTTTGTGGCATTTGGAACATTAGAATATTGCATGATGATCGAGAAATTGGAATATTAGAGATATTCCAAACATCGGAAATACTCCGGACTTGAAAATCAGAAAATATTTCACGGAGATCGAGAATTTGGAATATTACGGATACTTGAGGAATAATTGAACTTCTAAAATATGGGGAATATTTTGGGATTCAAAAGGGGAATATTTTAGGCAATATTCGATTGCTCAAAATATCAGAATATTTTGAGAATCGAAAAGTCGAGAGTATTTTTTTTATAGGTGTCAGAATATTGGAAATATAAAGAAATTGACGAGGACTTTTTATGGAGACTGAAATTGGCCGAATCTCGGAAGATTCCTGAGGTTTGGGGTTCATCTTCAAAAGGAATTGAATTGATTTCAAAGGAAAGGAGTTTCTGATAGTCGAAGAAATATAGGGGATTTTAGGGTTTCTGAAATTGATTAAATCTGAGAACTCCGGATTCTGGATTTCGAGGAGGTTCTAGGGTTTTGGGAACGGCACCAGATATTGATAAAGAAAGAGAAACCCGAGTCCAGACTAAACAGAGAAGTGCAAAAAGGATTGGAGGCGGAACGACCCGATCAAAGGAAAAGAAAAGGATTTGGATTTCTATTTATTTAATTACTGAAATGATTTTTATTACATTAAAATTAATTTTGGAGCTCCGAAAAATCCGAGAAAATCTCAGAGAGTTTATTAAACCATGGAGAATTTACCAGAGGCAAAAACACCATGAAACAAAAGGAAAATTTATTATTATAATACTTAAATACTTAAAATATTCCGACAAAATCCCGGGAAATATAAAAGCTTCCAAGCATTAATTAGGTTTTAATTCGAAAAATTTTTGCCGTTGAAAATTTCAGAATTTTATCTAAATACTTTCACAAACAAGTTTTCTAGTCTATTCTTGTATTTTTATTTACCCAAAATAATTTTTAATTATGGCGATTTTCAAGGTGTGACAGGAGTATTGCACACATAGGTATCAAGGAGAAAGAAGCAAGGGTCCATTTTATTTGACATGTCAAATAAACCGTACTCTATCCTCTTTCTTCCAACACAACACACCACAACGATCAGAACCGGCCATGACTAGAGTGCCACCCTACTAGAATCACCTAGTCCACTAAGTTTATGCCTATACAAGAAGTATGGTCGTACTCTATTCATTTTCTACCTGTTTTCTTAACTCGGTCCTTAACTGACTAGGGTCGGCGCTAGCCTTTTCTAAGAACCACCCAAATCAATCCATGCCACCTCAATCGAAAATGATTTTGTCTCTTAATTTTGGTTTTCGCAAACGTTTTTACATGTGTCTCGCAAGTGGCCTCTCATGTCTCCACTCGCATAAAATGATGATCCTCTCTACTCGGAACGACCATCCATATATCAACCATTATCACATGTTTATGAGTGAGATATTAGCTTTTAAAGATTCAAATTTCAATTAAATCAAATTAATTGCAAAAAGCTACTATTTGAACATTCTTACTCACTGTCCGAATTATTTTTCTTAAGAAAAATACTTTTTCTCTAGCTAGGGTCCACAACTTTTAGATTTCTAGAGAATTATTTTCAGAAGTGAAAAGCTTTGCCACTGACAGGTGGGGCCAGGCCAAGTGGGGTCAACTTGACCGGTCAAAGTTTTATTTAGTTTTCTTTAATAGCTCTGGCCCACATGTCGTACTAACAAGTATGGTCATTAGTTTTTAATGAGGTTTTATATGATGCGGGCTTCCCGTTGCTCTCCTCGTCTTGCTCTGCCCGGTGAGGCAGAGCGGGCCTTGGTGGGCGGCGGCACGGGAGGCCAACGGTGGCCTCAGGGAGGGCCGCCGCTCCGGCACTCGGTGGCTGTGTGCGCGGGGGAGGCCAAACGTTCCGATGCGACGGCGGACCTAGGAGGGGGCGAGGGAATCGGCGACGGGGTGAAGGGGATTGGCGGCGGGGATCCAAATTCACCGGCGGCTGGCTTGATTGGAGCAGTGAATCGGTGGCAGGGGTGCGGGGAGAGGAGGGGAGGCGGGAGCGCACCAGGGCAGCAGCCGGGGTGCGGCACACCGACGTGGGGGGGAAGGTCGGGGTTGATCGGTGGCGTCGGGGCGGTGTTGAGCTCGTCGAGGAAGCATCGAGCTGTGCTTCTCCTCCTCATTCCGGCTCCGGGGTGTATAGAAGGCCAAACGGGCCGCCCGGCCCGGCCCGGCCCTAGCACGATAGTGGCACGGCACTATGCGGCACGGCACTATTAGGCACGGTGGGCTGATCGTGCCGTGCCGTGCCGGCACGCCGTGCCTATTTCTTGGCCCAGGCACGGCCCTACAGCCCCAAAACCGTGCCGTGCCGGCCCAATGGCCCACCAGGCCAGCCGGGCTTAGTGCTGGCCCAGGCACTAAAGGCTGATACCACTCAATGACTCAATCAGCATTCAAAAATTTGAATTATTCAAATAGAATTCACAAATTCAAAAAATTGTCAACAGACCACATCACATCCACAAATTCACAGATCACATCACAAATATACAAGAACATAGACATTTTTTCTGAGCTGGTGCAATGGCTGCCTCATTAAAAACCTATCTAGGTAAAACTCACACCTCGTGAGAAACCCTAGATAGGAAAAAAGAGTACAGCCCAGCTCATTACAGTTCATCATTATTGCAATACAGTTCCATCAGAGGTTACACATTTGAATCATGATCAAGATACAAGTTTTCAAAACTAGCTTCAAGTTCCTTGTCTTCCACCATGTGCTGTAGTCTTGCTGCTCCAGCCTCCCAATCCTTGATGCAGGAGAGCATCTCCACCATCTCAGGGCTCAGCCGACGCCGCCGCTCCTCGATGATCCTGCCAGTTGTACTAAAAGCAGATTCTGAAGATATGGTAGAAACAGGCACAGTCAAAACATCTTTAGCTAAAATTGAAAGAACTGGGTATGTAAGTTTGTGCTCATGCCACCAGGTCAAAGATGTTGAAGCTATCATCATGGCGGTTGATAGTGTCACTGTCCAAGTAGGAAGAGAGTTCAGAACAACCAATACCAGCTGCTCCAATGCTTGCTGCATGCAGCAAGGCACTAGCAGAAGTTCTTCTAGATAGAGTAGGAGTGGGGGTGCAGAAAGAACTCAAAGAAGTACCAGGACCAGGACAAGTCAAAGTCAGGTGTATCATCACCAGCACCATCAGAAAAAATGTCATCCCAAGCACTTTTTTTCTTACCAGAACTAGAGGGCTGTGAAGGCCTTTGCAACTTAACTGCACCAAACTTATCATCATACCTCTTAAAGATGGTAGAAAGTTGAGCTCTTACCTCAGTGAAGTAAGCTGAATAATCAGTACCAGTGAGATTAGATAACAACCTAAGCACATTGCTAAAACCTTTCAACTTAGCTCTAGGATCCAAGATAAATGCAACAGAATAAAGCAATGGAATGTCCCTCCAGTACTTAAGATAGTAGTCATTCATAGGTACTACCACATGTCTAAGCAATCTATCATTTTCATAAGTCTTTAGGTGCTTAGATATCAGAATAAGATGATGTAACATTAGTGGAGATGTAGGATAATAGACACCAGATAGTGCAACAGTTGAATCATAAAATAGTTCAAGAAATGATAAAACTTTCTCTGCAATATACCAATGATCTTCTGTCAAAAGTAAAGGCTCATCTTCACACCTAGGATAGTGAGTCTCAATAAACACACCAAAAGTCTGCTTGTAAGGGACTAGATGCTTAAGCATGAGGTATGTAGAGTTCCACCTCACATCCATGTCTAATCCAAACTTTCTTGGCCTCACATTAACAGCAATGCAATACCTCTTAAATGCAGCAATGCGCTGGTTAGAAGAGTTTAAGAAAGAAATTGCAGTTCTAAATGCTTCAAGGTATTTCTTAATCTCAGACAAGGCAGACTTTACAATCAAGTTAATAATGTGACAAGCACAACGCTGATGCAAGAACAGATCACCAATATAAATAGACAATGCAGGTGTAAGTTTGTTAATGGCATTAGTATTAGCAGATGCATTGTCTAAAGTAACAGAGATCACCTTTGCACATAAACTATACTCCTCAAGCACAGAAGTCACACACGATCAGCAATGTTCTGACCAGAGTGGGATTCATCAATGAGCCTCATACCAATGATCCTCTTCTCTAATTGCCAATCAGAACTAATATAATGAGCAACCACACTAAGGTAGTCTTCCTTAGCATTACCAGACCAAATATCAGATGTAATAGCAACAGAAGAAACACTAGAGCTTAAAGACTCTATAAGCTTACCACGGCAATCATTAAAGTAATTCACAAATCTCTAGTGGTGGTTTGCCTCGAGACAGAAGCAAACCTAGGATTATGTGCAACCTTAATGTACTCCTCAAATGCATCAGATTCACCAAAAACAGAGAGGAAGATCTAGTCTAGCAATCAAACGACAAAGCTGTGTACGTGCAACAGCAGGACTGTACTCCCAGTGACGAACATTACCATCTGAATCGAACTTAAGCAAGACTGAGACACGCGAGACTTTTCCTTTCTCGCTTGGCATCTATCAACATGCCGCAAGAGATGGCCAGTGCCACCAGAGGATAAGGCAGAGTACTGATTGCCACAATGAATGCACTTGGCACCAACCCTTACTTTCTTACGTTGATTACCTTGAAGATCTTCTCGAAATCATTCCAGGCTTCAGAGGTGGATGGACGGGTCTCTTGTTGCCCCCGTGCTCACGGTTTCTGGATCGGGCCGATCCGCCGCCACAACAGCAGTTGCAGCACCAGCCCATCATCGCCAGCAAGGTCGATGGGATCGGCTGCGCTGCGGCCGAACAGCTCATCCGTCCATCGCCGTGGTCAGTCTCATCATCTCCAGTCTGGCCATCATCCGAAGATCATCGTTGATGGAGTGCCCCTGGTACTCGTCGGCGCCGTCCTGCTCGAGCCCGTCCATCGTGGAACCGGAGCACCAGAGGGGGTCCTCTGGTTCTCAACGGCTGCGCGAGGTGGACGAACAACGGCTCCGGCCCGGCCCTCTGGTTCCTCAACGGCTGCACGAACAAGAAGAAGAAAGAGAGGAAGTCAGGAAGAGCAAGAACTCATAAAACAGAAGAACACATGAATAGATCTAGGTTAGGGTTTAGGGTCCGAGCAACTTACCTGCGAAATCGGAGCACCAGAAGCGCCGGCAAGGTCGACGAGTCACGGATCTAGGAGATGACGAGATGGAGACTAGGGATTAGGGACGGATTCGAGGATCCGTTCACCAGAGATTAGGAGAGGAGGAGAGGAAGTAGAGAGGGAGAAGAAAGAGGAGCTCTGGCGGAGTGTGCCGTGCCGGCCGCAGCGGCGTAGAGGCGGAGAGCCGCCGCCGGAGATGGAGAAGACAGGAGAAGCTCTGGATCTAGAGCAGCGCGTGGCGGAGCGGGCGAGGAGAGGCGAGAGGGAGAGGCGGAGGAGCTCTGGCGGAGTGTGCCGTGGCGGGCCTGAGGCGGAGAGCCGCCGCCGGCGAGGGAGAAGACGGGAGGGATTCTAGATCTAGAGCGGTGAGCGACGGAGCGAGCGAGGAGACGAGGCGACGCTAGGGTTTGGGGGGGTCGGGATCGGGAGCAGGCTCGCGAGTGGCGCCGGCTTATATAGTCCCGGCCCCCCCGGCCTCCAACGGCTAGCAGGCCAGGGCCGTTGGCAGGCCGGCCAACGGCTTGGCAGGCCAGGCTGGGCCGCTGGGGAGCCGGGCCACCATCGTGCCGGCCCAAAAATCGTGCCGTGCCCGGGCCGGCACTATGGGCCGGATTGGTGGCCCAGGCACTGCCCGATGGATAGGGCCGGACCGGCACGGGCACTATTCATATCGGGCCGTGCCGTGTTCGGACCGGGCTTTTTCGGGCCGTGCCTCGGGCCGCCCAATGGGCCTGGCCCATCTGGCCATATATACCGGGGTGGCGAGGTGGTGGCGCGGAGCAGCTCGGTGGTGGGGAAAAAGGCCAGGGCATGTGCTCGCTCATTTTATAGGAGTTGGCGGCGGGCGCCATGAGCGGTGGCAGGCGGGAGCAGACGGTGGCAGGGCGAGGACGCGCGTAGGTGGCGGTGCTTGGGGTGGTAGTGAGGAAGGGGGCGGGGAGGTACAGGGTGGAAGAGGGGCGGTTCTTTGCCCAGTGGTTCGAGGCGGGTATCGGCGCAGCGCGGGCCGGGAGCAAACAAACTCAGAATCACAATGTACAAACAAAGAATTTTGGTGCTGTTACAACCACGACAGTATTTTCTGTTCCTTCATACTTCTTTTATAGCGAATTTACAAAGGGTATAACGTCTGCACGTCGCGCCCACGACGCGTCCGTCTACGGACGTGACGTAGCCCACGAACCGTCGTACAGGCGCGTATGCGAGCCGTACGTCGCTACGGCCACGATGCGTCCGCCCATGTCCGTGACGTCGTCCACGACGCGAGACACTCTCTCTATGCTAACAGAAAGACGAGAAACAAAAAGAACGAGCAGGAACTCAGGATTACAATGCTTACATGCTCGTCGGTCCGTTGGATGCCACGGAAAACAGTGGGGGCAGGTGATGGTTCAGTGCGCGCAGTGTCTAGTCTGCGCGCGAGGGTGGTCAAGGCCGGCGAGAAGCAGGGACGGCTAGGACCACGGCGGCGGCTCTCCTGGCGAGTCTGTCGTGCGAGGACACGCGTGTGGGCAGCGATGCAGGCAACGACAGGCGAGGCGGTGCTCGGTATGGGTTTCGTGGTCGACGGCGACGGGGCGACGAGGCACGGCACGACACGGCACCGTTCGACCCAGTGGTTGCTCGAGCGGCCCGCGGGGACGGAGGGAGACAACCGTGCAGCCGTGTAGGTGTGGGCGCCCGACGGATAGGCAGAAGCTGACATGTGGGACCGGGCGGTGTGGCAATCAGGCGGACGTAGGCGCGGAAGGGAGCGGGCAGACACGTGCAGCAGGCCGGTTAGGCTGGAATTTTTACTGTTAATAATTTAATTTATTTTTTAATTTACAAAACTAAATTTTAATTTTTTTTTGCAGAAATACACTCTTGCCACCGTGGGCCAGGGCGGCATTTAAAAACCGCCGTGGCCCAAGGTGGCAAATGGCCGGGGCCCACGGTGGCGTCACCAGGCTGTGACAGCGGCCCACGGCGTCAGCGGGCCGGAGCCACGTGGCATTGCCGTCCTGGGCCACGGCGGCGAATGGCTCCAAGGGGCCGAACGCAAAAATGCATTCGCCGTCGTCCCCCAGGCGCGGGGGCGAGCACGGGCACGGGCGCAAGGAGGAAGAGGCCGGGGAGGGGAACCGGCCTGTGGGCGCGCGGGGAGGAAGGCCGGCACAGGAGCGGGCCGCTGGCCCAACAGAAGAAAAAGAGAAACGAAAATGGAAAAAGATTTTTCAGGACGATTTAAATTCCGATAAGTGTTTTTAATTTATTAAAAATAGTTCATGTGCTCTGAAAATTTCACTAAAAATCCAGTTAATGTATTTTGGCACAGAGAATACAAGAAAAATCTTTTTCCATTTTCGTTTCTCTTTTTCTTCTGTTGGGCCGGCGGCCCGCTCCTGTGCAGGCCTTCCACCCCGCGCGCCCGCAGGCCGGTTCCCCCCCCCCCCCGCCCTCTTCCTCCTCGCGCCCGTGCCCATGCCCGTGCCCGTACTCGCGCCCACGCTTGGGGGACGGCGGCGAATGCATTTTTGTGTTCGGCCCCCTGGAGCCATTCGCCGCTGTGGCCTAGGGCGGCAATACCACGTGGCCCCCGGCCCGTTGACGCCGTGGGCCGCCGTCACGGCCTGGTGACGCTGCCGTGGGCCCCGGCCATTTGCCGCCTTGGGCCACGGCGGTTTTTAAATGCCGCCCTGGCCCACGGCGCCAAGAGTGTATTTCTGCAAAAAAAAATTAAAATTTAGTTTTATAAATTAAAAAATAAATTAAATTATTAACAGTAAAAATTCGGTTAGGCTGAGGCCTGGGATGGGCTAGGTGGAGGGAGAGAGGGGATTGGGCTTGGGTTGGCCCAAGCTAATTTATGGATTTGAGTTGAATTTGTAAATTGGAAAAATGATTACTTGTATATATGTATATGTTTTAGGGTTTGTCGTTTGATAAATTATTCCTAAATGGGACTCTGGAGAAATTTGAATTCGCATTTTAATTTTTGGCACTGGTATAATTTGAAAAGAAAATTGTAGAAGATCTAGCATGATGCAATGTTCGAAAAGTTTTTGGTGGTTCTGAATTTTAGTTTCCGGTGTTTATTTTGAAATTTTCAACATGTTACACCATTCTACCAACAAATCTTTACTTGAAAGAATCAAGTACCCAAAGGTTCAATTCTGAAAATTGAATTAAGAATTGGATGGATTGTACTCTTTTTTCTTGAATAAGTTTTCTCACAGTATTTTATCAAGGTTTTTAATGAGGCAATTTTTGCGATAGAACATGTATATGTTATGTTCTCTTTCTCTAAATTTTTTCCACTAGGTTTTCTGGAGTTTTAAAGAGATATAAACATGACGCGGTGAGTGCCAAATAGGGAGTGTTGACAAACTTTGGATTGGTCCCAAGAAGGCTCAACCCAAATACACTATTGGGCCCACACCCTAACCTTACATATATGAGAAATGGCTATTAATTGAGGAGAGAAGAGGCTCATATGTACCATAGTGCTAGAAAAAGAAATGAAAGAATTGCTCTCACTCCAAATCTCAATGTCTCTCTGTATTTCTCCCTATTGAGGGACCCTTGGACTACACCTGGTAGCAGGGGTTCGTCAATATATCTGTAATACTACAGGAAGATGTAGTTCTTAGCGTTGGTACTATGGGCAGTCTCCGGATTCTCCCGGGCTTTCAGCAACTCAAGGAATCGGCATTTCCTGGCATTTTTTTTGCCTGTGATGGCATTCTTTTTTTTCTTTTCTTTTTTGTTCGCGAGGCTGCGATGGCATTCTCTTCCTTTCTTCCGCCTAAGTTGCATATTTGGTGTTTCATTTCGTTTTTTTGGTAGTTATTTGAGAATTCTGATGGTGAAGAGTTAGAAGTGCGATCTCCTCTGCTTGTTTCAGTTGTTTGATTTTTGGATTTATCCTGGAAATTTCAAGCAGTGGCCAAAGATATACACTTGACTTTTTCTTCAGAACTACAGAAAACTATCAGTACCTTTGTTTCGTTAGAACAGGCAAATAACCTTCCATGGATTTTTTGGCTTTGGTGCCCTTGATCATAGCTCTACAAATAGTCTGTTAGAATAAACTTGTGATTGCCTTAGTCGTAGTTCACTCCTCCCCTGTTTTTTCGTTCTTTCTGTTGAGTCAAGGAGCATGGCCGATCTGTGGCTGTGTGCTTGTGGAGCTCGACGTGTGCATGTTCACGTGGGAGCGCGTCGCGCGGCACGATTCCTGGTGATTGGGATGGCAGTCACCATTAGGGAACGTGGCCACGCATGCAGGGCCAAAGAGCCCACGTTTCTGTAATTAGCAAGAATAAAAGGAGATGAGTAAAAACAGAAAAGCTGCAACGTTCTACGCAGCGCCAAAAACATCCTGTTGTTCTATGTGTTCACAAGATCATTGATTTCTCTCTCGTGTTCTCTGCTCGAGTGATTTGAGTTTGCAGGTCACAGCTGACAAAGTGGTATCAGAGCCCACGGCGACGTTCCTGATACGATGTCGCACTCGGTTACCAGTGAAGACCGAGGTCGTCACCTGTCGATCTCACCACCGCCTCGGCGCGGGCGGCGCACCGGCCGCGAACCCGTCATCGAGCGCGTGATCAAGAGAAGCTCTGCCTCCATCGTCTACCCCATGCTCACCCGCACGAACTACACCGAGTGGTCAATGGTCATGCGGGTGAATCTCCAAGCGCAGGGGCTTTGGGAGGCCATCAACCCCGGCACCAACGACTTCCGCGCCGATCGCACGGCTCTCGCCGCCATCTTGCGCGCCGTCCCGCAAGACATGTTGACGTCGCTCACGCAAAAGGAGACGACACGTGAAGCCTGGGAAGCGATCTGCACCGTTCGTATTGGCGTCAAACGAGTAAAGGAGGCGAATGCACAGAAGCTGCGGCAGGACTTCGCCGCCATCACCTTCAAGGAGGAAGAACGCGTCGAGGATTTCTCTTTGTGCGTCACCGGCCTCGCCAATGAGCTCCGCAGCCTTGGTGATCCAATCACCGACAAGGAAGTGGTCAAGAAGATGTTGCAGGTGGTCCCTGAGTACCTCGAGCAGGTTGCCATCTCCATCGAGACCCTCCTCGACCTCGACAACATCTCCATTGAGGAAGCGACGGGACGTCTCCGAGCCGTGGAGCAGCGTAACAGGCCAGCGAGCACGGCCAAGGATGGCGGCGGCTGTCTATACCTCACGGAGGAAGAGTGGCTCACGCGCTACAAGGCACGTGAAAAAGAAAAGAACTCCAACGGCGGAAAAGGCGGCAGCAGTGGCGGCCGTAACCGTCGTCGGGGAAGAGGGAGAGGGGCTGGCAGCGGGGAAGGAGGAGCACGAGAGCCGCGCACCAATTCTGCAGGCCAGGACACCTGCCACAACCGTGGCAAGGCCGGCCATTGGGCCAGACAGTGTTGGTCCAAGCCTAAGAAAACTGGAGAGGCCCATGTGGCCCAAGACGAGGAGGAAAGCCTGCTTTTCAGCGAGGTGTGCGCCCTGGAGTCCAACTCGTGATCCCCTCCCTCTTCTCCTCCTCCGCCGCCGCATCGGCGGCAGCGCGACTCCGAGCCGCCCGCTGATCCCACGCCGGCGCAGGACAGAGCCCCGGCGCCGCCCACCGGTGCCACGTCGCCGCAGGCTTGCGACCCAGCGTCGCCTGCCGTTTCCTCGTCGCTGCGGCCTCGCACCTCAGTGCCGTTCGCCGGTCCCGTGCCGCCGCGGGGACGTACTCCACCGCCGTCCGCTGGTCCTGTGCCGCCGCTGGCACAAACTCCATCGCTGGCCGCTGCCTCACAGACCCGCGAGGTACTCCACCTCGTCGAGGAAAAGGTCCATCTTCAGATCGGCAATGAAGGACAGAAGAACGAGCGTCGGTGGGTGGTCGACACCGGCGCCACTAACCACATGTCCGGCGTTCGGGCCGCCTTCTCCCACCTCGACACCGGCGTCGGCGGCTCCGTCAAGTTCAGCGATGGGTCACTGGTTCAGATCGAGGGTCGCGGGACTGTCGTCTTCAAATGCAAGACCGGGGAACATTGCGCCTTCTCAAACGTGTACTACATCCCCAAGCTCCGTACAAGCATCATCAGCGTGGGGCAGCTGGATGAGGTCGGCTACGAAGCTCTCGTGCACGGGGGCATCATGCGGGTCCGTGACAAGGGAGGCCGCCTGCTCGCCAAGATCCCGCGTGCGCCCAATCGGCTATACGTGCTCGACATCACCCTTGCACGGCCGATTTGTCTCCAGGCGCAAGAACAAGAGGAGTCTTGGAGGTGGCACACACGCTTCGGCCACCTCAATTTCCAGGCGCTACAGAAGCTGGCGCGGGAAGGCCTTACTCGTGGGATGCCCGAGCTGCAGCCGCCCGTCCAACCTTGCGAGGGTTGCCTAATCGGGAAACAAAGGAGGACGCCGTTCCCTGAACTAGCACGTGAGCGTGCCAAGAGGCCTCTAGAGCTTGTGCATGGGGATCTGTGTGGCCCAATCACACCGGCGACACCCACAGGTAAAAAATATTTTTTGCTGCTCGTGGATGATTTCAGCAGATTTATGTGGATGGAGTTACTTCTGATGAAGGACTGCGCACCGGCGGCGATCAAGCGCATTCAAGCAGCGGCAGAGGTCAAATCAAGCCACAAGTTGAGCTCCCTCCGCACTGATCGTGGGGGGGAGTTCACCTCAGCGGACTTCACCGAGCACTGCGCCGCCACCGGAATTCGTCGCCAACTCACCGCACCATACTCCCCGCAACAGAACGGCGTGGTGGAGCGGCGGAATCAAACTGTCGTGGCAGCCGCTCGCACCATGCTCAAGGCGAAAGGACTCCCAGGCTATTTCTTGGGGGAGGCGGTGGCGACGGCAGTATACCTCCTCAACCGCTCACCCACCAAGAGCGTTGAGGGGATGACCCCCTTCGAGGCATGGTATGGCAAGAAGCCGGCAGTACAGCACCTCCGCACCTTCGGGTGCATCGCCTTCGTCAAGAATACATCGCCTCACCTCAAGAAACTCGACGAACGGAGCACGAAGATGATCTTCGTTGGGTATGAACCAGGTTCCAAGGCGTACCGCGCCTACAACCCAGCCACGGGGCATGTTCACATCACACGCAATGTGGTGTTCGACGAGCATGCTCAGTGGGACTAGAGTGAAGATGCAGTGGAGGCCGGCAACAAGAATCAAGAACCGTTCGAGGTGGAGTTCATGACGATCTCGCACGTCGAACCAAGCGATCAGGAGCTCCCTCAAGTTGCACCAGGAACACCTCCAGCCCCTATCGAGCTTGCCTCACCCCCAAGCGGCGAGGCTGATCTTGATGATGAACACGACGATGCTCCACTTCGTTTTCGTAGGATGGATAATATTCTGGGAGATGCAGCAGTACCTGAGCAGGCGCAACGGGAGCTTGCCGATGAGCTTCTTGCTGTGAGTGCAGAGGAACCATCCACGTTTGCAGAAGCAGAACGGGAGAAGTGCTGGCGTGCTGCCATGGAGGAGGAGCTGCGATCAATTGAGGACAACTCCACCTGGAAGGCTGTTGATCTCCCTGCAGGTGATCGCGCCATCGGCCTCAAGTGGGTGTTCAAAACCAAGCGCGACGAGCACGGGCACATCGTCAAGCACAAGGCCTGACTTGTCGCAAAGGGGTATGTCCAGAAACAGGGCATTGATTTCGATGAGGTTTTTGCTTCGGTGGCGCAGCTAGAGTCGGTGAGGATGATCCTTGCAGCAGCGGCCCATGAAGATTGGCGAGTCCACCACATGGATGTGAAGTCGGCATTCCTGAACGGTGAGCTCCATGAGGAGGTCTACGTCCAGCAGCCGCCGGGCTTCGCCATCGGGAAGACCGGCCAAGTATTGAAGCTGAACAAGGCCCTCTATGGGCTGCGGCAAGCGCCGAGGGCATGGTATGCCAAGCTGGACACCTGCCTCAGCTCCCTCGGCTTCACGAGGAGCGCCCACGAGCATGCCGTGTACACACGGCGCACATCAAGCAAGCCACTGGTGGTAGGAGTCTACGTTGACGATCTCCTGATCACCGGCCCAGTGGACGACGACATTGCACACTTCAAGCAAGAAATGCTTGAGCAGTTCCGAATGAGTGATTTGGGACTGCTCTCATACTACCTTGGGATTGAGGTACGCCAAGACGGCACCGGCATCTTCCTCGCGCAATCTGCCTACGCCCAGAAGCTGCTGGAACAAGGGGGGATGGCAGAATGCAATCCCTGTCAAGTCCCAATGGAGCCCAAGCTCAAGCTGAGTAAGGCAAGTACTGCTCCACCGGTTGACGCCACAAGTTTTCGCAGCATTGTTGGGGGGCTGCGGTACCTCATCAACACAAGACCGGACCTCGCATTCGCAGTTGGCTACGTCAGCAGATTCATGGCTGAACCTCGCTAGGATCATATGGCAACAGTCAAGCACATTCTCAGGTATGTGGCTGGGACTCGAGGCCACGGTTTGATGTACGTCAAAGGAAGGCCAGGAGAGTTCATGCTGCTGGGATATAGCGATAGTGACATGGCCAGCGATCTCGACGACCGCAAAAGCACGAGTGAAGGGCTGTTCTTCCTGGCAAACAGTCCCATCACCTGGGTGTCACAGAAGCAGAAGGTGGTGGCCCTCTCATCATGTGAAGCAGAGTACATCGCGGCGTCAACAGCAGCATGTCAAGCATTGTGGCTGGCTGGACTGCTCCAGGAGATCATGGGGAGTCCAATCACTTCGCCAACATTGAAGGTGGACAATAAGTCCGCCATTGCCCTCACCAAGAACCCAGTCCACCATGATCGAAGCAAGCACATTCAGACACGTTTTCACTTCATTCGTGAGTGTGTGGAGTCTGGGAAGATCGACATCGAGTTTTCAAATTCTGCTGAACAGCTTGTTGATATTCTGACCAAGCCGTTGGCTCGAGTGAGATTCCAGGAGCTGCGCGAGCTGATTGGTGTCGTTGGTGCCAGGTATGAACATCCCAAGGTTTTGGGGGGAGATTGTTAGAATAAACTTGTGATTGCCTTAGTCGTAGTTCACTCCTCCCCTGTTTTTTCGTTCTTTCTGTTGAGTCAAGGAGCATGGCCGATCTGTGGCTGTGTGCTTGTGGAGCTCGACGTGTGCATGTTCACGCGGGAGCTCGTCGCGCAGCACGATTCCTGGTGATTGGGATGGCAGTCACCGTTAGGGAACGTGGCCACGCATGTAGGGCCAAAGAGCCCACGTTTCTGTAATCAGCAAGAATAATAGGAGATGAGTAAAAACAGAAAAGCTGCAACGTTCTACACAGCGCCAAAAACATCCTGTTGTTCTGTGTGTTCACAAGATTGTTGATTTCTCTCTCGCGTTCTCTGCTCAAGTGATTTGAGTTTGCAGGTCGCAGCTGACATGGTCCTCTCGTTGCTGTTCTGGTCAGCAGTTTGATGCCTCGACTTTCTTGTGAAATCTTAGCAAACTTCCCTGAAGTTTTTCGCCGGACCTGCGAAGGATTGCCGGCTAATTATACTAAGAATGGGGGAAAGATTACAGGGCAACAGGGCAGACTTGGTGCCCTGTTAGATCGCCCTAAAAGTAGTTAGTAACACGTAAAACAACGGATTACATGAGATCAGAAAGAAAAATGCCTGCTTGCCACGACCAAACTTCCCTGAAGTTATTTGACCAAATATGCTGAAATTTAGTTCTGTGCAGGAGTCATGCGTACACCTTATGCTCCCTCTGGATGTCATTTGGCATGTGCGCGACGGGGACTGTATTCTCATGCTCATATCTCACGGCTACTGCATGATCGGCTACAAAGCTGCCGTTTCCTATTTCACAGTAATTTCTGACTGAACTTGAATAACTGTAGTTATTTCCTAAAGAAAAAGGTATTTTTGTCTTCTTTTTAATTATTGTCATTACATTTTAGCATTCTGAATTTCTGATATTAGCATATTTCTAGAATTAGCTATGTGCAAGATGCTCTACATGTAACTAGCAGCTGTGTTATGATATATTCTGTATTAGGAGCAGGTTTTTCTTCTGATCAACTACTTTGCCTAATTTTACGTTATATTTCACCCGCACATTCCAAAACTTTTAGTTCTGCGTGAACAGCTTAAGTTTCATGGAGGAAGACATCCATTCGTTGCATGGAAATATTGAGCACAAAGTACACAATTTCCAAATATGCAGTTTTTCGCCTTGTCCTTTATTCCTGAAATCTACCCTACAATGCACCAACACATCTTACTCATTCATCATATGATAAATCCAACAGTGTAAATCCATCTCGCTCAGATCTAACGATTTGCTCCCACTCCATCTCCTCTCTCTCCTGTACTCCCCTCCCATCCCCGCATCCCCCTTGGGATGCTGCCCCCAAAACCCCTCGCCCTAATGCCCCCGTGCCCTCCCCCCCCCCCCCCATAGCCACTGCCGCCAAGTCGCCATCGTGCCGTCACCAACAATCCTCACGCCATCCCACACCCTAGATCGACAGCCGCCTGGTGCCACACCCTGTCGTCGACCTCCCCCAATGCCCTGATTTTGCACGCAGCCCCCGCTGACGACAATCAGAAAGAATCGATGTCCAGCACTATTCCCTTGCACCACTGCATGTCACTGCCCACTGAGCACATCCACCCCTGACCCCACGCTTCTTTGCTGTAGGATTCTCTCTCTACTAACGCCACCACCTCCTCGCTCTTGTTAGACCATGCCGTCCAGCGATGGATGCCACAGCAGATCGTTGCCCTGCCCCTGACATTAATGGAGGCATTTATTTTCATTCTAATTTGGCATTTTACTGAATTTTATAACTGTCCTCACTAGCTGAACTCATTCTTGTCACCCTTGTATGTTTGTAGCAGTAGGCATGGCATGGGTGATACAGCGTTTTCTTCTCACATTGCCTTCTAATATTCAGGTCCTGACTGGCGTGGATAGGAGGAATATGATGATGCTCTCACTCGTGGCCCAATCTTCTGGTGAGAGGGATAAATCTTGCGTTAATCGAGTGCAACGTTGACAAAGTGGCTACTAACCAGAACAAGTCTAGGACGCCATGCAATTGCTACTCCATAAACGATGTCGTACCAACCGTGACGCACGGTTGATGATTCCTGCAGTGCAAACAAGAGAACATTACAAGAACAAGATAAAATGAACTCAGTTTCAGCAACACTGCTGTCTTGTTTTGATGATTCCCGTCGACTCAGGGTGAATTTTGATATGAGGCCAGATGCGATGAAAAGGTGATGAGATAAGATTTCCATGAAGCCCAAGATCACTGAAATCAAAGTTGACATGAAGGCGCTAGGTCCATTTGAAGTTAGTGCTACCTTAGAAGGGCGAACTGGACTTTATGACATGGTACGCTTGAGCTCCATATTGACTTTGGATAGAAAAACCTCCTTGTTGATCTAATCCAAGGTTCCTAAGTAAATCACAATACAAGCATTAGGTAGTGGTCTATTATCAAAAGGTAAAACATTTACATTGAGAAATGATTTCACCTGATAATTAAGTTGTCACGCACACGCACTTGTCATTGGACCTTGTGGAGTGATGTTCTTATATGAAGAAGTGATGTCCTCATCATCCTTCCCCTCTTAAACTGGAGTCATTCTCGACTCAAGCATATCCTTGTCGCCCAAGTATAGCTTCAAATTGGCAACATTGAAAGTAGGACTAACTTCATACTCTGCAGGTAAATCAAGCTTGTATGCATTATCATTTATCTTTTCGAGTACCTTAAATGGGCTTATAGCTCTAGGCATCAATTTGGACTTTCTAAGGTCAGGAAATCTATCTTTACGCAAATGCAACCAAACAAGATTACCAAGTTCAAAAGTTAACTCTTTTCTGCCTTGACTACCAACAAGTCTATATTTTTCATTCATGCGCTCTATATTTTCCTTAGTTGTATCATGTAAATTTAGCACAAATTCAACATGTTTCTTAGCATCAAAGTTTGATTTTTCAGAACTAGGCAAAGTCAATAAATCAATAGGAGTGCAAGGATTGAAACCATATACCACATGGAATGGGCTCATCTTTGTAGTAGAATGCAACGATCGGTTGTGTGTGAACTCAACATGAGGTAGACACTCCTCCCACATCTTCAAATTCTTCTTTAAAATAGCCCGAAGCATGGTTGGCAAAGTCCGATTCACGACCTCGGTTTGTCCATCAGTTTGGGTATGACATGTGGTTGAAAACAAAATCTTTGTCCCCAACTTGCAACATAAGACTCTCCAAAATTGGCTCAAAAATTTGGCATCATGGTCTAAAACAATGGTGTTTGGCACTCCATGTAGTCGAACAACTTCTCTGAAAAACAAATCAGCAATATTGGTAGCATCGTCGTTTTTATGACAAGTAATAAAATGTACCATTTTAAAAAATCTATCCACACAACAAAATTACTAACCCTCCCACTCTTAGTCCTGGGAAGTCCTAAAACAAAAACCATAGAAATATCTTCCCATGGCACACAAGGAATAGGAAGGGGCATATATAAACCATGTGGATTTAAACGTAACCTAGCTTTTTGACATATTGTGCAATGCGAAACAAAACGCTCAACATCACACCGCATCTTGGGCCAATAGAAATAATCAACTAGAACATACTTTGTCTTCTTAACACCAAAGTGCCCCATCAATCCTCCATCATGTGCCTCCTGTAGCAACAAAAGACAAACAAAACAAGCTGGAACACACAACCGGTTAGCTCTGAATAAAAATTCATCATTGAAAACAAATTTGTTCCAGCTCTTACCCTCTATACAGTTTAGTATAGCATCCCTGAAATCAACATTTGAAGCATACAATTCTTTGATGGTTTCTAAGTCAAAAATCTTATAATCAAGTTGTGACAACAAAGTATACCATCTAGACAAGGAACCAACAATCACATTATCCTTGTCTTTTTTGTGTTTAATAACATAAGGACATGATACAATAAACTCAATCCATTTAGCATGTCTATAGTTCAAGTTATTTTGGCTTCTATTATGTTTCAGTGATTCATGATATGAGTGTATAACAAACTTCTTTGGTCATGAATAATGTTGCCATGTTTCTAAAGGTTCGAACTAGAGCATATAATTCTTTATCATAAGTAGAATAGTTCAAACTAGACCCACTTAACTTCTTGCTAAAATAAGCCACAGGCTTACCTTCTTGCTTGAGGACACCACCAAGTCCAATTCCGCTAGCATCACATTCAAGCTCAAAGGTCTTACCAAAATCTGAAAGTTGGAGTAGCGGTGCATCCGTAAGCTTCTCTTTTAGAAGGTTGAAGGCATCTTCTTGCGCCTAACCCTATTTAAAAGGAACGTCTTTCTTTGTCAACTCATTCAATGGTGTGGCAATGGTACTAAAATCCCGCACAAAGCACCGATAAAACCCCGCAAGACCATGAAAATTCCGTACTTGTGTAACCGTTTTAGGAGTCAGCCAACACTTGTAGCATCTATCTTGGCTTCATCAATCTCAATCTATCCTATAGTTCACTAACATCTGTGACTCATGATTCATGACTCATGTGACATATTCAATGGCTAGAAACATCTCACTAAAATCTAACATGCGATATCGCGCATCGCCTCCACGCCGCCCCCTCACCCACGCGTATCGCCTCCACGCCGCCCACGACCCACGCCCCTCCCTCATCGCCTCCGACGCCCCGGTGCTCTCCTGTGCGCCATCTCGCCTCCACCTCTGCCTCTCCCAACGCGCCCCTCACCCTATGACCCCCTCTCACCCTGCACCTGTGCCCTCGCCCCTAGCCCAAGCCATCGCCCGTCGCCCTCGCCCCTAACCCTAGCCCGCCCGGTGCCCTTGCCCTTGCCCCTAACCCTAGGCACATCCGTCGTCTACAGTGCAACCCAAACCAAGCGGCTGCCGATCCACCGTCGTCCATGAGCATGCTGCCGCTGATCCCCCATCGTGCCGGTCTCCCGTCATCCATTACCACGCCTCCCACGATCTCTTGTCGCCCACACCTCCACGATCTTCCAGGAAGAACACCGTCGCAGCGCCCAAGCCAGCGTGAGTGGCCCCTTCAATTCCTCCCCTAATTGCTAATTTCCTAGGATCATGGATGATTTATATTCTGTTTGGTGTTAAACTTTAGCTGGAATTAGAGGGATTTTAGATATCAAGGTGATTTTTTTGTTGTTGTGAACTGCACTTAATTACCACTTTCTTGGTTGTTCTTTTGAATGCCCATATGCAACTTATAAAAACAACTCTGTCGATGGGCTCCCTGGACTCTGCTATGAAATTAAACTTGGAACCATATCATGTATTTTCTATCTAAGAAAGTGGTTGTTCTTTTGCTTTCACTGATGAAGATATATCACTGAACAGACTGGTACATTGTCTTGTCATCTTCTTATGATAGCCCTCCATATTTGGACAAAGAATTGCTTAGCTTGTTGTCTAATGATGTGCTAATCTGTAGATGTATTTAATTTTACTTGCAAGTAATTAAAATTCTGCTATAGTGTATTGTAGATGTAGTAGAAGGGAATAATTTAATTCTAAATAGTCAGAGTATATTTCCTAAAGGAAAAGGAAAACCCATGCTTGTGGTCTAATTAAATTCAGGTTCATTATATGGTTATTTAATTATACATGGTAAACTATGTGCAAGCTGTGATTCATTTTATTTTTGTACATGTATTCATAAATTTTTCAGAAAGTACACAATATATAATTCTAAATTAGGGTGCACTGTGTGAATCAGGCCACATAGGCTTAGTTAGGTCTGCTGAGTTTGATAAAGAAGAGGTGCTTTGCTTGTGCTTCCTGGTTCATCAAAGGGCTCCATCAAAGCTCTAAGCCTTGGAAGAGGCTAAAGGTACGGTTGGTGTCTTGGTGTTCTACTATAAGCACAACAAATTTCTAAACAAAGATTTTGATTCAAATGAAAACACTCAGTCGGGGTATCCTCTATATTAGGTTAAAATATGTATATCTATTGCTATATACCTAATATGGTGCTATCAGAATATTTTGTGTTAAAATATGTATATTTAAGAAAGAAGCAAACATGTAAAGCAGTTTCAAGCAAACAAGCAGGTAGTTTAATTTTGTTGTCAATGGTAGAAAAATAACCATCGTTGTATTCCCAAACTTGTTAGCATATATTCCCCCAATAGATAGATAGATAAAGAGAGATAAATTTGGTAAAAAAAAAGTTTTCAGAGAAATCAAAATTATTTTCTCCAAACAATGACATCTTTCACTTGGTTCTGAATTTAGTACATTACTAGAATAAATATTCTCTAACCTTTCTCAATAATATGGGATAACGTCATTTGCACAGTAATGATCCTTCTCGCACCATGGCACCATACCTTTTCAGTGCTTCCAGACGATTTTGTGTTTTTTCTTTGCATTTGTTAGTTCTATGTTATTTCAGAGTTGCAAGTTTTAATTTATTTGTGCTTTTTTCAAAAATTATTTATTCCAATCTGCTACTAGAAAAATCTGCTAATTAATGATTTGAGGTATAAATATTCCCTATCTAGGTGGTTTCAATCCCGCACGCCAAGCGGCTAAGCGATCCCGTCGTGCACGACCACAGTATCGCCCACGGCGCTGCCTAGGAAGATTGCTGCCCTCGTAGTCGTTCACGACCGTACCGCTTCTCTGCCCTCGACCTCCACCCGTCCTGCACGACCACTCCGCTGCCCACGACCACATTGAAAGGTGAATATTTATCACTGAAATTAAACTGAATTTGGATAGGTGATTTGTTGCATCACTGAAATGATTTGCTGCACCACTGAAGAGTGCAATTTCAGTATGAAAAGCTATGTATGCAATTGAGTATTGCCTTAATTAGAGTGCTATAACTGTATAACTATACACACACACACACACACACACACATATATATATATATATATATATATATATAACCCTAACCCTATAACTTCCAAACAAAAACAAATACAAATACTGATGATATATGATTAATTTACCTAGTGCACTATTATTTAATTTACTTTTGATAGACTTATTTTTATCTTTCACTTGTGCTGGCACTATTTAGAGTTATTGTTCACTCGATTCTTTTTATTTTCAGGATCTTTACGGGTTAACGAAACCTACTGTGACAACCGGTGTTTGTTTCAGAAAGATTTTTACGTCCTACTAGGTACTCACCATATTTCTCGCTTTTTTTTAGAAGAGGCTTCTTTAAATATCCCTAGTCATACTTATTCTAGTTGAAAGTTTATCTTCTCCCCAGGCAGTTCCACCCAAAGGGAACACTTCTTTATGAATACGGGTTCTCCTGATGCCTTGCGAGATGCAGTCTATGAATGAGAACTACTAAAGAGGTTTCTCCTATAGGGTTCCTAGCATAAACACTCATTCAGAACAAATAAATAGAAAAGCTTAAAGAAACTTCTTCATAATAAACAAACAAACTTACATATAGTTTTCCCTTTCGGGAACCCCGAAGGATGATAAAAACAAGCGTAATTTGCTTATCTTACACTGATTTATGTTACACTCCTTATTTCAATATACTGGCAAGGTATATTCTTAGCAAACTACTACTAAGGCTAGAAAGTGGTTGTGCACTCTGTCTGGAGGAGTTCTTGCTTCTTTGATGTCTATCTTTGGCTTATCCAACTCCTTCTTTTATAGAGGCCGAGAGGAGGCTCGTCCGAGCTTCTTTCTTATTTTCATCATCATGGTAATTCATGAGCTGGCACACACGAGAGAGTGGTTCTTTTATTCTTGCTTCACGGGCGTCCTCTATTCAGCTAAAGTTGAGACACGTATGTCTTATTTTTCGCCGAAAGTTATATTCTTCATAGTATTCTTAGTAGAGATATGTCATTTACCGTCGAAAGTTATATTCTTCACAGTATTCTTAGCAGAGATATGTCATTCACCGTTGAAAGCACTTTTGGATTTATTCAGCTTAGTTTGCATGCATTATCACTCTATGCTTGTAGAGTGTCCTTCTGAATTATTCTTCATTTTACCTTTGTTAGGTCATATAATTGAGGTACATTACGCATGTGTTTGAAAAAGGTATATGTTTACCATGCCTAAATAATTGATAATATCTTATCAATTTAATTTCTCATTTATATTTTGTACATTAACTATTTTTCCTATTGGTCTGGTTGCCCATGACATCCAATATCCATAGTATCCATCTCGGAAAAAGAGACGTCAAATTTATCATGCTTTTTTTATTTCTTCAAATTTTTCATTTATTTCTTGTTTTAATTCCTTAAATATTTCTTCTTTTAGCTCCTTCTTTCATTGTGGAGAAACTTCTTCGAATTTTTCTATTATCTTCCAATCAATATATTCGCCATCTAAGGGATCCACTCCCTTAGTTAAGCATTCTTTATATGTAGATTTTTTAGATGACCTTTCTTCCTTTATATTTGCACAATATGTAGACTCTGGAGCTTTTTTGTTCTTGGCTTTCTTGTATTTTTGAATATATTCTTTTGCAGCTGGCTCTAAATAGTAATTTTTCCTAATTTTTTCCTTGCTTGGCTTAATGCTTCATCAATATCTTTATATTTTTTCCATGATATACCTCCCATCAACTTTGCATCTATTTTTTAGGCTATTATTTCTTCAAAAGATATATAGACTCCTGAGTGCTTTCCATCAAATACCACATATGGTTTTTGTTGTATTATTTTATGGTCTTCTGTTTCTGGCATTAATTCATTTAGCAGATGGAAATATTCAGCAAGGCTATTTAATATTGATAGCATATAGCCTTTTTCTTCTCTTTTATTGTTGTATTGGTAGCAGAAATTGTCTAGGATACATTCCTGCACTTTGTCTATGATTATATGATTTTTTGGTTTAAATTTATAGGAATTTGGTAGGACTATTTTAAGCTTGTTGTCATCTCCAAAGGTGAAGAATTCAACTCTATTATAGTTCATTGATTTTTTCATTCCTACAAAATAGGTAAACGAGAGAGCAGATCAGGTAAATGGTTATCCTTTCCCTCAATATGTTCAAATATAACTTTGTATCTATCTCCAATAATAATATCTTCAAATAAGATCCACCTTCTGGTAGAACTCTTTTTACTATTAAGCTGATTATAATATCTATATATTGCTTCACAATCTGTTCTAACTATAAATTTTTTGAAACCTAGATAAAGTCTAAAAGTATTTATCGCATTAATTATTGCAAGTATCTCTCTATCTGTATTATTTACAGTCTTTAATTTATAGCTTCCAGAGGCATATCTACATTTTTTTTTCTATTTTAGATGAATATTTAGTGGGTCTTTGTTCTAATACATATTGAGATGCATCTGTTTCAATAATGAAGTAATTATCATCTAATGGTAATTCTAGGGGTTTAAAACCTCTGATCCTTTCTTTTATTATTCTAACTAATCTAATGTCTTCAGAGTTAAAGTATCTTTGACCATTTTTTTTCTTAATTTCATATATAAAGGTCCTGCTAATTTTGCTAAACTGTCTATGTGATTTCTAGCATCATTTATTATCCCTAAGAATTGTTGTAATTTCTTTTTATCATTCATGACATCAGGGAATTATAAGATTTTCTTAGTAATATATTCTTGTAAATGTATTTTTCCCTCTCCTATCTCATGACCAAGGAAATTGATTTTTCCCTTGCAAATTTCCATCTTTTTCTTGGATAGAATTAACTCATTTTGTTCTACTTTCCTAAAAAATGTTTCCAGGTGAGCAATATGATTCTTATATGTTTTTGAGAAAACTAACAAGTCATCTATATAGACTAATACAAATTCTTGATTTTCGTTAAATATGTTTTGCATCTTTCTTTGAAATAGGGCAGGGGCATTTTTTAATCCTAGTGGCATAACAAGCCATTCATAGTATCCCTGAGGACATGTAAATACACTTCACTCTATAGATTCTTCTGCCATTTTTACTTGCCAAAAACTGGCTTTTAAATCAAATTTTGAGAAATATTTATTACCTTGTATTCCATTAATCCATTTTTGCTTGTTAGAAATGTTATAAGCATCTTCTATCGTATTATCATTTAACCTTTTATAATTGATGACCATCCTTGATTTACCTCTAACTTCTTCAGTATGATTTCTTACCATAAATACTGCCAATCTATGTGGACTCTTACTTTCCCTTATTGCTCCTAATTTTAATAATTCTTCTATATGCATTTTAAACTCTTCTATATCCTTTGGGGTTGTCTCTATTGGGTATGTTTTAATTATATAGTCTAGGTTTATTATATTAATTTTACAGGTAATTGAATTTTTCTCCACGTATTTCATCGGGATTTCTCCTATTATTTGAATGTCCTCTAATCTTTGGACAATTCTTTCAATATCCTTTTTGGACTTAAAATTTCTATACCAATTTGATGCAAATGACTGTAGTCCTATGCATTCTATATTAAAATTTGATATATAGTAGTCATCTATATTCTTATTTAGCTTATAGTTTATACTTATTTCTTTAGGGTCAAGGCTTGACGTATCAAGGTTATCAAGATTTGTTATGGTCGTTCCGCCACACTTTCATACTTTTGAAATATATGGAACATTATCCTGATATGGAATAAATGTACTATCTTTTTCATGTATTACTGTGGTTTGTACCAACTGTTGTAAGAACCTTAAGCCAATTATCATGTCATTATTTATCATTGATAAATTTCTTATTGTAATCTTATCTATTATATATCTTGTCCTGTTAATATATACCTCAATATTATGAGATAACTGGTTATGAATTTTCTTTATTCTAGACATATCTGTAGAGATTTCTGTCTTATTATCGTCGATTGTATGAACTATTTCAGGGCATTTTATAAAGTATTTGTTATGAATAATATTCTTTGTACACCCTGTGTCTACCAGTGCTAATATTTTATAAGATACATTTGGGGATAACTTTACTTTTACAGGGATTCTTATTCCTAAAATTTCTTTGAAGGGAAATTTTACTATATATTTATTTCTAAAATTGGTTATGGCATGCTTTAGCTGAATTATTTTAGAAGTGTTACTGTCCTCTAATGTTATCAATTGTTCTTTGAATTCAATGTTTTGTATAGCCTCATTTTCTAGCAAAGCCTTAATATCATTTTTATTTTTCAAATTTTCTAACTCTACTTCTAATTTATTTATTCTATTTTCTAAAACTCGTACTCTGCTTGATAATATCTTCTCATCTGATTCTAATTCTAATTCCTTTCTCTATTTTTGTTTATTTGCTCTTATACACTCGGCACAAGTTTGTTTCAGGCATATACTACAAGTGACTCTATTACTCTGACTTGGGTAGTAGATACAAAAGGCACATTTAATATTGTAATCACCATTTCCTCTAACCCCAATCATGTTCACAATTTAATTGACCATCATTTCTATTTTTATTCCTGCTAGCTCATCAATTAAGTCTAACTCTCCATCGCTCGACTCATATTCTTTGTTAATATTTTCTACTCCATCTGTTTCTATGATTGAGTATATTGACTCGTCATCCTTTATTTCATCATCACATACTAATATATTTTCATTTACACTATCTATAATTAAAACTCTCTCTTGCTCTTCATATTTACTAGAATACCTCTTTTGATCTTTATTTGGGCATGTCCTACTCAAATAGTAAGGTGAATTGCATATAAAATATCTGCAAGTTCTATCATAAGTCTTCTTAGGATTGTATCGTCTTACATTTCTTTTATGTAAAAATAGGCTTTATTATCTAATCTTCTTAGAAAGTACCTTCTCTTTGCCTTAATATTATTGTTATTTCTATTTTGATGTCTATAACTTCTTTTACTTATGTGCCTATCTTCTCCATATAATAAAGGTATTTGTATTATTTTGTTACAAAAATTATAATCCGAATGTTCATGGACCTTTGAGTTTATATACATGTACATATTTTTCTTAATTGTTTAAATACAAAGGTTATTGCTTGAGAGATATTAATTTCAGATCCTTCGGTTTCTTTTTTATATTCTTCAAAAATTATGCTTCCTAGCGGGTCAGGTAATTTATTAAAATAACTCTCAACTATACCTCTATTATCCTTGTTTAGCAGTTGTAGCGTTATATAAATAGTGTTAAGAAAACTCTTTTATACCCTTCTAGCTTATCAATATTAATTTTTCTATTTCTTTTAGTCTTTTGTTTTGCAAAGTTGTGTAACCTAATTTTGGGTCCTCATCTATAATAACATTGGATATTACATTTGCAAAATTGTGTGGATTACAACTAGCTCTTTTTAGTTCTTCATAATTATTAGGATTCTTTTCAACCCATTGTTCCTATAAGACTTTAGCAGATTCACCCAAAAATGTTTCTACATAAGTTATCATATCTTCTAGCTTGCTTCCTATATTGTGTTGGTTTTGTATATATTTTTGAACTATTAATCCCTTCCAAATGCTAATAATATTTGGCTAGTCAATGGGATCATGTGTGGCTAAATTTAATATAGCACCATCACTTTTCTGATTTTTGAAATTTTACAGGTCTCTTGAAATCTCTTCTCTTAGTGACCATGTGACTATATTGTCCTAGGATATAATTATATAAATATTCTTCTCTGTTTGGAGGCCATTTTCTTGCTGCCCTAGCTAGTCTTTCTCTTTCTCCTTCGTTTTTTTATAGAATCTTCACCATACCTTTTTCTCTCTCCTGTTTCTAGATCTACTTCCATAGCTTCCATGACATTATCAAAATTATGCAACCTTATATCATCTAAAGAGTTTATAAAATCATTATATTGTTCCGAGTTGTCTTCTACCTCTCCTATATTCCCTATTTCTTTCATCAAACTAATTTTTTCTTCATAACTTTCTAAAAACAATTTCTCATTTTCTTCCCATTGCTCTTCTTCGCTTAATTCTTTGCTAACCTTCTGCTTCCCTTTGTCATCTTTAGTTTTTTCTTTAAACTTTATTTGTTCTACTTTACTTTCTTGGTTTTGAGGGGTTTCCATATCCAGTCTTTATTCTTTTTAAATTTCTTTGTCCTAGACAATTCTCTGTAGAAATAAAGTTCTTTATCTGTTATTTTAGGCCACTCACTCTTCATTGAATTATTATATTCTATGGCTATTTCTTTTAATTTATCCTCATAATATTTTATTTCACTTTCTTGATCTAACCTTTCCATAAATTTAGAAATACTATGTCTTCGATTATCTATAATATCTTTATCAGAAGTTTCTGCATCTAAGTCATCTGCGGTTCTAGACTTATAATTTATAAATCTAATGTTGGTATTCCCTTTACTATTTTGGTAGCTTATGTAATTTTCGGGCTGACTCAAAGTTTTATTTTCTATTAATTCACTAATTTTCCACTCTTCTCCTGCCCTTTCTTCAGAACTTATTTTTAAAGGGCTCATGAATGTTATTCCTTTAGATTGCATGCTTTCAATCACATCATTTATATTTAATTTATATTTAGAAGCACTTTTGTTAGTTAATCTTTCTATGAATTCTATACTTATTAACAAGTTTGTCCCCTTAAATTCTTTGTATCCCTTTGTTTGAAATCCAAAACTCATCTTATCTATAAATTCTTTTACAGGCATCATTAAATCTGGAGCTATGTAGGTTATTAATCTATTTTCATTCATATCACCTTCTAAGAAGCCTAATGCTGCTTTGTCTATTGTGTCCCATTTTTTGTCTAACAAGATTATTAAGACTTTCGCTCCTAATTTCTTCCTTGTTATACTTTGATTCCTATTATGTACATTCCTTGGTGAATATACTTATATCATGTATATTTTAATCCATTTTAGAATTCCTTGGCTACAACTTTTAGCTTGATTGGTTTTGGCAAAACACTCAATTCTACTTCTTTAGATATTCTATATAACCCATTTTTATTCTCAAAAAATCCCATATAATATATCTATTGAGGTTTTATTGCTCTTAGAGTGTCTTTCTGATATCTTTCGAGTTGTTTATCTAATTCCGCAACATCTTCCAGTTCATCAACTTCATCATATTTATCTTTTTGCTTATCATTATTACTTAAAGGTCTTTCATCTCTGTTTACTATTCTTCTGAGGAGATTCCTAGATAGGTCCATTTTTCTGAATTTATAGCTTGTGAGGATGCAACTATACCTAATGAAGCCAAAACTATTTCTTTGCTTCTTTGGCTAGAAAGTACTTGAGCTTTTACTTCTTCAATTAACTTCTTAATTTCAACTAATTCTTGATCTAGATATTTTAGATCTTCTGTGATACTTTTTTAACTTTATATGAATTTAATAAGACGTCTACTTTCTTATTTAGAGGAACAAAGTCTTCCTTAATTTAATCACTGTTTTGTACAATTTTACTTTGCCTTGTTTTAAAATCTTCTAGTAATTTTAATGCAGAGTTTAATTTACTATTAAGTAGAGAATATTATTCTTCAACTTGCTTGTGTTCTTTATATAACCCTTCAAATCTTTGCTCCAAATCGTCCTGTCTTTTCCCCCAATTTATATAGAAATTATATATCAAACCAACAATTAAATTTAGTTGACTATTATTAGAGTGCTAACTATGTTCTTCAGTATGGTTCAGTCTACACCTTAAATTAATATTATCCTTTATATTTATTACCTTTCCGATATTAGCTTCTAGATTTAAATATTTTAGCTTTTCAATAGTGACTTGGCTCTGATACCAAACTTCCAAACAAATACAAATACTGATGATATATATATATATATATATATATACACACACACACTGAGTCCAATTGAGCATGTCAAGGATTTAATTTGCACTCCTATTTGCTTTTATGTAGTTTGCCACTATATAGGACTCAGAAGCATGTGTTTCAATATTTGAACTCATTAGCTTCAGTGCAGCTTACTATGTATGCAACTAATTTGTAAATATTCCATGGAATGCCATGATCATGAACCATGCTAGGAGTAGTAGGCTGCAATGTATGCAATAGGGAGTTGTCTAGAATCAATCAGCTTGTCTCTGATTATGAAATGGCTGCCAATGAATGACATCACATATTGATAGAACATATTATATAGTGCACTTGTTGGGGACGACCTGGAGCGATGGTTTTTTTGGAAGGAACCTGGAGCTATGGTTTCTTTTAGATAAGAGATGGAGCTGTTTTATTTATAAATAGTATGAAAAGATGGATTGTGCATATGTGCACAACAGGAAATAATAACCAGGACAAACAATACCCATTATATGAACATGGTATTATAATCCGCAAACAAAGTACTATAAAAATCGAAGTACTTCAGGTTTTATTGACAGCTTGTGACATTATAATCCACTGCCTGCTCTAATGACATTGGTGGCGGAAGCTCACCCTCACCCTTTTATTTGGCGTGCTGTACTTCTGATGGGAGCCAGGAGACATCCTCACAGGCCTCACATTCTGATGCTAGATACTCTACTAATTCCTGCACATTTTAGAAGTCTTTTAGCCACCTAGGAACTTTAACGTAGTTGGTAGTCATCGAAGTGAAACCTGTAACTGCACATGTGAAATGCTAGAATGCAGTGACCTCATTTAGACTTGGATAAAGAAAAACTTACCAATTAAGTGGCCTGTGTCTGGTATAGTTAAGTTGTTTAAAGTTAGTGAAACCTAATTGTGGTCACCATACCGCCAAAGTATAATTTAGTAGCCCAATAGTCCAAGTTCAAACTTGTTAGCTTGACTTGAAGTGCTACTGTTGATTTACATAGTGGCCTAGACGCTTTTTGGTTTATGAGTTTATGAGGGATAGTGGATGGGCCAGGAGTGAGAATTGCCACCTTAATACCTCATCTCTGTAGCATATAAAAGTCATAATACAGTTTCCTGAAATGGCATATATTTTTTATTTTGCGTTTTATGACTATTTCTTGCTTGTTCAGAGTTTATATGTTGTACTGCTACTACATAGTGAATGTCGATATTTTACACTGGCAATATAAATATGGGGCTACTCGTCGGATCGAAACTCAGTGGATTTCAAATGAACACAAGAAGATTTTATATTGGTTCAGGCTCTCAATGTGAGGTAATACCCTACGTCCAGTTGTGATGGTATTTCTTTGAGGATGTATAGTTGTCTGCTCTCATGGGACGCCCTGCCTCCCGTTATATACTGGGGGACAGGGATACAAGGTAGAAGTCCCAACCGGATACGGCCAAGGAATCTCCTCTTAGAGATATAATTTACCCAAATAGGACTGTATATTCCTTATCGTACAAGGCAAAGTCTGCCGGGTGCTATTATATCTCTAATTACAAGTCTCGGTCCATCCTCTATCCGAGTGGTCCATATGCTTGTGATGAGATACCCGGGACACATGGCTTCCACAATAGCCCCTAAGACCTTCATAGTTGAGTCACAGCTGATGCCGAGTGCTCACCCTCCACGGTGAAGATTGTCCGAGTGCATTGCTCCTGAGTACTCTTTGTCCGAGTGCTTCTTCTTCCCGAGTCTTGCTTCATGTCAGCTGGCAATGAGGCTATGAAGTGCTTCATGTAGATGTATGAATAGTATGCGCCGAATAGGTGCACCTATTAGGTGTAGCCCCCGACTTTGTGCTTAATTGTGAAAACAATTAATCATAAAGTCAAAGATCTTTAAACTTGTAGTCTTTCCCGAGTAGGATACTACTGGTATATGAGACTCTTCGGTATCGTGTCAACCAGAATATGATTTATAGTCTTTGCCGAGTAGCTTGCCACTCGTATATGGAACTCTTCAGCTTCATATCAGCTGGAAAAAGGGTGTTTCTTTCCCGAGTGGCGTCCCACTCGGAAGTTAAACTCCTCAGCTTCATGTCAGCTAGAAAAAATATTTATAGTCTTTCCCGAGTAGTGCACTACTCGAAAGTTAGACTCTTCAGCGTTATGTCGGCTAGAATAATATTGCTCATGGCAACTGGTGGCCAAGCATATAGGCTGAGTACCACTTTATGAAATTAAATCCATTGCGTGGTCAGGTGTACTCGAGAAAGATACCTACATCCTCAATTTTGATGAAGACCAGCTTGTGATCCTTATAAGGATATATCCTCGATACCTGGTGGATAAGACAGATACCCAAACACATGTGTCCAGTAATTAGGCTTTCATGAAGCATATCGATTTACCTCATCGGTTCCTGTTGGTAGCACCAACACTGCAATTTTATCACAACCAGCAAGCGGCCCACATCGAGCGTGCTACTGTAGAAACTCATGTCTTGGTGCCCTAGTACCGAATAAACCGGCCTAAACTGACCCACCTAGCGTAGGCTCTATAAAAGTTGCATCCCTCGCATGTCAGGATGAGTACTTCGGTGTCGGTGACCTCAATTAGCCAGAAGAATCCTTACCCGCGAGCCTTTCCGACTTACGTTCTGGATGCAGTATGGTCACCACAGATGCCCGACTAGGTATATTGCAGAATCTGCTTGCCCTCCTCAGGTGTGACGCCATGCATGAGAACTCCAAATGCGCTTCAACAATACAGGTCTTCTCTGACTATGATAAGGGTTTTGCTCCATTGCCTGATTCATTCGGCTTCGTTGTAATTGAAGGATTGGGATCTTCTAGTCTTGAATAATAATGGCATCTCCGTAGATTCTGGGTTTGATGCTGCTCCCGACTGAAAGCTCCAGCAGTGGCTCGTTGCCATGTTTTTGCCAAATAGGTACCCGAACGCTGCGCTAGCGCAGGACTCGGCTGGCGACCCTCTTGGTGCATACCCAATTTGACAAAATTGTAGCCGAATAAGATACCCCAACCTTGCATTAGCACAAGATTCGGCTGGTGACCCTCATGGGGCGTACCCTATCCAACAAAGTGGTACCCGAGCTCCGACTGGTACCAGAGGTCAGTTATTAACCAAATAAAGTACCCGTACCTCGCATTAGCGTAGGATTCGGCTGGCGACCCTCATGGGGCGTACTTTACCCAACGGAGTTGTGACCGGATGAGGTACCCGAACCTAGCATTAGTGTAGGATTCGGCTGGCGACCCTCATGGAGCGTACCTCACCCAGCCAAGTGGTATCCGAGCTCCGACTGGCGCCGAAGGTCGGTTATTGGTCTACATGGGGCGTAGCCGGGGAAGATGACGTCCCGACAGGCGCAAGTACTCAATCAGTAGCCCTCATGGAGCATTCCGAGTGATCCTTGGCTGACTGGTCCAGCCCCCGAGCGTAGGAGATGGGCTCGTAGCCCTGGGTTCCTGTCACGCGTATCCGGAACTGGCCCTGCATTATAAACATATCAGATGAGTAGCATCTGATGATGAAAACAATCACCCGAATAAAATGTATTTTACAATATATGTAAATACATGTTCTTCCTCTCATTGATATTAATTTCCCCAAGTAGTTGATCCTTTACGTTTAAGCACTCTGCTCGACTAGTCATAGCCCCCTAGCGTCGGGAGTTGGCTCATGGCTCTTTCCCAGACACGCGTTTTGGGTGACTTGAGTTCGTCTTTCATGGAGCAAAGTTTCACGGATCGGAATTTATACTACTCGAGTACTTTTGCAATCATTTAAGAGGAAAAACAGAAAAAAAAAAAAGTGCAGCTTGTACACCTATTAGGTGTAAGCGGCTACGGCATTAGCGAGGCCAAGTGAAGAAATTAGAAAGCGACTTAGCTATTCGGTATTTGGGAGTAGGGATGCCATCCTTGAAGTTGAGCTTGCGAGCCCCCGAACATGTCACTTGTTGTTCTAATGATCTCCAGTTGTTGAAGGTCGAAAACGGTTGTGACCGATGCCACAATGAAACCGTCTGACTTGCGTTTGCGATTCCCAGCTTTAGTCGGGACCACGTTGTTGGTGTCCTTCTGCTTCTGCTGTCAGGATGCCTTTTTGTCATCGAGGGCCTCAGCAATAGCGTGGGCTGAGTCGGCGTATTTGTTCGCCATGTCGAATAGAGCCTTGACAGAGTTGGAAGGCTTCCGAGTGAATTTATCGATGAACGAGGTGTTTTTGACTCCTTTTCGAAAAGCGGCGATGACGACCTCGTTCTTGATCTTTGGGATTAAATTTTTCTTCTTAGAGAACCTCTTGATGAAGTCACGAAGAGACTCGTTCTTCCTTTGATGCAACTGATACAGGTTGTACTCGGAAGATGGCCTCTCATATGTTCCCTGGAAGTTGGCGATGAAGCTTTCCCGAAGTTCTCCCTAGGAACCAAATGATTGGCGCGGGAGCCCCATTAGCCATGTCCTCGCCGAGTCGGCTAGAGCGACTGGGAGGTAGTTAGCCATGGCCTTGTGATCTCCTCCAGCTGCTCGGATCGCCAGAGTGTAAATCGTAAGCCAGGACTCGGGGTTGGTCTTGCCGTCATATTTTTCTATCCCGGTAGGTTTGAAGTCTGACAGCCAGTCGACTTGTTGCAGCTCATAGGTGAAGGCCGGTACTCCTTCATCTTCATAAGGACTCCGACTCCGACGATGACGGCGAAACCGCTCATGGTGGAGGTCGAAGCACTCGTTCTTGTCTTCCAGTCGACGTTGCTTGTCTTCCTCGCGTTCACGGCTCCGAGCGTTAATGTCCTGCCGAAGATCACGCCGTAGTCGGCCTCGGAGATCCTAGTTGTCCCGACGGTCGCTTTGATGCTGCCGTTTGTTGTTGGGGTCGCCGAGTGACGTCCAGCGTGGCTCCGTGTGCAGCTGACTAGAGCCGGCCTCTTGGCGTCACGTTGAGGCGGATGAGACTGCCGCTAGGGAAGCCGACCAGCTAGTCGGTATGAGGGTATCGCCCGACTGTCAGTGTTGCTGACATGCAGCAGCGGTGATCATAGCTTTGATCCTCATGATTGTCTGGGTGGCCTGGTGATCAGGCGCAAACTGGAGCATGTCCAATAGAGTTGCAATGGCCACGAGGTTCTATTGCGGTGTGACGAAGACGTCATGGTCGCCGACTCGGGTTTGGAGGATTTGTTGTTGTGCAGTCCGCCCGGCTTTGCGCAGATCATCGTTGTGAGCATGCAGGCATCTTGCTTCTTCCTCTTGTTGTTCTCGCAGTCGGCAGGCCTCCTCCTCTTGCTGTTCGCGTAGTCGGCGTGATTCCTGAGTAGGAGTAGAGCCTTTGGATGCCATGAAGATTTCTCGTGGCGGAGAAAAGCTTGCTGAACTACTGTCCAACTTAGAGTCAGAGTCTGACTGGGAGTTGGAGTCCGACTGAGAGTCGAAGTCGGAGTAGTTGATGGGGGTGATTACAATTCCAACTTCCCTAGATCCGCTCTCGAGCGGCTCTGGGCCATATCGAGTCGAACTCCAAGGGATCGGGTTTGCCGCGTCGGATATTGATTGAAGGTATCCATGGCGTTGCCGAGTCCGTATGGGAGATTGACGATCTCTTCCTTTCTTAGCTCGATCTTGGCCGGCTCAAGGCCGAGTCCGAGTCGAACACCAAAGGAAAAGGTTGTCCCGAGACCCGGACAAGATGAAGATTGCCGCAGCAAGTCGACGAGGGTTGCTGTAGCGTCGTGTGGGCCGACTGGCGCGAAGTCGGCCGGTTCCTTGGCAGATCAGATCGAATCTGAGTCGGCCAAGGTGAGGTTGCCGAATTCGTCGGCGATGAAGTCGAGGCTGCCGAATGTGATCATGTCTCCGGGGGAGAACTTGCTGCCGTCGACTCCGGTTGTTGAATCCATCGAGCTTGTTGACGTTGATCTCGCCGAAGCCCCTACCTGGCACGCCAACTGTCGATGTTTTACACCGGCAATATGAATATGGGGCTACTCGTCGGATCGAAACTCGGTGGATTGCAAAGGAACACAAGGAGATTTTATATTAGTTCAGGCCCTCAATGTGAGGTAATACCCTACGTCCAGTTGTGGTGGTATTCCTTTGAGGATGTATGGTTGTCTGCCCTCATGGGGCGTCCTGTCTCCCCTTATATACTGGGGGACAGGGGTACAAGGTAAGAGTCCCAGCCGGATACGGCCATGAAATCTCCTCTTAGAGATACAATTTACTCGACTAGGACTGTATATTCCTTATGATACAAGACAAAGTTTGCCGGGTGCTACTATATCTCTAATTACAAGTCTCGGCCTATCCTCTATCTGAGTGGCCCATATACTTATGATGAGGTACCCGGGGCCTATGGCCTTCACAGTGAATATCTTATTTGCTGTACACATATTGTACATATGTTTGAGCAGGCAAGTTTGAGCTTGTTTTGTCTGCAATACAAACACCCTTTTCTGAGTTTCATCTCATATTATCGTGCCAATTAGTATATTTGACTACAAAGCTTCCAACGATGCAGCATAGGAGGAAGAAGGTTGTGCATCTTTCTGCTGTTAAATGTTTCTGCAATCCACTTTTAATATGTGGAATTCTGAACTTTATAAACTTCCAGGCTCAAGATTGTGCACAATGAGAGTGAGCAAGCACACGTGGAGTCAGATATATGGTGTATTTTGCCGGTCTGCTGGATGTATGCATTCTTAACATGTTTTATCTATACAACTTGCTTCAGGTTGATTTAGTTCCCACATTACTGCAGACTTGTTCTTCATTTATTTATGCATCCAGGATCTATGGAAGAGGTCCAAGAGGCAGAAGTGATATTTTTAAGGAATCTGCACATCATAGAACTTTATGTTTCAGTATATGTATAGGTTGATTGGTAAACACACACTTTTGCTTTGTTATCTTGGAGCATACAAAGTTTACACTTCATTTGCCACAGCAAGTCACCACACACCAAAACACTTAAGTGTGTGGGCATACCATAAAATTCAGCCATTTTGAGAACTTCGTGGGTTTTTACTCCCGGAGATGGATCTTAGCTTTTGTTTTTTAACATTAATCCCCTGTACACAAAACTTGTTATTTGTTTTGAATCCAATCGTTACTTCAGTCACCGTTGAGGCGGGACGGCGTTGCAACTGCCAAGGAGGCCAAGCTCCAATCATTGAATCTGTTGAGTTAGATGATGGTTGCTCTGGATATGTCGGTTGGGATGTGTTTTCCTGATTATATATGCCATTTTTCTCTTGGTTTGCACGCCTCAGGTGACAATCGAGACATCAGTCATGCTTTGTCATCACTTTTATCTCTGCCAGCCTCATGGCAGGAACTGAGGGGCAGGTAAATATGCAATTGTTAGCATATGAATACACACAAATTATCCAGTTCTGCCTATTCTTTATTTCCTAGAGGAAACTGATGTGTTTACTCCGATTTATATAAACGATCTATTATTCAGGCTAGTGAATATGGAGATGGGCTAGGAGGTGGTGGCAGGTGTATACCAATAGAACTCCTCTTTTTTTTGACTCGCATTCTTAATTTGAATGGGAATATAAGTGAAATTTGATTTCTTAACTGACTCTTTCAACGGAGGTACTTGATTTGTTGGTGAATAGCTCAGTTGGCTGGAAGCTCATGAGGTAACGGATTCCTCTATCCCCGTAAAATTTTCCCTTGCTCTAGGAATATGATGCCATGTCCTTCACAGTAACAATCTCAGGCATGTGTGTGTTCTACGCTTCTGCTTTCAGGTTCTACAGGCAAGCGAAATCTGCAGATCTGGAGCAGGCCGACGGCCCTCACTAGGGGCAATAACCAGGGCCAAAAGATACTTGAACAAATTTATTTGGTCAGTTTTGAGTTGTCTTAACATGCACTATGCTTTATCAAATGTGTGTTTTTGGACAGAATTATTAGTTATTTGTCAAATTCAATCTACTGAGCGAGATGAGCAGTAAATGCATGTTTGTCTATAGAATTTTATTTGTTTGTCAAATCCAACCCACTCACCAAGAAGAATGGTAGAAAACATTCAGTGACTGGAAATGTAGACTTAGCTCTAATATATCAGATATCCTCTGAAGAAATCATCTCCACAGTTTCATCGATTGTTACATGTTCATTTCAGCAATTCAACAACTAATATTATTTTGCTGCCCGCTATGAATTAGTGACTCTAATGTGGGTTCAATTAAGTAACTATATCAAGGTCTAGTTTTGGAACTGTATTAGAGTCGCTTGTGTTAACTGAACCGAGAAATTATTAATGCCTAAATCATATTTTTTTTGTAGTTCATTTGAGGATTATTAATGCATGCTGGTATGTTTTTTCTTGAGGATAGTAATGCCAAATTTTATGTGGTGCAATAGTACACATTTGATGCTTAATATGGAATTGGGGTATTTGGTCCTATTATTCTAAAAGATGATGATCTCATCAACTACTTACACCAGTGCAGGGATGGGGAAGACTGGTCAGTTTTGCTTGGCAATCTGGCTAGGGCTGAAAACGGTTGGAAAAATTTCCGAACCGATCAACGCCGTTTTTCGGATTCTACCGACCGTTTTCCATTTTTTTTGTACTGGTCGGAAATGATCCGGAAAACGGTTTTGGGGTCTCAGAAACGGTATCGGAAATGGTTTTAGTAGTTTACCGATCGTTTCCGAAGTTTACCGTATTTATTCAGAAATTTACCGATGGTAATGATTCGGTACTGATTCGGTACTGGTGGAGGCTGAGGCCGAGGGCGGCGTTGGCGGGGGAGGCCGAGGCCGGAGGCGGCGGCGGGGGTGAACACCGGCGGCGGTGGTGGAGGCTCGAGGCCGTCGGCGGCGGTGGACACCAGCGGCGTCGGCGGCCGAGGCCGGAGCGGCGGCGCGAGTGGACACCGGCAGCGGCGGTGGAGGCCGAGGCCGGAGGTGGCGGTGGAGGCCGGAGGCGGCGGTGGACACCGGCGGAAGCATCGACGGCTATTCACGATCTCGCCTTTGGGGAAGATGAGAGACTTGACGCGGTCGCAGATGTTCTCGAGGACGAGGTCGTCCATGTGCTAGAAGAGGGGGACCTGGCGGACGAGGTCGAGGCAGAGGTGGTACTTGATGTTGCGGCGGAGGCCCTCGGGGAGGTCGCAGATGAATTGGCACTCGTCAACGCCGCGCGTCGCCGCCCACCGCTGCCGCTCGAACTGCCGCACCCGCTGTCGAAAGCCGTGCAGCACCTCCTTCTGCTTCATCCACCACTCCAGGCTCTGCAGCCCCGTGTGCATCGCCTGCTTCTTCAACGTCGTCGCGTTCAGAAACACCTTGATGTTCCCGATGAGCATGGTCACCAGGATCTGCCCTCCGGTGATGGTGATGATGTCGAACACGATCTCCAGGCTCTCCAAATTCCCAAATGTGCTGCAAGAAACACAAAACGATTAATGACATGAATGATTAACTAAGACTAAGCTTTTGTATGTGTCATGTTAGATAATTATTGACATTGCTTTCTGTGATAGGTGATTATTATGTGACATCACTATTATTATGTTTAGTGATTATGTGAGTTACTCTAGACATCATATGTGAGGTAAAGTTATTTCCGATATGAATTCACGGATGTCCGACCGATATCGATGAATTTCCGACCGAACAACTCCGTTTCCGATGTTTCCGAATTTTCTGAAGCCGTTTTCATTTTCGATATTACCATTTTCGATTCCGATTTCAAGTACAAAATATAAAAATAGAAATGATTTAAGAGTTTTTTCAATCATTTCTGACCGTTTTCACCCCTAAATCTGGCCATGTCTGGTAGGTTAGGGAACACCTAAATCAACAATATCATCGTAGTATCATTTCGTATGAATACTATCAGCGTTCCTCGATTGTTAGTTTCTTCACCCATTTGTTCAATGTATGGTTCTTTTTTCTAATATAGTATCAATATTTGTTCCATTTTGTCACTGTATAGTCAGTAGTTCAGTATGGTATCACTATTTACTATTTTTCAAGGTTTGTTTTCAGTACCAATTTCATAACCAATGTAATTATTTTATTTCAAAACTAAAATATCGAAGGAATGTTCTGCCGTGGTAGATACGGTGGGATTAGACTAGCAACCTAGGTGAGAACAGCGAAACTAGAGGGAAGACAAACCAGGTGGCGCCATGGCTCCAAGAAGGGCCTCCTCTCCTGAAAATTATGAGCATGCATAGCCCTCAATCCTTCTTTTCCCTGCAGAATCTGTAATTCCGATATGGCGCTGCGTTGAAATCTATCTGTAACTCCACCGTCTTTTTTGCATACCATATATGTATACCCTGTTTCTTGTTTTTTGTTGGTCTTATAGCAGGTAAGATGGAATGTCAGGTTTGTAAGTGTCTTGTAACTTGGTACTGTGAGCGAGAAGAGAAGTGAATGGGTGTATAGATAGCAGCCTAGCGGCTGATGGATCATTGAGTTGCATTGTCTGTAAAAATTAAATTTCTATTGGTCATGTGGTTTGAGGTCGAGAATGTATTTTCTTTTTCTGTTGGTCTTGCAGTCACACCTTGATGGATGGATGTTGCATTTTTTTTCATTTTCTTTTACCTAAACTCATTTTATTTAGGAATGATAATGTAATTTTGATAATATATTTATCAGATAATATGCACAGTGATAATGGGAGAACTTTGGAAAAAAAGAGTAAAACGTTAAGCTGATAGGCTTTAGATAAATAAGAGACTTTTTTTAACATCATTTTTTTATAAAAACAAGAGCAGTTTACCATTTGTGAATCTCATTTGTGCCCCAGCCGAGCCCAAACGCTACAAGCAGACCAAATGCCCATTGCCCAGAGAGTCTAATGTGCGGGTGAACGGTTTGCAGCCCATGTGTGCCCTTGACCTATGTGATTCTCCCAGTTGGACATACACATGATTCTAGCCATCGTCATCAGACATTTTTTCCATCATTTTGAAACATACAAATATTGCAACATTATTTTGTGCACGTAGCTCTCTCTGTTGTTTTTTATGTGAATCTTTGATTTATCTTATAATATGCTTAACTGCCAAAACAAAACATATAAGTTGTTTGATTTGCATTACAAAATAGTGTCATAGCGTTAGCACGGGCATATTACTAGTTCCCTATGGTGTAACAACATAGCCAAGAAAACAAACTCGATCCATGAAAAAGGTACACTTAACGAGGTTACCAAACAAGCATGCATCTCTCAAAGCATTAAAAACAAAACTAAGTGGTCAACATGTTCATCTAGTGACTTGCTGTAAATTGAGATGTCATCAAAATATATCACCACAAATCTTCTCATAACTTGTGCAAACCTCATTCATCAATCTCATGAAGGTACTAAATGTATTAGTTAATCCAAACGGCATCACTAACCACTCAAATAAACCAAATTTGGTTTTAAACGCAATTTTTCACATATCTCCAAGTTTCATTTTTATTTGGTGGTAACCACTACGCAAATCAACTTTAGAGAACACAACTGCACCACTCAATTCATCTAGCATATCATCTAGCTTAACAATAGGATGATGGTGTCTAATAGTGATTTTATTGATGGCTCTACAGTCAACACACATTCTCCAAGATCCATCCTATCTGGGAACCAAAATAATAGGAACATCACATGGACTAAGACTTTCAAGTATGTACCCTTGGTCTAGCAATTATAGTACCTGATGTTGAATCGCTTTAGTCTCCTCTGGTTTGGTCCTACATGGTGCACGGTTTGGTAAAGAAACTCTTGGGATCAAATCAATTTGGTGCTCAATCCCTTGCATAGGGGGCAGCCCAAAAGGTACTCATCAAGAAAAACGTCCTCATATTCCTGCAAAAGATTAGTGACGACAGGTGGCAAATAAGGCAAAGTTGTAGGAGCAGTAGCAAGAATCTGGCTCATTTAATGCACAAACATCAGATTTAGAAGCTAGTAAAACAACACCCTTCAACTTGATCTCATTCTTTGTGGCACTCGGTTCCATCTTACTAGTTGAAGCAAAATCTTTAGCAACAATATGATTTTCACTTTTAGCTTTCTTTTCACATTCAATTCTTACAGGATCATCTTTCAAAGCAGCAGGAGTCATGGAGTGCAAAAACAATTCTTTTCCCATAAAAAAATGAATTTATACGTATTGGTTCTACCATAAAAAACAACCTCTCTATCATATTGCCAGGGTCGTCCTAAAAGGAGAGAACAAGCTTGTATTTGCACAACATCACATTCAACTTGGTCATGGCAGGAGCCCATAAAGAACAGTATTTTAATTAAACATGTTATCTTCGTCTTACCACATGTATTAAACAACTGAATATGGTATGGACGTGGATGCGGATGGGTAGTCAAGCCAAGTTTCTTGACCATCTCTTCACTTGCTAAATTGTTGCAACTCCTACCATCAACAATCACTTGATGGTATAACCTTCAAAAGAAATTCGTTTAAACAATTGTGGCGTTGGTTCTGATCTTCGTACTTCTCTTGAGCACTAAGTACTAGCTTCACAATAAGGAAGGGATATTGATCTAGCAAATTTGCACTCAAATGCTCTTCTTTGATGTCATCATTATCTTGTCCTCCTGCATGGTCAGTGCCAGCTAAAGCATATTCATCATGACAATAACTAGCAGAAGTATACTCACCATCATCATTCACAAGTAGAACTCCCTGAGTTGGACAATCTCACACAATGTGTCCAATGCCATGGCACTATGACATGGTAAAAATTATTGAAAAATAGATCATCACTCAGCGCTAGACTAATGGTGCTAAGCTATAACATTTCAGCACCACAAACCTTGACGCTAAGATATTGTCCGAGGTGACACCTTTGCCACATCATCGGAGGTCAACACCAATATCATTGAAACATATGTAGGCCAATACCATTTTAAAGAGAAACTAGCTTGGTGGTGTGCACATTAGACTGCAACCCATAGGTTAGGGGTTCCAATCCCCACCTAGCTCTATTTTATACAGTGTTTTTTCACTCACACTCCACTCCTCAACTTGCTCTTCTATGTTTCTTTCAAAAATTCACATGTTTTCTTAAATTTTTGAAGTTAAATTATATAGTATTAGCTTAAATCTCATGTTCTGTTTGTAAATTTATTTTTAAAAAAATTTAAAAACTGAAAAGATGTAAATTTATAATTATTAAGCTCGACACAAATGTTTATGGTGCTGAGACGTTATAACTCGGCGTCAATAGGTCTGGCGTTGAGGTGATGGTTTATTTTTACAATAAATTTTTGTCACGGTCTATTTTTCAAACAAGTTTTTCAAAAAGATCATATTGTCAAAAATCATGTAATATCACGTGTACGTCCAGTGGAAGCCACTGACGTTGCACTCTTGGCTGAAGTCTGAACTGAAGTGTTTTTTCTTATCTCTTGAGCACGGACGGCGTGTAGGTAGGTAGGTAGGTAGGTAGAGTGGAAGCACACATTGAGGAAGAAGTAGCTCGGTGGGCATCACTAGAAGGTTGACGTGGTGTTGACTGCCATGTAGGTGTAGCACCAGCAAAAGAACTCCTATACCTGTTGCGTCCCTGTATTTCTCTTTCAGATTTACAAGCAAAATAGAATAATCTATTCATGTTATTGTAATCTTTATAATTAAGAATATCACAAATCTCTCAATTAAGACCACTATAGAACCTAGCAATTCTAGCATCCTCAGTTTCTTGCAAATCACATCAGGACAAAACAATCATCATCTCTTGATAGTAGGTTTCCACATAATTGGTATCTTGTCTTAACAATTGTAATTTGTTTAACATGTCACGAGCATAATAAGAAGGGACAAATCTAGAACTCATTATCTGTTTCATATCATCCAAGGTTCTAGGTCTAAGTCCTTTAGCACAAATATCATTCCACCACAAAGATGCAAAGGAGATAAACTCACTACTAGTAGCTTTAACTTTCTTATTATCAGGAAAACCATAGCAAGAAAATTTTTGCTCAGAAGCTAGCTCCCAATCTAGATAAACAGACGGCTCAAATTTATCATCGAATGAAGACATAGTAAATTTTACCTTACATAAAGGATCATCACATTTCCTAGAGGGACGTCGTCTTCTATTTCCAACATTCTCCTCCTCGTTGTCAGCAGCGGATTGCTCATATTCATCTTGATCAACATATCTTTGGCGTTGACAAGCAGCGGTATACCTGCATCTTCTTCACCTGCAGCCTCAAATAACCAGTACGTCGCACAATATTTTCATGCCCAAGATTAATATTCTGGATATTTTCAGTTAATTGGTTATGTGATTGGTTCATCTTCTCAATTTGATCCCTTACTTTGACCAGACTTTCACTTAAGGTTTTTAAACGATTGTCTGTGCTTTCCTTGTACGATTGACTGTTGCGCATCAACTCTTCATACCAATTCTCCATGCCCTTCACTTATGCTCCAGATTTTCAAGTGTAGGTCGGTCACTACCTGTACCTGACATTGTTAGCAAGCAAACAGGTACTCACAAGAAAGTGTTAGTCCTTAACATTCTACAGATATGTGGAGCTTCTGAAGGAACTCAACAGTCAAGGATATATCAAATTCTTATAATATTCTCAAAGAATGCACAAGCAGGTCAGTCACCGTGGCTGGTTCTTGGCACAGTGACATACTTGATGAGAGTAGCGATTACAAAGCCGGACCTGTAAAGGTTAGTAGTATGTGGATCTTGATAGGCTCAAATATATACCACAAGGAATAGCAAAAATCAAACAGACACGATATTGAATAATAATCCAAAGTACTAGTCAAAGTTGATGGCCTAGCCTAGACCGAGTCCTAACTCAAGCAAGCAAATGATCAACACTCCAGTTAGAAAACAACTCAAAATCACCCAGTAGAGCTCATCGACAGATCCAATAAAAACATGAGAATTCCAAACTTTGTTTTTTTCTTTTTTTGATTTTTTTTATTTTATTTCCTTTTTTGGGTGCGCCTTTTTTCTTTTTTTTTTTTGGCACCTTTCTGCCTTTTCTCTTTCTCTTTTTTTTCTTAATTCTTTTTTTAACAAACGGAAGCTATCAATGGAATAGCCGGGTAAATAAAATTTACAGATTAACTGACTAACTCAAATGACGAGATGGGAGAAAAAAATTGCACGCGCAAAGACTAGAAAAATGAATTAGCAGATCCTGCTAGCTTGCATGCATGTACAGCAAAACTAGGTGGAACAGTACGCTGGAGAATTAACTACTACCATGCATGCGCATCGCGAATCAATGAAAAGGCTGAAACAAGGAGCTAATCTGTGAAGGAAAATCCTGTATGCATGCACAGACAGCTAATTACTGGGAGTAGATCACGATGCTTCAATCACTCAGTCATGCCCATTTTGATTAATCCAAATTCCCTGTACTGCAGTAACTTCTGATGTTATTAGTAGCTGAAGAAAATCACCCATTAATACCTTGACTGAGTTTATATCTTTGTTCATTGGCTAACTCATATAGATTATCATTCTGGTTGTTTTGATTGCATTTATGTTTATTACTTGATTTCTATAATTGTTTTCCCAAAAGTTGAGCAAGGCCATGAATTGACTTCTTCAGTCATGTAAAAGTTCGACTAAATCTACAGATGGCAAGGTCATAGATATACGATACACCAAGATTTTAAATGTCATATATTACGAGAGTTTCTAAATTTATTGATGCTACCAAAGCGCATGCTTTGAGTAAAAAGATCAAGGAACCATTATCCATGTGTTGGCTATAAAAACCAAAAAATATAGGGTTGCCTAGATGTAATCAAATCGCACTTGGTGACGTGTGGATTTATGAAGAATTATACAACTTAGTCTTATTATGGTGAGAAAATGTATCTGAGAGAACCGACATTGAAGACCCAAGAGGATCGTCGTGAAGATTTCATAGATGGTAGTCGTTATGTTATAGTAGATGAATCCGATCATCATAATTTTGATTTAGAGGATGATCATGTTGCAATCGATGGTACTAATGGCTCTAGTGACAATGATTTCGATTTAGAGGAGGTGCTACGACACACGGAACCGGAAGCGATATCAGGGTCTGCGAGAGGTTTAGATAATTTTGAGAAGTTACAGAAGACAGTTAAAGAACTTTTGTACGATGAGTCAAAGGGTTGTGACAAGAAGTTCATAGTGTTACGTTTGGTGCTTGAACTTCTGAGATTGAAGGCCAATAACGGTTGGTCCAACAGTAGTTTGAACGATTTGTTGGGTGTCTTGAAGAGGTTGTTGCCGAATCCTAACTCCCTGCCAACCAACACATATCAAGCGAAAAGGCTTATCTGCCCATTGTCGCTGGGTGTGGAAAGAATACACACTTGTGTCAACCATTGCATCCTGTATCGTAAAGAGCACGCAAAGTTGGATAGGTACCCAATGTGCAAAGCTAGCCGGTATAAGACTAGTAACCAGTCTTTGGAGGATGATGCTATTGGTCAAGAGGATAACTTTGCTTCAATCGAGCAAAACAAGAATAAGATTCCTCAACTGGTGATGTGGTATTTGCCACCCAAAGATCGCCTGAAGCGTTTGTTCTCGAACCCTAAGGATGCTGAACTGATGCGTTGGTATCATAAAAAAAGGCAAGAGGGACAAGAAGCTTTGTCACCTAATTGATGCTCAACAGTGGAAAATTTTCGATGCAATGCACCCAGAATTTGCAAAGGATCTAAGAAATATAAGGTTCACACTGAATACAGACGGCATGAATCCTTTCGGTTACTTGAGTAGTTCACATAGCACTTGGCCAGTTCTCCTAACCATGTACAACCTTCCAATATAGCTCTATCAGAAACAAAAATACATTTTATTGTGTATCCTTATACAAGGCTCCAAACAACCTAGTATTGAAATAGATGTGTTTCTTGAACCGTTGATGGAGGATATGGCGGATTTATGGAACAAGAGGTTTCGAGTGTGAGATGAATTCTTACAGCAGTACTTCACACTTAGAGCCATTATTTTTGTAACGATCAACAACTATCCTGTGATGTTTTCTCTATCTAGCTAGATCAAAGGGAAGTCAGGATGTGTTATATGCTACGATGGAACAGTATATAAGTACCTTTCTAGATCTAAGATGCTAGTGCATATGCACCACCAACGATTCTTAAAGATAAATCACAAATACCGCATGAAGGCCAGACATTTTGATAACACCGAGGAGAATAAAGCCACACCTACTTCTCGTGATGGCAAATGGGTGTTCGAAGTAACGGAGAACATCAAGGTCATTTTGGAAAGGTGCAGAAGAAGGGAACAAAGCGAAAAAAGGGAACAACGAGTATAGACGAACCTGACGTGCCATTCAAGAAGTACACTGTCTTCTTTAAGTACTTGCCGTACTAGAAGGATTTGGAGGTTCGCCATGCCATCGATGTCATGCACCTAGGGAAGAATATGTTCGATAGCACCATTGGGCTGTTACTTGACATACCCAGTAAAACAAAGCATGAGCTGAAGTCATGTAAAGACCTGGTTGATATGAATATCAGGAAAGAGCTTCACCCCGTGGACTAGGTAATGGCAAAACCTATCTTCCCCCGTCTAGCTTCACCTTGACAGAAGAGGAGAAAAAAAAGCATTGTGCAAAAACTTACATGGGGTGAGAGTACCTACAGGTTTCACATCAAACATTGAGCGACTAGTCTTGATGAAAGATTTATCAATGTCCGGCCATAATTCTCACGATTGCCATGTGATGCTGACGGTATTTCTCGCTATTGCAATCAGAGCAATCAATCTAATTCATATAAAGGTAGTCATCACAAGGATGTGTTACTTCTTTAATGCCATTTCACAAAAGATCATTGATCCTGAAGAGTTAGGTCCTCTTCGTATATTTATGACGGAGACTATGTGCTAGCTAGATATGTGCCTTCCTCCGTCGTTTTATGATATGATGGTACATCTCATAGTTCATATCGTGCCACAAATAATTGCACCTGATCCGTTATACTTACATCAGATATAGCCGTATGAGTGGTACATATCCATTCTAAAGGGGTACGTACGGAACCGTGCTCACTCTAAGGGTTCAATGATAAAGGGATATACTACGAAAGAAGTCGTAGAGTGTTGCATAGATAACTTACAAGATGGGAAAGCAATAGTAGAGCCATACATAGAGCAGCATCTAAATCAAATAAGAGCTCGAAATGCTGGCCGCTCAGAAGCGTGTATCATGAAGGAGCACAAACGTCACTTCACCAATTGGTTAAAAGACCAAAACCTTCCATATGGAGAAACCGTAGAGGAAAAAACAATGAATAGGTTGGCTTGTAACCCATCAAGTGTATACACCTCGTGGCAAGCATATGACATTAATGGGTATACGTTTTATACCAAGAAAAGGACAAAAATAGTATATCCCAAAACAACGGCATCTGAGTAGAGACAGTCGACACAACGGGACAAAAGAGCACATACAACAGGTTCATAGAAGAGATTTGGGAACTTGACTATGGACTCAATATACATATCCCATTGTTTCAGTGTCAATGGGTCAAACACCCAATTGGCGTGTTCGTGGACAACTTCAGGCTGACAGTTGTTGACCTCGGCAACATAGGCCACAAGGACGACCCATGGGTACTCACTGATTGTGCCACTCATATTTTCTATGTAACGGACCCAGTGAATTTGAAGAAACATATAGTGCTAGAAGGAAAACCGGCAATCTTGGGAGTTGATGGCGTCAAAGAATATAATAAGTACGCTACCATGCCTCTATTCACGGATTTTCGAAACAAGATCAAGCTCGTAGAAGCCACCATTGGTGAATCTCCGATGCCGTACATGCGAGAGAATGGAGTAGGGAAGACTGTAAGAGACTAATATCTGTGTGTAGCATGCCCTCGTTTTTTATAGAGTTTGTTGTTCTGTAGTGTGCAAAAATTTTGGATCGATGCACCAAATTGTGTAAACCTATGAGAATTATGTTCATAAATGTTTAAAGAAGTACAAATATTGGGGAATTAAAATTACTAGTGAGCGGGGTCAATTTTGGAAAAATTATGAAAGTTCAACGGAGTCAAACGGAGCTACGGATTGCTAGATATGAATTTTCGAAGTTTAATTGAATTTCTGGGATTTTGTAAACGAATTTTAATCTTTGGAAAAGGATATCCTGAGGGAATATTCGCTTGGACTGACGTGTGGGGCCCTTTGTCAGTGAGACAGAGCCCCCTATGTCTCACTGACAGGTGGGCCTAGACTAGATTTCCCCGGCGGTCCACATAAGGACCTGCCAGAGTGAGAGAGGCCCCTATGTGTCACTAACAGGTGGGCCCAGACAAGGTTTCCCTGGTGGCCCACATAAGTACTTGTCAGTGAAGAATGTGTTCGCATACAGCGCTCTTAGGCGGCCGGCAGAGAAGATCATTATCTCTGGTGGCCCACTTAAATTATCGCAGGCGGCGCTCTTAGGCGGCTGCCAGAGAAGATGATCTTATGTGGCGGCCCACTTAAGAGGCCACCAGAGATAATGATCTTCTCTAGCGGCCCCATACGTGGGCCGCTAGAAATAACCTTTCGCTTAAAAGATAACGCGGGTCAAAATTTTTCTATGTCCCAGTACACGCGAAACCCTAACTTCGCCAGGCTGCCAAAATTTTCGCCGCCGCCAGCGAAGTTGCCTCCGCCTGCCTGCGCCCGTCCCCGTGTGCCTCTTAATCCTTGTCACCCCAGCCATGCTCCGAGGACGCCGTGCCGCTACCACTCCGTGCGCCGAGAGGATCTACATCAACCCCGCGCGCCGCTGCCGCCTCCTTGACCCCCGGTCGCCAGCGCCTCTTCGGCCCCACTGTAACACCTAGAAATTCGTACCAAAATTCTGAACATTAATGTGTAATAAATCCCTGTCCAGGAAAGCCAGGGTACACAAATCCAAGTTGCCATATAGAGAGTCTTACAAACAGAGTAAAATTATATTACAAAAATGCAGCGGAAAAAGGTAAAGATAGTCTATAAACAGTGGATCCATCGGCAGTGTCCATTCCCACAAGCAACTTGACAGCGGAGCCAGCCTATTCCTCAGAATGATCTCCGTCTAACACGTTCTCCAACACTAGGGGGGAAAATTGGAGCAAGGCTGAGTACCACCCACAGTACTCAACAAACCACACCCACAATTATGCATATGCACAGGGTACAAAGATGGGATAGGGTTTGTTTTGCATAAAAGCAGTTGCAAACAGTAGTAGTTGGCAAACATGTAAAAAGTTGATTAATTTAACCATATTAATTCTTCACTGATTAACGTTACACCACGTTAACTAGGCCCAACCATTCCCAACTGATTGACGCTACACCACGTCAACCAGTTTCCACTGATGAACGCTACACTACGTTCACCAGACACCTCCGGGTACTGTTACACCACGTTACCCGGACTCCACTGATTAACGTTACACCACGTTAACCAGTCACCACCGGACAACGTTACACCACGCTAACTAGCTTTTCCCGATCAACGCTACACCACGTCAACCATGCCACGCTGATGGAAGTTACACCACGACCACCAGGCGTCACTGATGAGAGTTACACCACACTCACCAGTCTCCACCGATTAGCGTTACACCACGCTAACCGGTCACCCCCGGTCAACTCAACCATGTCGACCAGACTCAACACCTTCCACAACACCAGTTTGATAAAACAGGATTAATTATTTAGGGTGAGACTATTCACGGTGAGTCTTGGCCAATGTGCCCATAACCACGGGCGCGGCTATTCGAATAGTTTTACTCTGATCAGAGGTGTACAGTTGTACCCACAAGACACAACCCCACACACGTTCCCGTGTGCCAGTACATCACCACGATGTCCCGTGAGAGGCTGTGACAGGACCGTTCACGAAACCCCTCCCTAACCATCCACACCACACTGAGGTTGCACCTGCCGACAGGGCACGCCATATTGGCCAGGCTACCCCCCCTTGCGCCACGGTGAATCCGGCAGCCGATCAACCCTACCCCGGGCCGACCCAACTCCATCCCGCTCACCCTCTTCTTCGGTGCCTAGGAGAGCGAGAAGAAACGCTTCAAGCCCAGCCGTTGCCCACGTTGGCTTGTGGAAAGTACGGGAAGTTGCCCAAGTGGTTCCCGCGAACCGGTCCTTAATTGCCATGGGTGTGACAAGCAAAACCATACACCCACAGCCCACCATTTAGGTCAAGTTTTAATAATTTAACATTAGCCTATCCAAAGTTTCACTTTTGCGACATGGAGTCGAATCATATCAAAGAAATAATATTTAATTCCCATGTGAGCTAGGTTGCTAAGCATGGCTAAGCATCCTAAGAACTGTAATCTAATCACATTATTACCCAGGTGACAAGGGTTCAGGTTTCAAAACTATGGCTAAGTCCTAACATTGTATAGGTAATAACCACCCACATGAAATATTAAAATAATGCAGTTTATTTGAGCAAACAAAGCAATTTAGTGAAAAATAGGTACAAAGTGATCAAAGTAACAGTGCGACATGCCTTGCTCCGGCTCAAGGTACTCTGCTACAATCTCGAAATACGTGGGAGAATTACCGGCGTCGGATTCTACAACAAACAATGCATAAACAATTAAAAACAGTACATGGGGCAATCAAACATGGGCTGAAAGTATTTTTAATGGATTCTTGGTATTTTTCTGGATTTAATGAAATTTGAATAGACTTAATCGGAGTTCGTATGAATTAGTTATGATTTATTGAGGTTTTACTGCTATTTTCAGTGTAAATATAATTAACAGGCGATTTATTGCACATTAAACCGACTTAAAGACGTCACCGGAGGGAGAGGCGGCGCATAGAGGCGGGCGCACGGTGGACCAAGTCCACCGCGGCCGAGAGCGGGCGCACCACGTGGCGCCACCGCGGGCAACCACACGGGCGAGCGAGCGGGCGGCCCCGATCTGCCACCTGGTAGATCAGATGGCCCCGGGGAGCGGTGGCCGAAGCCAGCCGTCCCGAGCGGGAGACGGCGGCGCGCACGCAACCCGATGGTCGCCGGTGGCGACCACCCAGCGCGGCGGCGACCACACGGAGGGGTGGAATGGAACAGGAAAACAGAGGGGGTTCTCACCGGCGGCTCGTGACGGCGAGCGACGGCGCGAAGATGACGGTGGCGACGAAAAAGCGGCGGCGGCCTCGGGACGACGTCGGCAATGGAGCTCCGACGGCGGGGAACGGGCGAGAGGCGGTTGCCGAGGCATCCTGGAGGATGAGGAGGACGGAAGAGGAGTTAGGGCGAAGAATGGAGACGCGGCGCGGCGGGAATCACCAGCCGGAGAGGAGGCGGAGGACCGATACTCACCGTGCGCGTGGGCGGGGCGGTCTGGTGGGCTTTGGCTTCCACGGAGTGGCGGCCGAGGTGCGGTGTGGCATGGCGGAGGTGATGGCGGTAGCGGTGGCGGTCCGGCCTGGCGGCGTCCGAAACGGCGGCGAGCAGTGGCCGGAGTTGGCGAAAAATGGGGGAGCTCGGGTGCGCGGTGGTGAGGGGGTTCTAGAGCACGGGGAAACTCGATGTGTTGGGGGAAAAATGGAGGAGAGGGCGGAGGGGCTTTTTATGCAGTCGGCTGGGAAAGATCGAGGCCGAATGGCTCCAATCGTGCACGGGAGAGAGAGAGACGGCGTGGAGATCGTGCGCGCAATTCGTGGGAGTGAGGGGGCGTGGACGCCGGGGAACTCGGGGAGGTGGGGCGGACTCGGTCCGCGCCCGTTTGAACCGAGTGCGAGCACGGGAGGAGGCGGGAGGCGGCGCCAGATCGGACAGCTCCGGGGTTTTTTCCCTCCGCCCGATTCAGACGGAGGAGGAAGACGATGCTGACAGGCGGGCCCGACCTGTCAGCGGGAGGCGCGTGGGCGCGGGCGCGGGCGTGGGGAGGAAGAGGCCGGGGAGGGGAACCGGCCTGCGGGCGCGCGGGGAGGGAGGCCGGCACAGGAGTGGGCCGCCGGCCCAACAGAAGAAAAAGAGAAAGAAAAAAGGAAAAAGATTTTCCAGGACGATTTAAATTCCGATAAGCGTTTTTGATTTATTAAAAATAGTTCCTGTGCTCTGAAAATTCCACTAAAAATCCAGTTAATATATTTTGGCACAAAGAATACAAGAAAAATATTCCCGACCACGATAATTTATTATCTTGCATTTTACACCTTTAATTATTTTCCTGTTGCCATTTTAAATTTATTTTCTTAGGTATTTTCTTAGGTAAAATTTTTTGTGTGGCTAATATCGGGGTGTGACACCCACGCTGCCGCCTCATCGACCCCACGCCACCGTCACCTCGTCGACCGCCGCCACCTCGGCTCCTCCTCTTCCCGCGCACCTCGTAAGTGCTAAACGCCCCTCCTCCTGCTCCCACCCTACTCCTATGTGTAAAGATGGTCTTGCCTTTGTTGTTGTGCGGATCCTGTCACGGAGGATGCAGTGAATGTTGATTGCTTCAGTGAATGTTGGTAGCAGGTGTTCTTGATTGATGATCGATCGAATCTGTTGAGACATGTTCTTAAGATATTATAATTGCTCAACTTTTGATTGTGGGATGCTAGATATTTGTGGTACATACATGTTGCTGATTTCTTCTCCTCCAACGACAATTGCGGTGGCAGAGGGTACTGTGGCTTTGGGAAGGAGGTGGAGGTGGCAAAGGCGGTCTTCTTTTCTTTTGGAGATGGCTTGAGATATTGCTTGGTGATGGAGATGGATGGAGAGTGAGAGAGACAGTGGCTGTGTGTTGGCTAGTTTTGTGATCAAGCAACAAGCGAGGCAGGGCAGAGGGTGCTCATCAAACGGCATGGAAGAGGAAGAGATGGTTTTAGGCATTGAATGAAATATGTCAAACGGCATTGTTTTAGTTGGGGCCGATGTATGGCTTGTTAGTTAAGACGATAACATGAGCAAGGGTTTATGGGATAGACACCAAGTTAGTGAAACTAGGTAGACAATTGTGACTTGGGCGCATGTTATTTGTGGATTGTGATTTGGGCGCATATTATGTGTGGATGTAGTGCATGCCTTGGGTCAGGGTGGATTTGTTTATTGGAATGGTTAGAGCGATGGGACCAATTGGTTCTGGGTGTTGTACATCGAGTTAGCGCAATGCGGTATGGCTTGCTTATCCATTGTAGGCATGGTTAATTATATGGGTGAAGATGGTTTGGGTCTAGGATAATATTGGTAGAATTGGGCTAGGAGAGGGTGGCATAGATAGTCTTTGTTTGCAAGAAAGGATGGGAGACACGATATATGGTCCAAGCCAAGCAATAATTATTCATGGATTTTTATTTGGTGAATTGTACAGACTTGAATTGTACTGAGAAAGTTTTGGACTTTTTATATAATATTTTGTATGGAAATTTGGTGAATTGTACGGACTTCTATTTGTGATAAATTAATTGAACTATTTTGATGCAAATACTTGATTTCGATGCAAATATGTTAATTTCAATGCAAATAGGTTAATTTCGATGCAAATAGGTTAATATTAATTAATTTCAATGCAAATAGGTTAATTTCGATGCAAATAGGTTAATTTCGATGTAATTAGGTCAATTTCGATGCAAATAATTAATTTCGATATACGTTAATTTCGATGCAAATATTTAATTTCGATGCAAATAGTTGATTTCGATGCAAATAGTTGATTTCGATGCAATTAGGTTAATTTCGATTCAAATAATTGATTTTGATGAAAATAGGATGGTAATGAGCCTTTTAATTAGGTTGGAGCAATGTACAAGTCTAGTAAAGTTTAGTCGGACACACAAATGATGATTAATCTCTTATTTACGTTAAGCAACCACATATGCAGTGCTCAACAAGGAAATAAAATGATTATGACTTAAGAATAATGTGGAGCACCAGTTTCATGACGTTAAGCCTCCTGTCCCACGCAAAAACTATATATTTATCTTTTTTGGGTCAAGAAATATTTATCGTCCTATTGTTATCGTGCAGGAAACAAAATTGAGCGCCTAGTGGTACGATATCGTTTTCTAAAATAAAAGGTTTAAAAAATAATTATTCATGGTTTTTTAGCTTCTTATTCATGCATTTGTAATTAGCATAAACATTTAATTGAACTTGATTACTTATCGATATTTCCTAATTTGGTGAATTGTACGGACTTCTAATTTCGATGCAAATAAGTAATTTCCGAACGTATCTTCCAGTATTCTAGAACCAATTTGATGGAAAAGCCCATGGAACCGCCACAAGACGCCGCGTAGAGCACGGATGAACCTCAACTCGTGGCTTCCCAAGAGCTTCGGATAGTATGCATGCAGGCAATGCCCAAGTGTCCGTCGTCAATCTCGGACGACGACGAGGTCAACGCTCCCGCGAGTGAGTCTTCGTACCACTCGTCGAGTGATCCTTGCCCATCTCCCCAAAGGAAGAGAAAGGGCGGGGACGATGACGAGGTCGACTTTGATTACGTCCCGCCCGTAAAGTTGGTACATTTTAGTCGGATATCGTATTTTTTGTCTAACCTTTTGTATGTGCACATCTGGATCGATTCACGTTAATGCTACACTAGAAGGATGCCCCACGACGGTCTAAACGGAAAGCCGTAACAGCGCCAGAAGAGAGTGGAACGCAAGTGGCAGCCAAGACTGCCACGCAACCCAAAGAGGCAGCTAAGCCCAAACGCAGAAGGGGAGAGCGAAATAAGAACAAGCTGTCGGATGAAACCTACGTCGTCACGCGCCTCAGTCCCAAAGGGGAACCTCTATCGCCGGAAGAGGCTTGTGTCAAGTACAGCAACCAATGTGGAGCTGTAGTAAGGGATAATGTGGAGATCACATTCAAAGATTGGAAGAAAGTTACCCCTGAAAAAAAAAGAGTTATGCTAGATGGAGCTGAAAAGGAGGATCATATTTTCAGAAGGGACAGAGACAGAGCAAAGGAATTTGCGCTAAGACTGTGGGAAAGCTATGGAGGAGCTGGAAATATGATCTTAACAAGTTTTATTTGAAGAAAGATAAAACCCCTTCTAAACACTATGGGAAGATAACACAGGCCCAGTGGGAAGAGTACGTGTCGATGAAGACCTCAGCAGAACAATCCGAATAGAGTAGGAAAATGTCCGAACTGGCAAGGAAAAACATATATCCCCATCATTTGGGCTCAACTGGTTACCGCCCTAAGATCAAGAAGTGGAGGAGGAAAAAGAATTAAGAAAGGCAAACAAACCAGTACCTATAGACAATCACGATGAACAAAGTAAGAACTGGATGCATGCAAGAACGTCATCATTTACGCAGGAGGATGATGTCGTTTTACAGACCCTAAGCTACCGCAGGTAGCCGACCAGATGAAGTCAATCGCCAAAAGGCAAAGCTTGGGATCTTCACGCCGGACAAGGAGATTGTCCAATTGTCATGCGCGTTGGGCAACCCTGAGCACTCAGGCTGCATTCAAGGGGTCTCCTCGAAACTTTCTTGGAAGGAAGGCTTTAGAAAAGACAATGACAATTACAAGAAGCGTGACCATTATAAGGAAGAGATCGCGTTGCACGTAAGATAACAGGTGTCTACAGAGATGAGAAGATTCATGGCAAAGCACCACCAATTCATGAGCGGATCTTTCCAAGAAATGTCCCAAAGCGACCTTGGATCTACACCCGGACCGAGATATCCAGTCAACGATCTAAAGGAAGACACCTTGAAAATTGCACGTCCCGGTCGGAAGGGCAGGAAGGATAGTAGAAGTTGCCTCGGGAAGGGCAATGTCAGGCCGCAGGTTTTACTGCACTGATATTCCGGAGGACTATGCCAAGGTAGAGGTGCAGAAGGTCTATGAAGATCACATGAGGTACGAGATAGACCTTCCAAACCCCGAGGGCATCGTATACCTGGGAGATGCAGTGGACCAGATTATTTTGTGGCACAAAAGAAATATTCTCATAGGAATCTCAATGGTTCCTCTACCAAGGAGTCCGTTGTCGCCATCTCCTGTTTCCCTAGGCTTCCTTCTCTGTCGTCGCCGCCACCGCCATCACCTCCCAAGCAATAAGTTAATCAATCTGAGGGGCCTCCACAACACCAAGCAAATCAACCTGATGCGCCTCAACTAGCAGTAAAGCCAGAAATTGCTGAGGCGCATCCGTAGGAACAAGCAAATCAACCTGGGGCACCTCCACAGTCTGAGGTGCCTCCAGAAATTGCTGAGGCACGTCCCTAGGAAGAAGAAGCCGCCTCCGTTCCGCTTAAGATTAGAGTCCATAAACACATATCAAAGGATTCCTACAAACAAAGATGGATGGTGCAGTCTTTCAATGGGAGTGGGACAAAGGACAAGGGGAAAGTAAGATCGATGAAGACCAAAGAAAGGAAGAGGGCTTGAAAATAAGCTTGTCCAAAGGCATGGATTTTTCCTATCGGATGATGTACCAAAAAAATATGAACATGGTAAGCCATTCCAACCACTGTGGAAATTAGCTTAAGGAATTTGGCAGCTAAAAAGGTGGCATGAATAGTACATGCTTGCAAGCATGTTTGGGATTAGAGAGATAAGCGTTGACATGCCGGCAGATGTTTTTATGAGCGGGCCATGCTAATTTTACGTAGATTTCAGGGATATGCATGCCCTCTACCACCAGGATAAGCTCGACGCGAATTTGATCACCGTGTGGTGCCTAGAAGTATATAACCGCTGCATTCTGCTTATCCAGACTACCTATACGTTACCCACAACCTGATCTCATCATTCATTTTTTGCAGGATAAATTACGACGTGACGGAAAAGATACATATACCTGTCAGCTTCCTAAACCCATATCGAATAAGCGAGCCAAACCACACCTTCAAACTGGATAAGAAAAATGTCTTCGGAGCTACAGGCCATGACTCCCACAGAGAGGGATGCCTATGTAACGGAAAGGCATAATATTAAAAATTTAGAGGTAGCCGCTTATATAGGTCGGGCAATGCATTCAATGCAGGACAAAAGATGCTTATACACTCCATACAACTTTGCGTAAATTTGATATCTTATCTATACTTTCCCTCTAATTAATCATGACTCGACTAATAAAATATTTCATGGTATTTTGTGTAGTTACCATTGGATTTACTTTCTTCTCTATCCAAAGTATAGCGAAGCTGTGGTACAGGACCCTCTCGACAAAAAGCAAAGTACCTATGGCGAATTCCTCGGAATTTTATATTAGTAAGTGATATATATATTTTTTTAATTATGGACTTCTCGTTCACAAGCTGTTGTTATATTTATAACTAACTCCCTCTATTTGTTCGAACAGCGCCTACAAGCTTTACTACCGAGAGGGTGGAGAACGGTTGGAAAAAAGAAATGATTTGTTGCTCCGCAATAAGTGGCCAGTAATTAATGATGGACATATACTTCTTATAAGTTTGAGTGCTAATCCATGTAACTAATTAATATTTTTTTATGTCTTACAAAGTGCCACAAGCAACACAAGGGAAGCATCCTATATGGATATTATGTCTGCGAGTACCTTAAGGTGAATGGGAGGTACTCCGCGAACCCTGCAGCTGTAAGTAGTAAATCATCAAACTATATATATTTATTATAGTCGCTAGTTTTCAATTGCTAACAATTTCTTTTCTCTGAATGTATTCGATGTAGCTTCCTAGACTCCAGAAATCCGAAAGGACGCTGAATGATCGATCCATTGAGAATATACAGCGAGACATGTGCCACTTCATCCACCACAAGTGATGCCACAAGTTAGGGTGGTTTTTCATAAAGAATGGCATCTAAACTCGGAGAAGAAATTCGAGTGTCTTGTTGACTAGGTCAAGAAAATCATATAAATTGTACATGTAGGTCGAGTTGTAAGATATTTCACAAACATCATCCAGTGCTATGTGTGTTTATATAAGTATTATGTAAATATATTAATTAATTAATAGCCTATGTGAATTAATTGATATTATATATATTATCAAATAAGGCTTCGATCAATAAAGATAATCTTTTCTATTGATTGTCTAAACAAATCATCATCGATTCTATATATATACACATAATACGCGAACCCAAAAATAAATTCAAAATTACCGGGAAATACAATTCAAAATTTAGCAGCAAATCTTTATAGGCGGGCCACATTACAAAATAGTTACTATAAAACTATCTTCACTGACAGACCAGGTTAATAGCCTTCAACTGGGACCTTGTTTTCGCTGGCGACCAGTGTTATGTGGCCACCAGCGAAAATAGTTTTCTCTGACGGATGGCCCGCCAAAAAAAATTGTATCTTGCTGGTGGAAGTTTGCCGCTAGAGAAAAAGTTTAATTTTCTCTGACCTATGGTCGCTAGCGGCTGGCCTGACCGTCAAGAAAAATATATTTTGACCGCCATAGATATATCTTTTCGTAGTAGTGTTCGCGGTTTATTTTTAGTAAACCACGAATAATATAGATATAATTACAAATTATTTTTTTTATACCTCTATACCGCTTATCATGTGTAGGGCACACGATGAGACCGTGGACAGCGAGCGACCGTTCGCGCGGCGGCGAGGCATGTAGCAGAGTAGCCTATATACTCGTAGCAAGCAGTAGCGCAATGATTTGATTCCCCACGCGGCCACCGGGAGCCGTCCGTCTCGCCTCGTCTCACTGTCAATCGATCGATCGGCTCCTTTCCGGCAACAGGCACCGCGACCCCACTTTCCTTCACTGGATGCTAATTGGCTGATTGCCTCGCCGCACTACCACTACCAGTCACCCTCACTAACCGCAAGCCCAATCATGCATGCACTGGCCACACCCCCGCCTGAAAAAACAAAATGAAAAGATAATACTACTACGTACTCCGACCTTGGCCAAGGGTCATTGAGCTCGCCGCCGACCCTGTCTTCTCTGATCTCGGCCAAAAGGGCAGGTTGATCATCCCTCTCGTCCGTCGGCGGCTTAGGCAGAGCCCAACAACAGGGACACAGAAGAGCAGATGCAGAGATGGAGGCCTCGTCGGAGCTTGGCAGTTGCCCTCCGCCTACACTGAGATCTGTGTCCTCGAGCACTTTCTCCTCGAGTTCCGCCAATCCGCTTCTCACGGTCTCGAGCTCCACCGAGCTCCCACTCCCCAAGCCACCGCCTTCGCCAAGCTATACCACCGCCTCTTCTGTGGTTCTGCCACGCCAAATCGATGCGGAGAGCTCAATGGCTAAGTGGTGGCCTGGCTGGCCGAGCTCGAAGCAAAAGGAGGGACGTTGCCGCGTCAAGTTCAAGTTTTCTTGCGGAGGGAGAGAGCTCACCGGCGGCTTTGATTCCTCCATCGAGCTTGTCGAGGGAGTGAGGGGAAAGAGAGAGAAGAGAAAGAAGAGAGAATGGGACTGACAGGTGGGACCTCCTCCTTTCCTGCTGACATGACATCTTATTTGGCGTTCTAGTGTATAAACCACTCCAAAACTTCTAAGGGAGGCCTAAGTGCTCGGTATTGAAGGGCTGAGGGTGTAGAATACTTGGTATTGGAGTTCGGGGGAGTATTTTAGTTCAAGACGTTTAAATAGACTTATTTCTCTAAAATTTATCAGTATTTTAAATCGTTATCGTAAAGTTACCACCAGAAAATTAAAAAATACTACCAAAACTATCATTCGAATAACATTGTTATAAAATATAAAAACCAATGAAAAATTTGCAAATATTCCAAAATAAAGTATCCTAGCACACTACCCCCACCCAACTACCTGTTACGTAATTTTACTCAATTTTACCCCAATTACCATATCGATATACCCTTTATTTAATGAGAGGTATTATAATTTTTTCTTTCCTCCTTAATTTTAGAAAAACAAAATCATTTGTATTCGGGGATGGAAGTAGTAAAACTACTCTATTTTTGTGTTTAATTTAGACTTAGCTCATTTAGAGCGGGCGGGGGCGGGCTGGCATGGAATCTTTTTTTTTTAATTTCTAAATGGATTGATGTGTATACTATCGAGCTGCCATGGGGTTTGAACTACATATTTTTCCCAACCAATCACTCATGCACCCTAACAAAAAGCAAGGGCCAATGTATATAAAAGCAAGGGCCAAAATATCTCAAGTTTTTTAGGTAATTAAGAAGAGGGGTGAAATTAATAGGTGATGATTATGATTTGTTGATACGAGTAAGTAAATTATTAAATAAATTTTAAATATAAGAAGTTATTATATTTTAAAACCGAAAAGTTTATGCAGGGTCCACACCGTGCTACATTATGGTGCCATGAATCCAAGAGCGCATCAACCACAAAAAATCAGGTGTCATCTCATATCATGGCGTTCCGGCGGACGGCGCCTCCTCCCTTCACGGAAGAGACACCGAGTGAGCAGCAGTGAGCGACGACAAACAATTAATTAACGAGGTAATTAACGGCAGTAGTAACATCAGCAACATGAGGCTGTGAGCCATGCATTCAGCGCTAATTAAACATTGGCTTGAGGTGGAACGACACGTTGCTAATTAAGTAATTGTAAAGAAAAAAGCGGTGGCATCCCCTGCATGCCATCTCTTGGCAGATGGTACCGTCCGATGGTCAGTAGCACATCGATACTGACAATACGGAAGTATCCAAATAAATTTCTGAATCTACGAACTTGGACATAGCAGTACCAAAATACATTGATTTTAGCTATGAATTTGGACATTTGTAGGTGCAACTAAATACTTGTTCCTTTCTCCCTACCAAAATTTCATTGGCATCCGATGGCATCAAGACTCCTCCGTGGACTCCACCGGAGGTGCTACTTTGGTTGGGTGCTGAACTGCTTATCATGCACGCGGTTAAACAGTATTTCTGAACATGAACAACCCTGCCGCGCGCGGAGTTTGGAGTTCAAGACCAAATAAACAGGAGGGGTCACCACCACCGAGTGCAAGTGGCTACACTTCACTAGCACTATGGCATGTTCAGATCATTTATTAGATCATTGAAATGGATTTTAAAGGAGATGTGGATATCTTAACTTGAGCTTTAGAGAGGAATGGTAGATTCTCCTCTAGATGTATGTATAGAGGTCTAGTCTTAAAAGGTGTTGCTGATTGGAGAATGATGGACATTTGAAAAGCTCTCTGTTCCCTAAAAGTTAAACATTTATTGTGGCTAGCTTGCAAGGATAAGATTTAATCTACAGTACAATTAAAGAAGAAAAATTGGTTTGGTTCTGAATTTTGTAAATGCTGTGATGAGTTGGAGGATGCTGAACAATTATCTTTAGATGTCCGGTTGCTCTATTTTTGTTTGGTGTTTGTGCAGAGATGCTTTTGGTTGGCTTGTGAATCCAGCCAGCTTTAATTTTTTTTTATTTGGTAATTATAAGAGCTGGCTAGAATAGTCGAATTAATATTTATCTGTTAGCAACAGTGAGCTGGTCTTTTTGGGTTATAAGGAATGATTTGATTTTTAGAGATAAGGTGATTCCTTCCCCTAACTTCCCCCTAACTGCTATGTATCGTTGCATTTTTTTTCTCAAGAGCTAGAAAGCTTTAGTAAAAGACTAGGAAGGTGAAGCCATAGATGCTATGATTAAAGACCTGGAAGCTTGTCTGCTCGGTTACATCCCCCAGAACTGGAGCTGGTTAATGTCTTTTGCCTTACATGTTTCCTGTCGTTGTTAGGTTTGTAGTGCGTTTCTTAGCTCAAATGCTCTTATCTGTTGTCTGAGCTGAACCTTTCCCAGGTTTGAGGATGTTTTGCCTGTCTATCTTCTACCCTTCTTGAGGGGTCTGTATCGCAGGTTTTAGTAGAGGTTTTAGCTTTGGAATCCAGGTTTCTGTCGTGTTAATCTTGAGGTTGTGCCTCCTTTCGGTGCCTTCTTGTAAGCTGGTATCCCCAGCAGAACTTTGTTTCCGTTTTCTGCTTTCAATCAAAAACAGGGCGCTAAAGCCTTTTATCTAAAATTATTGAAACGGATTATTTACTTCCCGTTTCGAAAAATACGTTTATCTTAAAAATATTTTTCTACTGTATTACTTAAGAGTACTTAATTTAAGCAATTCGTTAAATTTATTTCTTAAAATAATTAATTTATCCCTATATTATTATAGATAACTTTTAATAACAACCCACTCAACAATCCAAATCAGATAGCCTAGAGAGACAACGACATGCATAGCACCATTCGCTCTTGGCTGAGCACATCCGCATTGGATGTAGGGCAACGTATCCTATGTGCGCACACACACATCCGGATGCACTTATGCACTTACATAGCTTTTGAACTAGCTTCTCCACCCAGCTTATAAGCCACACTTAAAACAAAAAATATTATTAATATGTGTTTAATTAAGTATTAACTATTAAAAACTTAAAAAATCAATCTAAAGCTTATAATGTTTGACATTCGAAAAACGTGCTTACAAAAAAAGAGAAGAAGTAAAAGACAGAAGCTCTTCTGAATAGTACCTTAGTCAATGTAGGCCCTATGATCTCAATCAGAAGGACACGATCCAGGGCAATTTTTTAGAAAACCGCTCGTCTCTTCGCTGGTAGTTTCACATATAACCCTGTAAGCTTTCTTTCTTCTCTCTTCTCTTTCATCTATACCAAAAGTTAAAACTTACTAAAATATTTTAGGATAGAGAAAGTATTATATATAATAATAGCAACATTCGCTCGCACAGTGACACTAGCAAGATCTAAGACGGTGTTCCTTACTGCGTTTTGAATCAGTTTATAAGCCGTGCGTAAAACAAGAAACGTCATTATTATATGATTAATTAAGTATTAATTATTATAAACTTAAAAAATAGATTTATTTGATTTTTTGATACTTTTTATATATATATATATTTTAAAAAATACTGTTTTATATTTTAAAAAACGTGCTGACGAAAAAAGCCGGCTGATACAGACAACCTAGCACAACAATTTTATTCTGCGCGCGCGGCCACAGGGAGCCGTCCTTCTCGTCTCGTGTCGATGTCGGTCAGCTCATTTCCTCCAACAGGCGCCGAGAACCCGACCACACTTTGCTGGGCCCTTGCATCAACTACCAGTCACCCTCACTAATTACGCAATGCAAGGAGGATAAATATATCAGAATCATGCATGCATGCACACAATCCCCATCTGAACAAAACGAAAAATAAAAAAAAGAAAGAAAACATAGCAGTACTAGCCAGTAAGTTTTGCGTTCCTCCGTGGAAGGAGTATTTTTTATCTGGAAGGATTTTAGAACGTAATTTTAGGTTCTTTTTTATTGTTTCTATTTTTCAGCTTTGGTTCTGAACTAAGTAAGAGTAGAAGTATAACTCTTACTCCCTTAAATCTATTTTTGGTTATTATTTATTTTTCTCAGCTTATAAGTCATAGCTCAAACAATAACAGATTTTCCATATATATATATATATATATATATATATATATATATATATATATATATATATATATATATATATATATATATTCTCGACTTATAAGTCATAGCTCAAACAATAACAGATTTTCCATTATTTTCCGCTGGTAATGCTGGTTTAAGCTCATATAATTGAGATTACAAGTAGGAAATACATGATATGAATCATTATGGAGACGACCAATATATCAATTTGCTCCACCGATACATGTAGGAGCAGCAGGTAATAACAAACCTTTATGCATTTCCATATCCAAATTCACGCTGACAACAAATCGACAACCGAACTTCAAACTACCATTGTCATCATCTGCTGTCTTGTGCACTGTCTGTCCAGGTTCAGTTGTAAAAAGCAAATCGCCCGAGATCTCACCATTTAAAACAAAGTACACATGATTGGGATATATACTGTTTCCTCATTTCTAAAATATAGAAATATAGTATTAGATTTAACATAACATAATACTATATTATATTATTAGATTTAATATAAGCTGATATTATAAAACTAGATAGGATTGGTACTACAAAACTGGATAGGTATCACATGTCAGTTTCATAGTATCAGATTATGTTAAATTTAATGCTAGATTATTATATTAGGTTGGTATATATTTTAGTACGGAGCGAGTAATAATTTGGCAATTTGGTTCGCCGATGTGAAAAGCCGCGGCCGAGCTCGTGGGTGGTGGCGTTAAAAGAGGGGGGGTGGGCGTCTAGCTCGCTCTGCCTCCTCTCTCCCTCGCGCCGCCCCGCGAGATGCGGAGCCTCGCCGTCGCGAGCCCCCTCCTGCTCGCCGCGGCCGCTCGCCGCCGGCACGGCGCCTCCGCCTCCGCCTCCGGAAGGTTCGGGACCCCTCCCTCTCTGCATCCACATTCCGCGGATGTCTCGTCGTTAGTGCGAAATGGGTTGCGTTGCGTGTGGGTGGGACGGATTTGCACAATAGCCATCGCATTGCGCGCGTGCCCGGAGGGGATGGGGTGCGGTCGTCGGGCTAATCGATCGCGTTGGCGGCCGCGTCGAGCGCCTCCTCCGGAGAGAGGCCGCCAGAGTTAGCCGCAATGGTTGTGGCTGGCGTGTTTGCAGGTGGTTTACGTATGCAATCGGGGCCTTGAGGTGTTGAGTGATAGGAGGTGGTGTAGGGCATCTGGCCTTGGGGGGTGGTGTTGGTGTATGGCACCAATTGATTACTCTCTTCTCTGCTCTGATGGAATTTATTTAGCCGCTCTTAAAAGAGCCACAACTCTCGTACAAACGGTTTCAGAATTCAGAATAGGGATAGTTTTGGGCTTTTGGCCTTGGCCTGTGCCGTGACGGGAAAAAAGATGATTGATTTCTTCGTATTAGTGGTAAAAATAATTCAGGAAAAACCGCGAGTGCTACATATTTCATATTATTGGACTCCCAAGTCATAATAGGTACAAGACTGACGAAATTCAAACTTTTCCGAAATATCACTCTATATAAGTTGTGGAACAAATGGATGGTTAATGACATATTTGAAACAATTGTATAATGGTGGGCTTCAACGGAGATTAGTTTAGTCAATGCCAATTTTAATTAATGCATTACATCGTTTTTAGATAAGATATTGCGTTCTTGACTTTCTGTTTCTACTTACTTGCTCCTTCTTGGACTGTACAAGTTTTAACTTCTCTTTTCATAAAATTGATGCTATGCTGCTTGACAAATATTCAGGGAAGTGATTTCGCAATGTTGGAACTGTGAGATAAATCAGGACCAACCTTTTGGGAACTCCATAAGGTAGTTTTTTTTTCCTTTTTGCAGTGGATGCTGTTGTGCATCAATACAGTACCTTTCAACTAGGACCATGCTGTCATTTGACAATTTCACTTGCTGTTTAGTTGTAAAAGTCATCTCCAGATACAGTTGCATTTTCACTGCCTGTTGTCCGATCTTCTAAAAATTATTCAATACATTCTAATCTGGGACTAAACAGTAAATAAATTCTGAAGTCTTATGTTATCATCTGCATTAGGTTCTAGGAGTATATGATAACGTTATGTCTTTGTCAGTTAATATTCCTTTTGTCTTGATACTGTCTTATTCAGGATAGGTCGGTCACCTGGTAGTTTGCAAAAGACATGGTTCCAAGAATTGCTTGCAGCTGCTGGTATTCTGCTCTCCACCATGCAAGACTATTATTTGATTTCTTTCTTTCAAAAATTAAATTAGCACGACCTTATCTATTCTGGAAATAATTATAATTTAATTCTTAAAATGCAGCTGTTAATTCAGCTATTACTTGGAAATATGGATTGGTCTTCATTTTTGAACTAAGCAGGGTGCTTAATGATATTCTGTTTATATGTCTACCTTGCTCAAGCTTGGCTATGGCAGGCACAGGACTTTGCCCTGGGCCAACCTACCTAATGCTTGATGCCTGAAAAAAAATAGTGTTTCTGCTTTTGCAACAATGTTAGTTTATATTATGTCATATTTAAATGTGTACCTAGTTTCCCAGATTTGGCTTGCGGGTGCCTCAGTTTCCATGGCCAACCTGGCTCAGCTTTGGAACAGCTTATTTCAGTTACTCTGTTTCAATTCAACACAACACCGCAATATTGCTATATTAGCATTTTTCTTTCTTGTTTTCATCTCAGGTTTCAAGTTCATAGAGCGCTATTGGTGTCGGTAGTCTATAACATTCTAACCTTATTTTACCAGGCATTTAACCATGTTAATTTATTACGTCTTTGCATGCATACTTTTTGCTTGCAGCAGCTATTTCAGTTGAACAAGCTGAAGTCAGTACTTATCTTCCAAAAGGTGATATGTGGTCTGTGCACAAGTTTGGCGGCACCTGTATGGGAACACCCCAGAGAATTCAGAATGTTGCTGATATTGTTCTTGGTGACTCTTCTGAGAGGAAGCTGATCATTGTTTCTGCAATGTCCAAAGTCACTGACATGATGTTCAACCTTGTGCATAAGGCCCAGTCAAGGGATAATTCTTACACGACTGCACTGGATGAAGTTTTTGATAAGCATATGGCTGCAGCAAAGGACCTTCTTGATGGAGAAGACCTTGCAAGATTCTTGGCTCAGTTGCATTCTGACATCAGTAACCTGAGAGCAATGCTCTGTGCTATTTTTATAGGTTTGAGCTTTTAATTCTCCGTATTCATGTTACTTTATTTTGAGTGAGAAATCTTGTTTGTGTGGAATATCTGTTGTTGCATGGCTGTCATGGGAAGTTTGTTTGCTTGATCCTGAGCTGACCATGCTTTGATATTTACACCAGAAGCACCATCTCTTGATAGAATGTATCTCTTATCAGTGTTTATTGTTTGGGGGCTTATGCATTTGTTCGAACAGTCACATTTTACCCACTGCTGCCAGGAACTCCACAGTGACCCTGCCCACATCTGGTCACTTAAATTAGGGGGAAACTATCATACTAATGGTTTTCAACTTAACTGCAGTTGTTTGAGTATATATGCAGTAATGTGAGTGCCATGATTTTTTTAGATGTTTAATACCTTTGTTTGTATATGTATGTTTCAGCTGGACATGCAACAGAATCTTTCTCTGATTTTTTTGGCATGGAGAGTTGTGGTCAGCTCAAATGTTGTCATATGCTATAAAGAAGGTGACATGAAAAAGATTCCTGAAACATTGTACAAATATCTCTAGCTTCAACAAAATGAATTTTGCAGATGGTTTATACATTCTAAATCAATAACATTTGCACATACCAATAATCCCTCTCTCAACAAACCAGAGTAAAACATGAAGTTAGTATCAGGGGTAAAATTAAGCTTTGAAGTCTGAAGACTGTTCTGACTATCCAAAAGTTCAGTTACAAATCCATCGTGTATGTGCAGCAACCACATATGCTGTTGTAGTTCAGACCTTGTCTTAATTTATCTTACATGATGCACAACTGCCACCATATGATGCTGTAGCTCAGTAGGACAAATAGGTTAATATTAGCAGGTAAATGTTACTTCCTCCATCATAACTTGCTAATATGTGCAAACATATTACGGCTTATGACTGTAAAAAGCAATGGTCAAACATGGGAATACTTATTACTTCCTGATCAATGATATATGATATATCTTGGAGAAATTTATGAAAAGACAAAACCGTACTCTCCTTTTCATTTATGACAGAATCTAGAAAATTTGACCTATTGTTTACCTTTCTGAACAAACTGACCTGACATGTACTGCCCTATCTAAATCATGCAGTCTGGAGTGCCTTGCAGTTGGATGGATACAAGAGAAGTTCTAGTAGTGAAACCTAGTGGTTCTAATCAGGTTGATCCTGACTATTTGGAATCTGAGAAGCGACTCCAGAAATGTTTTCGCGACAACCAGCGGCGACAATAATCGCTACTGGATTTATTGCCAGTACAGCCGAAAATATTCCTACTACACTGAAAAGGGATGGAAGTGACTTCTCAGCATCAATAATTGGATCCCTTGTTAGGGCACGTCAGGTCACTATCTGGACTGATGTTGATGGGGTGTTTAGTGCAGATCCTAGAAAAGGTTTGTCCTATAAGACTCTTCTAAATGTCTTGTCATTGGATTGTCAAACAATACACGATACAATAATTTGGGGAAATTGCAAGGAAAATCCCTATTTACACAGGGCAATGGCCCTTCTCTTGTACCAAGGAATTAATTATATGTCCTGATCAATAATCTTCTGACTGATGCAGTTAGTGAGGCTGTGATCTTAAGCACATTATCTTATCAGGAGGCCTGGGAAATGGTAATGTCTCTATTCTTAGGGCATTTCTTCGTATTATTGCCATTCATTTGTTTATATACTTGTGAACACTGAGCATAAACAGGCATGGGAGGCTGCATGATATGCAAGAGGGGTAGTCAGTCTCCTAAAGATTTTTTTTTTTCAGAACTTGAAGTCTTTCATGGAGCTGGAGTGGTTTACTGGACACTGTGACCCAGCAATAGTGGGGGCCATGTTCTAATATGATTCTTTTCTTGCATTCAAATTCGCACCAAACCTGATTACTTTCTTGGATCTGTTCTCTTATTTTCTTTTGACCTAACTTGAATCTGTTCTGTGCAGTCATATTTTGGTGCAAATGTTTTGCATCCCCGCACCATTATACCTGTGATGAAAGACAATATTCCTATTGTCATTAGGAATATGTTCAATCTATCTGCCCCTGGAACAACGATTTGCAAGCAGCCTGCTAATGAAAATGCTGATTTAGATGCTTGTGTCAAATCGTTTGCTACTATAGACAAATTGGCTCTTGTTAATGTTGAAGGGTAAGTTAGCATCATTTATTATTCAAACTTCTGTTCTCAATTGTACATAATCGAGTTATGCTTTAGTCATATACAATACTTTTGATCTTCGATTGCTTCAAGCCATCAAAAGAATATGTCTGTGCCTTATGTTTCTTCTGAAATACGCTAGAGGTTCTGTTTAACATGGCATTTACAACTCTAAGTGCTGATTTTGTGCTGATCTAGCAAGTTTAATGAACAAGAGAATAAAATGTCAATTCCAAATGCAAGATGGCCTTAATAGTAAAATTGGATTCTTCTAATGTCTTAATGGCCCAGTATGTTCGATGCAGAACTGGAATGGCTGGTGTTCCAGGTACAGCAAGTGCCATATTTAGTGCTGCCAAGGATGTTGGAGCTAATGTTATTATGATATCTCAGGTACCTTGTCTTTTCATCTTTTGTATTTCCTTATGGTTCATAAGATTCTTCCTCACTGCAACATCTGTTCAGGCTAGCAGTGAACACTCGGTATGCTTTGCTGTTCCAGAAAAGGAAGTTGCAGCAGTCTCAACAGCCTTGCATGTTAGGTTTCGTGAGGCATTAGCAGCTGGGAGGCTATCGAAGGTAACTATAATCTTACAAATGACCATGTAAAGTTGTAAACGCTTTCTTTGACAAATATGGCTTTGATGTATACCCTGCAAATGTTACCTTAAAAACTGGAGTTAATTTCACTCTTCTAAATGTATCGAACTTGTTCATATGACCAAAGATGATTAGGACAGACAATACACATATCTGAAGTCCTGAACAAAGTTAACTCAACAGAAATAGCACAACCCATATAATGTAACAAACCAACTAAGGCAAGTACACTAATGCAGACATAATAGTTTTGGAAATATTCATTCTATGTTCTTCACCAATATTGTGCCAAATACCATTATCATAGAGAATGTATACCAGTCTTTGCATTGATTTATTTGTTGATCCTCTTGCAATCAATATTTTCAGGTTGAAGTCATTCGTGGGTGCAGTATTCTTGCTGCTGTGGCTTGAGGATGGCCATACTCCGGAGTCAGTCAATCCTTTTGATGCATTAGCAAAGGTAATTAGAGTGCTGGGTTGATTGAATTGGGACTTTATTGTTTCTGGGATTGATTTATCCTGTAACAATGGATTCAGGCAAATATTAATGTACGAGCAATAGCCCAAGGTTGCAGTGAATACAATATTACTGTTGTGTTGAAGCAAGAAGATTGTGTGAGGGCTTTAAGAGCTGCTCATTCAAGGTTCTTCCTCTCCAAAACCACTCTCGCCGTTGGGATCATTGGACCTGGTTTAATTGGTGGAACACTTCTTGATCAGCTGAAAGATCAGGTACCTTGAGTTCCTTAGTCTTATCTATCTCTTCCCTCCCGTGTGGTGTGGCTGCCTCCATCGTGCCATTGTGCCACTTGGTCTAGAAACATCTCAATCAGGCCTGAAGGCCATACCCTAACCATGCCATTACATTGGGTATGACAACATTCAAGAACATAGTATACTTGACCCATTTTCTATCTGTACTCTATACTCTTTAAAAGAAGGTAGTGTGGCAGCGAATCTCCACCCCACCTACTCCCATTGCAGATTTTGCAAATTACCCCTTGAACTTCTTAATATTAAGAAACAATAAAATCTAAATAGATAACCACATATCTACTCTCTAATTCAGGAACTTGTCCTGAAAAGATATTGGGCCACGTCAGTTAACTCACATAAACCGTTCGATCCATTGTTAGATAGGAGTAGTACTCTAGATATGTGTGGAATGTTACGCAAGCATTAGTTCAGTCAACATGCATATAATAGTCTAGATATTTGTGGAGTTCTAGGGAAGGGAAAGATTCCAACAAATTAAATAATAAAGGTATGTTTCAGTTCCCCATATAGAACTGAGAGACTGAGACCTTTCCGAAGATAAATCTCTTTTGTACGAAGACTTATGAAGAAAGCTCTCTTTTCGTTTGAATCAGGATAGAACATCAGCATGATGTCTCGTGTATAATGACAGAAAGACATCAAGATATGTCTTTTGTAAAATATATATAATATAGTGTTAGTACTAATGCATATACCTATTCACTTATGTTATGCTATGCAGTACAAGGTACCTTGATATAATTCAAGGTTTAAACAATATATTTAAGACAATGCAATATTGCTGGTTCTTAGTATCCATCAGTTTCATGTTTTCATTTTTTAATACAACTTATCTAGCCCTATTTTTGTACTCAGGGCTGTGACTAAGCATTTGTTTGTTTCTAAAGACAACCATCCAGGAAAAAAAACTGGTCACCCTCTAGGAAACTCAAATCATTTGCTTTCTTTAGCTCAACTTAGTGCATTATATGAAAATTTTTACACTTATTTGTTCAACATTACGTTATTTGCTCTAATTTCAATTTTTAAGTCACTAAGCTTTCTCTACCTACATAAACATATCCAGATGATAATATTTTTGACAGGGCGTGCCAACGGCGCACTCGATATTATAGTACAATCAAATTAAGGTGAATATACCCTATAGAAAAAAGGGTACATATTTCATGAAAATATATTTTTGTTTATTTTAGACAATATTATAATATATTGTCTTTTAACGGTAGCAAAGCATGGGCATTTAGCTAGTTCATCCAAATATGATCAAGACTCAGAATAAACTATTCATTTGCAAACCCTACATAAAAAGATTTTGGCTTGACCCCGCAGCAGAGCAATTTGAAGCTTGACTTCATAGCAGTTCTACACTTTTACTGATTCAAATCCTTGTGCAGGCTGCCGTTCTCAAGGAAAATATGAATATTGATCTACGTGTTATTGGAATAACTGGCTCAAGCATGATGCATTTGAGTGACATGTACATAAGTGAACCCCTTTCTCTCAGTCTAAACTCAATCTTCCTCAATCGTGCATTATGTTCTTCCTCAAAAATTCACCTTTTTTGTTTTAACTCAATACATTATATTTGTTTCCTTGATAAATTCTCTTGTATGATTTACTAAAAGAGGGTGTTGTACCATTAATTGGTCTATCGGTCTTCTTTTCACCATTCTCATGTATGTCAATGTCATCATGTAATTGCATGCTTGTGCCCATCAGATTCTGATGCTCCCTTATTGTGCCACCCTAATAATGATTAACTGAAAACTAGTTTTGATATACAGTTATTGAGATATCACATTAAATTTTGATGGACAGTACTTGCTTTTTTATGATAACATGCCTTTCAAATTTTCAGGAGTCAGCTACTTAGTTAGGCATGACTTTTTCTAGAGTTTGAATTACATATAAACCATCATTCTTATGTTTTTTTTCCTTGCCTTGCTAAAGAAACTGCTTTATTAACCTAATAGCTTGGTCATCACCATTTTTCAGTTTTGATATTACATTTTTGCTCAAATCTACTTGTTCATTGGTTTCGTTGGCTTCTTTGTGTAGAGGGTAGACTTAAACATGGAAAGAGCTTCTACAAAAAGAAGCAAAACCAGCAGATCTTGCTAGTTTTGTTTGCCATTTGTCTGAAAATCATGTATTTCCAAACAAAGTTTTGGTGGACTGCACAGCAGATACAAATGTAGCATCCTACTATTATGATTGGTTAAAGAAGGGTATCCATGTCATCACGCCGAATAAGAAAGCAAATTCTGGTCCGCTTGATCGGGTAACTATTTTACATGGCAAAACTTGTATATGCATATTTCACTGCCTTTTTATTTTGAAACAATCTGTATTTTGGATGTTCAATAATCATGGCCTATGAGTCTGGATAGCTAGTTGATTTTACTTCCATAAGAATTGCCCATGTTCAAGAAAGCAGCAGTGAAGACCAACTAAGAGTCTGAATTATCTGCTCATGACTGATCAATAAACAATCTATTTCTGAGAAAATCCATGAAGTAAATCTGATAACCAACCAGTTAATTTAATACCCAGCTCTGGAAACTTAAGAAAATCATTAATGTGCATCCGTTGTGTAACATTGTATGCTGCTGGGTTGTTTATCGACTAAGAAATCATTTCCCCCTTTGCTCACAGTATCTGAAATTAAGGACTCTGCAGCGTGCATCGTATACTCATTACTTTTATGAAGCAACTGTTGGTGCTGGCCTCCCAATCATTAGCACCCTACGAGGTCTTCTAGAGACAGGTACAAGATATTGCGTATTGAGGGCATTTTCAGGTATGTGATATGTTCAGAATATACCAGAATTAACCTTTACAGTCTCGTAATTTTAGTAAACCACAAAGATTCCTCAGAAGTTTACGTGGATAGAAATGCATCCTTTTGTGTTCCATAAATTAGACGATGTTGGCTGATACAGTGTACTGTTCAATTGCAGTGGGACTTTGAGTTATATTTTCAACAATTTTGAAGGTACACGAACTTTTAGTAATGTTGTTTCTGAAGCAAAAGAGGCTGGATTACAGAGCCAGATCCAAGAGATGACCTATCAGGAACTGATGTTGCCAGGAAGGTAGATCAGTATCAGTAATTATTTTTTGCAACATTTGTACAACTTCAGAAATATATGGGCAATCATGGCACTCTTTTCTCAAATAGATGATGCACACGGTCAAACTTTGAAATATTAACTCATTAGTATTGCTAAAATATTAATACTTGATATGTGAAAATGGCATCCATAGATTTGTCAATTGTCATGAAAAACCTTCATGTAGTTATATTTTACTAGCTCTTATGAATACATGATTACAAAAAAGCAATAATAAAACTTCGGAGAACGTGTTGATTCCTAAACAGAAAACTAAAAAGGAACAGAGGGACTATGCTTTTTATTTTGATTTGGCACTAACTCTTCCCTAATTAGTCGAAATAACCCTTAGAATAAATTTATGTAGATGTAAAGATGTGTCATTTGAGCCTTTCCCAAAGGTCCTTGGTTCTGTTCTTTGGTAGTCTTCCTTGTAAGCTACTACCTCCATCCCAAAAAGAGTTCACTTTTGTACATGAATCTAGACCTGTGCAGATTCGTGTAGAAAAATGAACTCTTTTCGGGACAAAGGTAGTATATAATTATCCCCGTGCATGTAAAGACGTATTTTCATACACAATTATTCTAATTGGCCTTTAGCGTTTTGGTTTCACCCAAGCTTGGGCTTGCATTTCTTCTTGAGCATAATTTTTGCCTTGTTTCTTCCAAATGATCACATGCTTTTCCTCGTTTTGCATATCTGCTACCTGATGCTATGCTCATAAACGTTATATTCTTTGATGATTTTGATAAACTAAGAACAGCTTGGTACCACCAAGATGACATATAAATCTTTGAATACCATTGTACCTACCTTTTTTTCTCTCTCTTTTGCTTCGTCATTCACATTAATTGGTTGTTTTTGTTTGGAGCAGGTTATTATCCTTGCAAGGGAGTCTGGTCTGAGGCTTGAGCTTTCCGATATTCCCGTAAAGAGCCTGTGCCAGAGGCACTTAGGGTATAGTCATTTTTTCCTTTTGGCATCTGAAATCATATTATACAATTCATTATGCTTCCTAACTGGTTTTCGACATGCAGTCATGCTCGTCAGCAGATAAATTCATGCAGAAGCTACCGTCCTTTGATCAGAACTGGGACAGGCAACGCAATGAAGCTGAAGCTGCAGGAGAAGTGAGTAAACCCTTCACTTCCTCAGTTTACCAATCCCACTGTTGTGCGCATCAGCATGTGACTAGAACCAGTAACTGTTCAGTTCAAATACCGCAATATGAACTGCGGCATCAAATCTAGCATTTAGTCATTTGACCCTGCATGCTTCGTTCCATTCTGAGCAACACACACAAAAAAGAAGGGGGAAATGTTAAGTAGAGGTGATTGAGTCAAGTGGTTTACTGGTTTTGTCCGCTGGTGAAGGTGCTGCGGTACGTGGGCGTGGTGGACGTGGCGAACAGGAAGGGCCGGGTAGAGCTGCAGCGGTACAAGAGAGACCACCCGTTCGCGCAGCTGTCCGGCTCCGACAACATCATCGCCTTCACCACGTCGAGGTACAAGGAGCAGCCGCTGATCGTGCGAGGCCCCGGCGCCGGTGCGGAGGTCACCGCCGGTGGCGTCTTCTGCGACATCCTGCGGCTGGCGTCCTACCTCGGAGCACCCTCCTAGGCTACCCTGAGCGCCCTATTGATTATGCCCGAGTGGGTATATCATATTGGACTGTATGTTTTTTAATAATGGATAGAAATCCAGCCTTTATATCCATAAGTAGATATATACAGCTAATATTGGACTGTATGTAGTATGCCGTATGTATGTTGTTTCTGAATAAGTGCGAGGAAATAAGGTTTAGAGGGGCTGCTGGTCCTTGGATTAGGTGTTGTTTTTGCCACCCAATCCAGAACAGCTTGCATTGAACTACCATTGTATTGGGGATTTGGGGTCATCTAATAATAATAGCTGGTACTTGTTTCAATCCTTTTTCTGAGACTTAGCGCGCATGATGCAGGAAGCAAACGATCGATACGTGCTTCAATTTATGCTTGTGTTAGATGGCGCAAGGTTTAATACCATAAGCAAGAATTGCTGCAAACTTTGGCCTTGTGGAAACAAACTTGTCATTTACAGGATATCTTTACTTTTCCTCCAAAGAAATATTCTTTATTAATAAAGTTGACAACCTGCTTATGGTTTTATAGCGTCTAAAGATCCATAATTTATTTTTTTCATTGATTTTCATTCCACTAGTGCCATATCCATGCGTTGCAACAGGATTTATAGTAGAATAGTAATTTGTTTTGTTCGATGAGGTGGTTTTTCAGTGAGGGTGGTTTTTTAGGTTAGGGAGATACGGTGGTCGGGGAGCAGAACGACTGTGTTTTTATAGTATGCCAACAATAATTGGCAACACTCAGAGAAGGCATTGCCCTAAACCAAACCCTGTGGGAGTCAGTCTACCTCCCTAACTGAACTCTTGAGGAACATCTCATTTAGCCATTTCACAGGAACCCTGTGAGAACCAGGTTTATCCCTGTATGATCAATCATCAGCATGGACAACGAATTAAGCACAAACCAAGAAAAGGTTACCAGCTATTTTATAGACAAATTACCATGCTAGAATATTAAATTTGATCACTCCATTGATCACATGCAGTTAGCAAAGTGTCATAGAAGTCATCAAACCAGTAGGGACTAACGAATGACTTTGTGCTAACTGTTTGATCGCCTTCAACAGATGGAAACAGATATGAACATTATCTGGATACAAAATCTTCTGCTGAAGGCGATCTCAGGTGACGGCTTCTAGAGGAAATGTTCTGTGGTGAAATAAGTCATCTGAGTAGTCTGACAGACTGTAGGGAAGTACAAAATAATTCCTTCTAGAACAAAAGCAAAAGAAAAGGCATGCCATCACCTGGGAGAAACAAAATTATAACGTGGCATGTAACTACACAGAGATGCATGAGCCCGTGTCGCAGCCTTTGGCATAGGACATGAGCATGCAGAAGCTCATGATGCACTTTTGGATCTGACCTTCATTAACTCAATTTCGTAGATGATTGATGAATTTTTGGGTACTTCTCCCACTGCTTTACTACCATAGCTGCACAATAAATGGTGATCCATATACAGAAGTGTAAATACAACTTTTCATAGAACAATGTGCATATTGAACTGAAAGGTGAAATAAACGATTCCAGGTGCATACCACATAGCTGGTGGGACTGTGAGCTTTCTTTTGTCCCCAACACGCATGCCTACAGTCAATATCATACTAATTAAGTATAAACTATACTCCAAATTGATAATGAAACATAAAGTTAAGCTCCACAATGATTACCACAAATACCGACATCCCATCCTCGAATTACTTTCCCAGCACCTTGAGTTAGCATGGTATACATTTGTCAGTATTAATATTATGAATTTAGAATAACAAAAAAGTGAGTGATTACCAAGCTTGAATTTGTAAGGCTTTTCCCCAACATTAGACTCAACAATCTTCCCATCCTGTAGCGTGCCAACATATTTGATATAGACCTGCACAAGTAAATCTGAGCTACTTACACCTTATCTTTTGGACAAACAACTTGGTACAGGAAAGTTTAATCCACTGACTGCCAAGCACGTATAATCAAAAGATTGCCAAGAATACTATCAGTAAATCTGAGTAACTTAACCATAAGGCAAGATAATCATAAGGCAAGGGAACTTAACCAGGTGCATAGATATGAAATCTACAGTTACAATAATATTAAACACAAAGTTCAGGGATGAAACTCAGGGGCTACCTTGCTGCCATTAGAAGCCATTTCTGCATCTAGGTTTCCTGTTGACAGATCTTCTACTATCAACCCATCTTCTAATGTTCTTACCTTGTTGGAACGTTTTCCATCTTCTACCTCTAACTGATTTCCTCCCTTTTTCTTAGATTTCTTTTTTGTTCTGCCTTCTCGTTTTGAAACCAATGATCCATTTGCATCTGTTGCATCACTGCTCACGACATTGTAAGAAAGTATGTATCAGGAACCACAACAGAAACATATATAAGAGGATTGAGCTACAGAGGAAGCAGGAAGCAAGAGATTATACATCAACGGTGCATGATCCTGACTGATGGCATCACTTTTTCTTTTCTTGGCACGAATACTCGTTTTTATGGTATCATCATTTGAATCACCATTTGGGTATTTTGTTTCATCATCGCCAATATCTTTAGTGTTTTCTTTTTTAGCTGAAGAAACAGATATAGGCATGTCATCTTCATCTTCACTGCCACTATCAAATATTGAACGAGCATTACGCCTGACAGCAGGCTTGTAGGGAGAATCACTGTTGTTATCATCACTGCTATCAGCTGGGTGCTGCTTCTTCAAGCGTCGCCTTTTTTCAACTTTAACTGTTGGCATAAACATTAGAGATTCAGCAAAATTTAGTGGGACGACATTATCAGCATAATCTGTAGACTAGAGATATTGCCAATAAACGATAGATGTAGGTGAATACAGATTACAAGGAACATAAGCATAAAACACAATTAGAAAAAAAAATACAGCAATAGCCTAGATAGAACGGCAAAGACATGTTATAAATTCAACTTTACCACAAAAAGAAACACCACTTGTGCAGTGAGTGATCCTAGATTATAGCCATGCAGGATCAGACAAATTGAAAATGATAACACCTGTTGCCATGCTAAAATTTGAGAAAGCTACGACGTCTCCATGGGCCCAAAAGAAATGCAATCCGAATTTTTCTCCAGAGAGAGAAAATATAATAGCAAGATAATTTACTCATAAGCTAAGTCATTTCATTCTTAGTTTTTTAACTAGAAAGGTACTATGAGAAAGATAAGTGCAGAATTTCATGAACATTGTTAAGTTCCATCCAAGGTTCCCTAGCTCTAATGTTGAAAGAATGCTAAAGAAGGTATCAGTAGGTGACAATATGCTGAGCAATTCAGCTTCACACAAATCAATCATGTACCTTTTTCTTTGTGATGGTCAGGTGTGGAGCACGCATCATCATCATCGACAGAGTCAGATCTGCACTTGCCGTCAGATACTTCAACATCACCATCATCAATAAAGTCAGACTCATAACTGTCATCACTCGCATTAAACTCCTCATCAGTATCAGACTCTCCAACATCCTCCCCATAAGATTCTCTAGCCAATGTTAAGAATGAAAACTAAGTTGAAAACATGACAAAAAAAAAAGGTGAAATAATGAGACGAGACTATGAAAAGCATACGATTCGTCATCTCCTGCACTAGATCTGCCACTTGAACGGAGGTAATATCCTGAGAGATGAATGGAGCTCTGACCAAGTACTGAAAACACAACCTCATCATCCTCCTCCAACTCAACCTCTAGATGGCACATCTCAGCCAGTTTAGGATTCAGACTACAGAGTATGATGGGTGTCTTGCTACCAACATTACATTGTACCACCGTCCTGGCAGCCGAATCACAACTTCCAAGCGTAGCCTGAAAACCATATATAAGGATCATTTAGGGCTGTAAATTAATAAGGCATAGTATTGTAGCACTACACTATCCAAGTAATTGCTCCAATGACATTTGGAAGTTCAAATTTTCATTAATATAGATAAAAAAAGTTAATGAAGATAAAAGTTAATTATAATAAACTATTATCCCATAAATTACGATATTGATTTCAAGAACTATTCCAGAAGCAAGCAATGCAATGTACACATTGATCATAAAAGAGGAGAACATAACGAACCTGGCAAATGCGGAGGCGGCCATGGGAGGGGTCGTGGCGGTGGGCGTAGGGCTTCCCAGCCTTCACCTCCACGCCTGCATCAATCAGCCCGCTTTAGGAGGAAGGACGGAGCATTAGCAGACAAAGAAGAAACAAGCGCAAGAACCGGGGCTTACCCCAGAACGCCATCGGCGATTCTGATTCGGGAGGGAAGGAGAGCGGCCGCGGAGCGCAACCGACGCCTACGGGCGGCGCGCTCGACCTCGACAGGCGGCGGCGGCGGCGGAGGCGGGCGGGGCTTGAAATAGGGGTAGGTTACTTGATGCCGTCCTTTCGCCTTCTCGGTCATGAGTACATGGCTTAATGGGCTGGGCTTTTGTAGCCCCCGTGTTTTCAAGTTGGGCAAAATTGGCTCAAACTATCAAAAAGTTCTCCTTTCCTTTTTTTAAGGAAAAATTTCGAACCTCTCTTGCGCTCTACAACAAGGTAAAATTGGAACTTGCCTTACGTAAAAAAAATAGACATTTGCAGGTGGGGTGATGCAGTTGTGCAGATTTGCTCCAAGACTGCGAGAATTTTTTAGCCTGTTTTTAATATGATTTTAGTCAAATTATAGATTTACATGTCTGCGTCTCTTATGTACGGTGATCGTGTGAACTATGCGTCTCGCCAAAAAGAAAAACTTTATGGTGTGCGTGGGTGAATAACGAGCCAGCTTTGACTTGTGAGTTGACTCATTAAGCTTGTTAGCAAGCTAAATCTCATTTATATCACTTTTGTAATATTAAATTTATCATTTTTCGTATGTTAACCCAATAATAAGCACAAACTTGTAACAAATTCACTAAGTACAAATAGTTGGAGTAATTACGACTAGTACTAGTTAGTATGTACAACATATAAAACCATATGGTGACCTTCTATACTAACAAACTAAAAGAAGCTCGCGAGAATCGTTAGGCTAACAATCTAAAAGCTCGGTTCGGATTGGCTTATTATGACTAGAATTTAAGCTGATCTGAGTTTTAAGATAATAATGTTTTGGACATTTGTCTGGTTAGGCATTTAGATAATTTTAATTTCCAATTAACTCATACGAGAGTAATTTCTGTGTTTGGAAACGACCCTCAATACTTGACCTGTAGGATATTTTGTCTGGCGTCGTTGCGTTTTGTTCTCTCTTGCTGCAAAAGCAGCTGTAAATCAAAGCATAAATACAAGAAAATAGTGTAGCTTTGTGAAGAAATTCTTACATCATTTCCTGTAAGGCACCATTGTTTGTGTCTTTTTTTTTTGCAACCATACGCAAAACAAGAAATATTAGCGTATGATTAATTAAGTATTAATTATTAAAAATTTAAAAATAAATTTATTTGATTTTTAGAGATACTTTCATATAGAAAGTTTTTCTTTTTAAAAAGCATTACTTCCATATAGAAAGTTTTTTTAAAAAAACACATTGTCTCACTTTTTTAAGAAAACATGCTTAAAAAAAAAAAGACATAAGTCACAAACCGTAAACACTACCTAATTCTCCCTCTGGTTAAATGTTTTACAATTGACAAGACCCTATACGAAAGCGATAAATCAGGTCAATTGCATGCATCAATATTGAACAGATAAAAGAGAAAAAAAAATAAAGAAAGTCACTGCAACGAGCATTCCAATAAACTCTTAGTTAACGGGACGGACTCTGCCTGGTCAGAAGTGCTCGCTAGCATTCACCTTCTTGTCTCTGTCAAAAAACTTTTCACTTTTGAGAAGACTACGATGTGTTTCTCGCTTATTATCACGGGCTCTTACGTGTGTCGTGAATTTTGTTTCTGTTTTTTTATGGTGTTTGCATTGTTTCTACAATTAATCATGTGAACTCTTTTAAATTGCAAAGATGAAATTTGTGATAATGTCATCAATTACAATTACTAATAGTAACGTACAAAAGTAATTTTAGAGTTAACCTGTCGTACTTATACTCTCTTACGAGTCCAAATGCCAAAGCCGAGCGATGAAAAAAAATTCTAAAATTCAAAAGTGGTTGATCATTAATTAGAAAGTATCATATTAGATCTTATTTAAAGTCCGTATTGTCCAGAAGTATTTTTCATGTGCTTAACTGCCAAGATGCTCTGCTTTCACCTTTGTATTTTATTTTTACTGGTTCCCCCTTTAACAACAAACAAATTTATTAACCTCAGAAAGCCACTCAGGCATACACTTCTAAACTATGAAATTAATTTGACATATATTCGTAAGCAAGTCCAGCGTGCAGAACGTATAAAAGCACTAAGAAACAAAAGAAATGACCTCCAAGACTTCCAACGTATAATTAATCCACACAAATTAAAAGCATGAGATTCACCAATATCAGAATGACTGTATGAATATTTCAATACATATATGGTGAATGGCGAAAAAAGAGACCTACATGAGAAGTATTTTTAACCAGATATGTATTGAAATATTCATACGCAAAAATCACCACTTACGCAAAAAAATACTACCTCCACTTACGAATGACGTTTAGGACAAGCTAATTAGTGTGTTTTTAATTAATTAGCTTATAATAAATGTCACATATTTAAAAAGGAGGGAGTACGTATATTTTGTAGTGACCAAATTAATAACCGTCTCATTAGTTCTCTAATAAATTGAAGCACACTTTGTTGTTATTAGCAGGGCCTAGAAACTACACGTAGTTCCAGTTATCTGTATAGAGAATTTTTTTGATTTTTAGATTTATTTATTAAAAGATTTGCAAAAATAGATTTTTGTTTCAAAAAATTGTAAAAATAGACTCCCGCCGCCCTCTGGGAAAAATCGCCCTCCCAGAGAGCGATTTTATGACGTGGCTGACGGCCGTTGGCCCCCCCGCCGACGGCCGTCAGCCATTTTGCAGGCGGCCCCCGGCCTCCTCAGGGGGCGGCAAGGGGGCCGCCTGCAAAATGTGGCCAAAAACCGCCCTCTGAAAGGGCGGTTTTTGGCTCCCAGGGGGCCGCCTGCAAAGTCGTCCATTTGCAGGGTGGTTTTTTGCAGGCGGCCCCCTTGCCGCCCTATGGGAGGGCGGTTTTTAGCCCCCGGTTATAAAACCCCCCTCCCAGACTCAAAAAAGTCATAAAATTCACTCAAATTAGAAAAAAAACAGGAGAGAGCTGAGAGGGCGAAAGCAGCGAAGCTCTGCCCGTTTGCTGATTTGCCTGCAGGTAAAATCCATTGTTCCTTTGCAATTTCTATTTGTATGTAAGAATTGATGTAGTAATGTACTAGTTACGTGTATAGTACTATATAGATCTGTAGTTTTTAGTTAATCTGTTAGATGACTTATTTTTTGTACAGATGTTACTTGTAAAATCTGGAATACACGGTTTTAGATGTTAGGAGGATGTTGGTACCTAGTTTAACTGTATTTTTCATCAACAGATATGTCAAATAAGGTGATATTTCAGTTATTTCACGGGCAAGGGAATGTGAGATATGGTCCAGACGGTGTAGATCTGTCGGAGTTTAGTTCAACGGCTAAGGGATAGGCCAGCTGAGAGAAGTTTTGGATCAGTATACAACTGGCTGATGCGAGGGTTTCGACTGGACCCTCAGCTCAGCGGAATAACCTTGTATGTAGTAGTCAGTCGTGTAGTTGAAGGTTTTTTTTGGGAACTGATGCCAGTGGATTGCACTGCCACTTGGAGATGGTATGTGGAGAATGCATTTCAACGTGGCTGGCCACTGGGCATACTTGTGTCCATATATGAGAAAGATAACAACGCTGGTGCAATGCCCGTACAAGATGATGAGGGTCCAAGTACGGCGGGAGGTGATAGTGAAACAATAGAAGAAAATGAAGGAGGGAATGAAGAAGATAGACAGGCAACAGGTGTGGCAGATGAGGGAGAACATATCGACACGATCGTCCAAGAAATGGCTAGAGAAGATTCTGAAAATGAGCATGCAGAGTATGATGACTCGTCTGATGAGGACAACGTGATGCCTGCAGAATGGAGCAACGAGGACTTCTCTGCGCTTACTATCTCCGAGCGGCATCATGTGCCGTGGGAGTACAAGCAGAATGAGGTCATTCAGGGGGCTAAGTACGCATATGTAGAAGATTTAAAGGAGGCAGTCAAACAATGAGCGGTGTCACTTCAGAGGGAGTTCTCGGTCGTGAAGTCAAACAAATCAGTGTATGAAGTGAAGTGCATGAAGGATGGGTGTCCATGGCGGGTACACGTATTCAAGGGTATATGGAAAGATTATTGGCAAGTTTCAATCGTGACGGAGCATTCATGTTACTTAACAGGTGTTGAAAAATATCATAGAAACATGACCTCTGCATTTGTTGCAACAGAGATGTACTCTCATATTGTTAACAATCTGGGGTATGAACCAAGGTCAATTGTTAGGCATATTGAAGAGAAATTCAAATATACAATTAGCTATGATAAGGCTTGGAGGGCAAAACAGAAGGTTGTAGAGATGAGGTTTGGCACATTTGAAGCATCTTATGATAATTTGCCTCGTCTCTTAGGCTGTATTCTTCAGAGGAATCCGGAGACGTGCTATGACCTGAAAGCCTTTCCATCAATTGACCATGGTAATAAAAGCGTGTTGCAACGTGTATTCTTTGCACTAGGTGCTTGCATTCAGGCATTTATCCATTGTCGTCCTATTCTCTGCATCGATGGGACATTTCTGACTGGAAAATATAGAGGACAGCTATTAACAGCAATTGGAGTTGATGGAAACAACCAAGTTCTACCGGTGGCTTTCGCTTTTGTTGAGAGTGAGAACACTGATAGCTGGTATTGGTTCCTAGAAAGGGTTAAGACAGCAGTTGTACGGATGAGACCAGATGTATGCCTCATACATGACCGTAACTCCGGCTTGCTGCGTGCAATTGAGGAACTGAGAGATGGAAGTGTTGAGAAGGGATACCCACCAAGGTGGTCTGATGTTCAAAGCAGATGGTGCATGCGTCATATGGGTGCTAATTTTTACGGACAGTTTAGAAATAAGCACCTTATGGATCTTTTCAAGAGGCTTTGCGCCCAGAATCAAGAGAAGAAGTTCAATGAGCTTTGGAGGAGGTTGGATGAGCTGACCTCTAAACAAACAGATGAGCAGTCCAGGAGGGCTACCATTGGAGGGGATGAGACTCCACAAGCTCTTGAACCTCTATCAAGTGATGGACCTCGTATAAGAAGAAGGCATGCATCCTCAGTTAGAAAATTTTCAGAGTGGATTGAGAATGAGCCAAAGGAGAAATGGGCATTGTTGTATGACAAGGATGGTTCTCGATTTGGCATAATGACCACAAATTTGGCAGAGGTCTATAACTGGGTGATGCGTGGTGTTCGAGGGCTCCCACTTGTTGGAATAGTTGAATTTATCTTGCATGGCACATGCAAGTACTTTAGAGATCGGTTCAGAGCAGCTGGCCCCTCAATGACGGATAATAATCTTTTCTTTGGAACGCTGCTCACTAAGTACCTGCAAGATAAAAGTAATAAGGCCCGAAGACATCGTGCTCTACCTCAAGGCACACAAGAACACAGATTTGAAATATTATGTGTCGACAAGGGCATGCGCGGAATCTACCGCAAAAGAGTTGTGCAGGAGTGTGTGCTCAAAGAAGACGGGACCTGCAAGTGCTCGTGCCAAAAACCTACTCTGCTCCACAAGCCATGTTCCCATGTGATTGCCGCGAGCGGTGAGTGTGGAATCGAAGCACGTTATTTTGTCTCACCTTATTTCAGAAAAGAAGCAATCTATAATACCTGGAGTGGAGAGATATACGGTTTCGGTATAGCGGGGACATTTACTACGGAGAATCCTCAAGCTATGTACATTCCTGACCCAACAAAATTGAGGACTAAAAAAGGTCGCCGCAAGACAAGACGCATCCGTAATGACATGGATGAGTCAGAAGCCGGTGGAAGACTTAAACGTTGCTCAAAGTGTGACCAAACAGGTCATACCTATAAGAAATGTCCAAAAGATGCAGCCGGTCCAAGTGCTGTAGAAGCTGGACCGTCGGGTTCAGCCGCTGATGGTAGTCGTCCTACAGGTGAAGGCACAACTTCAAGACGACCCCGTCTTAGACGTTCTCGAACAATTGGTGGTGCTGGGGTGTAGTGTAAGTCTATACTTGATCTTTGTTGTAGAATGACATGTATCGTACTGTTGTTTTTTATTGTCATGTAACAATGCTATAAACATTAAAACTAATTTACGTTAACTCTCTATTTGTATGCAGGTATGGCGTACCCTACACCAGAGCTGCTTGACCGGGGTCTCGACCAGTCCCACCGGTCTTACCTGTCAGCCGTCGAGGGTGCCCAGCTAGGCACCTTCCGTCCACGGCCTTCACGTCAGCTCCTGCGGATAGACCCCCGGTTCCGTCAGAGGTAAGAGCTGTACGAATATTCATTCACATCATTTGTGCATATCTATGTTTTCCCCGATATTGAATACAGTTCTATATTTGGCAGGTTGTGTGAGGCTGGACTTCTTCCGCTGTGCAGGCTAGTTGAGCCCGCACCGGACGAGAGAGACCCCGCCAGGCGATGGGAAGCTGACCGGTCACTTCTGGCAGCGCTGGTGGATCGCTGGAGACCGGAGACCCACACGTTCCACCTACCGTGTGGCGAGATGACTCCCACACTGCAGGACGTGTCCTACCTGCTGGGACTTCCCCTCGCAGGGGACGCAGTCGGTCCGGTTGACGGGGGGCACGGTTAGGCGCAGGACATATCTGCTCGGTTCGAGGCCGTGCAGCGTCTACCTGGGCTTGGTATGCCGAGGTCGCTACCGCCTTACACCACGGCTGGCCCCTCGCAGGCGTGGGTGCTACAGTTCACCGTAAGTCACAGATTCATTTGCTTCACAATCATCCGACCTATAAAGGAGCAGTGATGCTGACTATGATCTTCCTTTACAGCCTGACAAGCTAGACGACGACGCCGACGAATACTCGGTGTAGCGGAGCATGGAGGCCTACCTGTTGTGGCTGTTCGGGTGGGTGATGTTCACCAACAGTCACGGGCACGCGGTGGACAAGGGACTGATCCACTACGCTCGTGCGATCGCCGACAGCGAGGACGGCTACGTACCGCAGTGGAGCTGGGGATCTGCTGTGCTAGCGGCGACATACCGTGCTCTTTGTGACGCGTGCACGAAGACCGATCCAGGTGCGATTCTCGCCGGTTGCCCTCTCCTTCTGCAGCTATGGGCAGCAGAGCGTTTCGCAATAGGCCGTCCTTTCGTTCAGCTCTCTGCCTACGAGGGCGGCCCTGGAGGCTTGTACGGGTAGTGGTCCGAGGACCGCCCGACTATGGGGACGGTATGGTGTCGCCGTGAGGTACGTAATGTGAAATTCTATGTTTACCACTTATGCACAAACAATGACGTGTAATCTTTTCTTATTTTGCAGCGTCGTTACGCCCACAACCAGGTTAGGAGGGCCTACTCCGAGTTCGTTATGGAGTTGGACCGCCTGCTGCCCAGCGACGTCGTCTGGGAGCCCTATAGTCCACAGGCCATCGCAGCCCGTGCACCGCTCGGACTCTGTTCTCTTTGCATGCGCGACCAGGCGTACTGGTTGACGAAAGTGCCGTTGGTGTTCGACATCTTCGTCGAGCCCCACTGTCCACAGCGCGTGATGCGACAGTTCGGCCTACGTCAGGTCTTCCCTATGCCCATAGAGGTCGTTGTGCCCGCGATGTGCACCGGTAGGTACAACTGCGATCTTTGTTTAGTACTACCACTCTTTAATGTACTCTAATACACTCTCTGCAAATAGGTATAATCGTAGGGGACAGGCAGCCGGTGCTCAGTGGTATCCCTGACTGCAGCTGTATGTGGAGGACTGGTTGTTGGCGACGGAGGATGTCGTCGACGAGTTCCGTGCACACACTGAGGAGCATTACCTAGCATACCTCAGGTGGTACCAACCTCGGACCCGCATACGCGTAACGTTCACCCCAGGTGATCCACAGCCACATGTCGCTGCTACGACGGACACGTATCCTACACACCGTGACCAGGACTACTTTCGCGCGGTAAGTCACTTTATCTTTGCACTTTGTCATTCCCTTTCTAGGTAGCCACGGTTCTAACACATAATCAAGTCACATTTGTAATAGGTCGACGCAGCGCGACAGATTCAGGGTGATGTCAACGCGGCGTTCGGACGGTTGGACACTGGGATCGTGCTGACTGCGGACGAGCAGAGGTCGACCTTCGGGAGGATTCGTCAGGCGTTGCACACAGTGCTTCGTGCGCTCACTTGTCGCGCGGCTGACGCGGTACCTCCCGTCTATATACACCAGCAGCAGCAGCCACGGCCAGCAGGAACAGGACGAGGAGCAGGAGTGCGCCCACAGGGTTCCAGTCAGCCATCTGACCCCTCCAGAGGTAAATTCTACTAACCTTCCGTTCATAATATGTTTCCTTGTATGACATGCACCGTTGTACATCAATATGCTTCCCTGCAGCCTTCGCTACACCGTACCTACATCCCTCTGGAGCTAGCACGTCGACGCATGGAGTGTACCACACACGACCACACGTGCAGCTGGGCACGACAAGTGCCCCCGGTGCCACCACAGGAGGTCCTTCAGGTTATATCAAAGTTTACTTTTCTCTTGCAAAATTTCGATTTGCAATAATCAATAATTTGGTGTACATTGTTCCACTCTACAGCGCCATCGATGTTTGCTGGCGCTGGCTCCTCCACGCAGGGCGCACGCGGCAGCGGTTGGGCACCGGGTCCTTTCGAGGGGGACGATTTAGAGGACGAGGACGAGGGCGAGGAGATCCATGAGATACTAGCTGCCTCGCAGCTCGAAGGAGCTCCGCCACCACAGACACAGGACCCACCAGTTGCCACACCCGTGCAGACGACCCGCGCTGGCCGTGCTGTACCACCAGACCGGTTGACGTACTCCCAGGGACAGGTGCGAGCGCAGGGTAGGAAGTCGAAGAGGCCTAGAGGTTACGGTCCGGGCCCGTAGTACTTTGTGTCTGTAATAGTTTGTCTGTTGTATATAATGTTTTATTAATTCTACGTTTCCTGATGAAACCACTTTACTTCGTTTACGCTCATCGATCAAACGACGTATTCCTCACGATCTACGTTTCTGACGAATCTGATCAAAAATATGAATTTTCGAGTGTCAACTTCACGACGAAAGTACATTCCGAGCGGTGACAACTCAACACACATTAACTATCATACAAATCTATTGATATCCAACTAGCGATGCAACTACTGTGTAAGGATGGCACGGCCAGGGAGCGGCGACAGTATGCGCCTAGGAAATAGTGACGGCAGCCGGTAGTCACATAAAAATTGATTTCGAAAATTAATTTTTTTAAATCAATTTTTTTCTTTTTTTTTCGGAATATTGGTCCGGACTGTCCGGATAAGGTCCGGACGGTCCGGACTATATTAACGCTAAATACCGCCCTCTAGTTGGGCGGCAAGCCAAAAACCGCCCTCCCAGAGGGCGGCAAGGGGGCCGCCTGTAAAATGGCCGGCCCCCAGGCGCATTTTGCAGGCGGCCCCCTTGCCGCCCTCTGAGAGGGCGGTTTTTGGGAGGCCGGGGGCCGCCTGCAAAATGGCTGACGGCCGTCGGCGGGGGGGCCAACGGCCGTCAGCCACGTCATAAAATCGCCCTCTGTGAGAAAATCGCCCTCCCAGAGGGCGGCGGGAGTCTATTTTTGTAATTTTTTGAAACAAAAATCTATTTTTGCAAATCTTTTAATAAATAAATCTAAAAATCAAAAAAATTCTCTGTATAGATTGCCATTCGTCCCCTTCTCTGGGCTGCTATGGTGATTGAATTGAAACTAAAGAAAAAAAAATTGGCAAGAGAACAAGTAAGAACGTCAAGTTTCTTTGGGCCTTCGCATAAAACAATCCTAACATCTAAATCAGCAAAGTCAACAGAAGCAACCGAAATCAAGGTGCTTGAATTCTGTGATGCACTGTTTGCATGTGCAAAATATAATTTTTTACAACATTATATATATCCTGTTAAATAATACTCCCATGCATATGATCTACACCGTGAAGATGATGTGATAAAAACCAGTATATATTGTAGGCTTCTGTTAATTTATTCAATAGTAGTAGTCAAGAGTAGATTTGGCCTCCATGGCGTATAATACAAATTAGCAGTCTTAATTAGTTGACAATTATCGCTTCTATTGTTTAAATGTCCTTTTCGAGAAAAAGGAGAAAATTGTATGCATGTCTAACAATTTTTAGTTCTTAGGCTATGATGCCGGCCATCTGCTTTGGTGACACTATAATGGACGGCTGGTATATGTTTTTATTTCTGTAATTTCCCTATCACACGTACAACCTCCCATGATTGGACACTAATTAAATTAATGTTTCACCATTACACCGTACGTGCAAGCAAAACCATTATTGCATAATTATTTTTGGCCTACTACCATCCCTAATGTGCGGAAGTTTTATTTTCTCCACAGACTCTTAACTAATAATTATCAGTTGATTATATGATATCCATCTAACACTACATGCAAATTCATTTTTCTTTAGGTTCAACACATATAAGTTATTTTTTGTTACAGATTTAGGAAACTAACAACTAAAAATTATTACATTATGTGGAGTGCTTAAAAAATTAATATCGGAAGTTCTTGCGTGTATTCAGTTTTGTTAGACACAGAACACAAGAAATATATACAGGCTGTACATGTTTTATTTTGCTCTTATTGTCCAAGACAAATTCCTAAATCAACGAAAGAAGTTTTTACATACGGCCAAATTTCGTTTGTACGTGCGGGCAATCCATCCGTCTCTGACAAATTGCTCACATCTGTATGTGAAAATCGATTTTCACAAGCGGTTTCTTGAAAAAACCCGCCTTGTGATTTTGCGAACGGTACACTAAAGAATCTAGATCCAATCATTGCAGAATCTCAAATTCACAAATTCCCCACCCTCCACAAATTCCCCAACACCCCAATCAGAGTCCCTCTGCCTTCTCCATCACCGAGTCGAAGCAGCACAATCCCAATCAACAGCAATAGCAGTCATCGCCGAGACGAGCCTCGCCACGATCGTCGTCACCATTGATGTTGTCAAGACGAAGCCACCTAGGACCGCCGCAGTCAGATGTGGCAGTCCCAAGGCCTGCTGCTATTGTCTTGCTCCTCCTCGTCATCGAAATCCTCGACATCCTCGTTGATGCCGAGCTTGAGAGAAGAAGAGAGGGCGGCGGCAGCTAGCCCACGGCCCGTGACCTAGCTCCGGCCAGGCGGATCCACCAGTGAGGAGGCCAGGGTTGTCAGATCCAGTAGCCCTGGCCTCCTTGTTGGCCGATGCAGCAATGATGGCAGCACGGCGCACACATGAGGTGGGAGGGCGAGGCGACTAGTGGTCGTGGAGGGAGAGGCGATGGCAGTGGCGCGTGAAGGAGGGGAGGAGCGGTCGAAGAGGGAAGGGATAGCGACTGAGTGCCTATGAGCGGTCTTCCTGGCAGTGTCTTGTGATTGATTTTCATAAACGGTAGGAAATCTCTAGTGTATTTTCACAGGCGGATCTTATTATATGTTGTCTGTAAAAATAAATAGGGGTATCAACAAAAATGATTTTTAAGCGGTGAATGATGCCATATAATTAAAGATGTCCACGTACAGACCTTAATTGTGGCATTAACAATTTCTAATTAATGATATGTTTATGAGAGGATCACCGTCCTTTCAGCAGTAGATCGAGACCATGTAAGCTAGTAGTCGTTTTGGTTGGCGAACAACAAACATATTGATAACAAATTAATGTGTGGGAGGCTGCATTCAAACATGCATGCATCTTCTCATCTGAAACTAAACCTTGGAGAGACCTTTTATGAGGAGTTGGGTAGAGAGTTCGTAAGATCAGTTGACAATTAGCTAGCTCAGAGATAGCGTATCAGCTTGGACATGTAAAAGATTAAGCATGTAGATTCTCTGCTAATTAATTATTAAGAGCCGTCTGCTTAAGTACATGGAGATGACTCGTGTTCTCCTCACCTAGCATTGTCCCAGGGTGTTCATCGTCAGTTTTGCGTGAATGATCTACATGAGCTAATTAAAAAAATGCGATGTTGTATTTTACCACTCTCTGAAGCGTGGCAAACATATGTAGGCGTAAAATTTCCGTGGCATATGAGATATATAATCACAAATAATGTAATTCGGCAACTAGTTAGGTAGTATTATTGTTGATTATTCTATTTCATTTTTAGCCCTGGTAAATGCATTCTTCCTTTACCTTGCAGAAGACATTTTATTTTTCCATGATCTCTCTACATATATGTTATGATGTGCACCAAAGAGTTGCCGTTTTTTATTTCTTTTGGTGCCGAAGTGGATGCCATATCACATTCTTTGCCCTCTCTTTTGTGTAGGAACAACATGCATGGGCCACTTCAACTGTGCCCGAAGTTGGAGGGCATTACCATACTCCTTGTCATTTGTTCATGAATGCAGTGGCCAAATCATAGATCTCCATTCATGACAAGATCTTTAACTACACGAATTGACTTTGGATGTGTGTTCAGTAGGGAGAGGTACACATTTGTTCTCTTGTTTGCTTGGATTGGTCTTGTTGTCCTAGTGCATTAGATGGTACTAGCCACTCAATTAGAATTCTTCAAGTCTTCATATACAACCATGCCTTTTTTACTCATAGGCGCTCTCTATAGTTAATTTGGCTCCATCTAGGATTAGCGAAGAGCAATCTAATAGTTAAGTTTCTAGAATTAATTTGAACAATGGGATTTATCATAGTTAAAACCAGAACTACATATTGGTTTAGTGTACTCTATATATAAATAATTAATTAATTATAATACAGGAGAATAATTTCCAATTAGTTAGTATGGTATTTATCTTAGGTAAGTGGTTTGGATTTGCATGCAAATTATGCTTGGAGGTAGATGCGGTGGGGGAGAGCGATCCGGAAGAACCAAATAATACTAACTAATTGGGTAAAGTTACCAAAGAATCTAGCCTTATCTTGTCTATGAGTTGGGTATTTATCCATTTAGAAAGAAAATTCCCAAGAAATAAACTGCATAAGTCCAAACTGTATCTAGACGTGCGAATTTAAATGCAAACTTTAGATTTGCGTGACTAATTCATTATTAATATGTCTTTCACAATGACAATCTAGTAATTAAATCTCAAAACAGATACAATCTCAATGGTGAAGTTCATAATTTACAGAATGTCGGATTGGAAGATGTACTGTGTATATATGCTACATTAATTGTGATGGAGTAGCTAAGAGGAAAAGGTCCAAAGCTACTCATTTTTGTCCTACCACCCCCTATTAGTAGCATAAGAGTGCTTATGGCTAACAGGGCAAGTAATATACTAAATAGCTTTGAGTAGAAATTAAAAGGATAGCTTAGATCCTTGTTTCAAGACAGACCATATTTACAAGGCCAGTTTGGATTTATGCCCCTATTCTATTGGAAGAAAGAGGTGAAAAGGTGAAGCCTTTGCTTTGTTTCATGCCCAAGGAGCCATCTATATATTTGCACAGAGCTCAAACATATTGGTGCCCTAAATTCATTTACTTTGATGGATATGTCACCGGGAGCACCAACATTGCTGCCAATCAGACCCAAGCACATGCATACGTCCCGATAGGCCTATACAAGCCAAACCAATATGTCCAAAATTGACTTTTCTTTTTGAGAAGTTCCCACCATGGAAATTCAAAATTTGTTGCATAAATCTTTCAAGAGTAATGTTTAGTTGTATGAAGTACTATAAAAAAAATATATGCTAAATGATATAGTACTTATATAGAATGGCTTGAAAAACCAGATATAGGTGTCGAAACAAAAGGAAACAATTACTATTACTTCCTGTTTTCAGGTTGTTTCTTTGCTACTCCTTTTAATTAATTCTAACTTATGTAATTAACTACTTCCATAGCATCCTGATCTAAGACATGAGTTTTGTGATGTTAGACCAGCCGATCTTAATTAATTAATAACATGCTTCACTGTAAATGTCATAATGGCTACTTTGCATGGACATATGGCTCTTTGGTTATATAAAAATTTCTGTGTGGTCCCATCCCTACTAGAAAAATACTAAAAAGAGTGAAAATTTTGTCTGAGCTTCCTCAGAAAGGGGGAAAACTAATGATGAATTGCATTGGAGAAGCAGCAAGCCCTGTTCAAGATTGCATATCATATATACTCCATATGCTGCAAACAAAGTGTACAATAAGAAAAGGACTCCACATATCCAGAAGAAATATAATGCTTAGTTAATTATGAAGTGCCTCAACCCCCCACCCCAGGGTGTTGTCTACTGTGTGGCAACAGCTCCATAGATTAAGGTGACCTTGTGTGTGATGTATAATTAATGCTATTGACTATTGCATGTGTTTAGGAAAAATGGCCGGTTTAATGGAAAAACTGGCTTTGCACTCACCCACTTGCCATTTCCAAAAACCCCTCTCCTTTCGCCGGCGGAGGCACTTGCCAGCGACACGTGCGAGATCCGTGTGCCAGGTCCTTGGCATATAGGCACATTCCTCGTGCAAAACTGTTTTATAGCTTCCATTTTCAAATTCCATCCTGTCAAATTTCCCTTGAAAGAATAAACTTATTTCCTTGAAAAACACTAATAATAATTCTATAGGGATGTATCAAATGATCTAAATTAACAACTTTTTTTTTTCTGAATACATAGAAGAGGCACTCGCACACATACCACACACATATATAAATATGCACCCTTTTGATACATGTTAAAGAGATGAATCATCTTACTAAATTCCTACTAATTGTAAGCCACATATGCGTTATTATGGGTGCCAGGAACAAACTAAATCATGTTCGATGAAGCATGAAAGAAGGCATGAAAGAAGGAAAAGTACGAAGTAAGCTTTTTGAAAAACATATAATGATATATTTGCACGAGAGAAAGATCGAATTGCAAGTATGTCGCATGTTTTGAAGTGTGATTAGATAATACTATTCATCCTGGACTAATAAGATGATTAGCGGCACTAATTGGCATCAACGAATCTAAATTAATTTACAGATAGGGCCATCTTTTATTTCCTTGTCAATAATTAATCGAAGACCAATATATATCTGTGGGAATCCGTGACCCGGACGCGACGCAAACGCACGCAGTATGTAAGTATAGTGCATTGGCATGTAGCTTCACGTTGAAGAGAGAATGCAGTGATAATATTACTCAAGTTTTGGCCACCAAACATTTATACCCAATCGGATTAGCCGCCCGTCCATAAACAAATTAAGATCGATCTCACAGCCGTACGTGCAACGCATTCCTCAAACACAAACGCTGACATGCATGATTGTTTCTTTTTTGTGAAAAAATGATGACATAATTAAACTCATGTTTGCCTCACTTCGAACACTAGAACTTTACTTCATATGATCGATTCAAGTAGATATTGCAAAAGATCATCTACACTTCAATCCACTTACTACTATGATCTTTCTTCAGAGAGGGAATTTTGCACAATACACAGTTTAAATCCACAAAGAAACTGCACGCCAGCTGCATCTAAGGTCACGAAGATACATGGCAAACTGAATAACTTAGCTAGCTAGTCTATCCGATAAAAAAAATATAAGACGTTTGATATTCTTTTTATGGTCTCCAAGGCGAAACATTGATTATTTTTGTAGAATTTACAAGAATATGAAAGTATTTTTCAAGGCAAACCTTCTTTTTATATTTTAAGTGTCACTGGTCTGGCTTTGGCTGATAAACAGTATAAAAATAAACGAGGCAATAAAAAATTTACGATAGGACTTTCAAATTTCTACTCTAGCGGTTTAAATTAAAGCCAAGGCTAAAAAGAAGAAAACGATAAAAAGTGACTACAGTTATTTAAGATTAAGTTTCAAAATTTAAATTTTGGTTGCGTCTTATTATAAACCAAACAAGCTATCTATGTATCTATACTATTCTAAAATAAAAGAAGGTAACAGTGGTGATCGTGAATCTGCCACCCGCACTAACTCTATTTATATTCTTTTCACCGACTACTTTGTGTACTTTAATATTATAAAATATCCTATAAATTGGTCCAATCTTATCTTGTCTCTAAAATACAATTTTATGCTTGCACGCGTATAATCCAAAAATTGTTTTTCCGTGGCAAAGCATATATATTTAGCTAGTATGTTTAAAAACTATTAATAGTCAAAGTTGTAAAAAAATTGATCGAAACAACAAAGAGCCTTTCTTAACGGTTTTGTGGAGGTACCAAGAAGTATATATCATCATGTAATAGTACAAACTCTATATATCTTGTAATGGGTAAATACTCTGAAGGTGGAAACTACAACATGTCATGCGTACGTGTACCTGTCACAAGGCTCACGGCTGGAATAAGAAACGGAGGTCAAGGCTCGGGACATCTGGCCTACTCGGAAGTACTATTGAGCATGACTGCTTAAGCAAGCATTGCTTGCTAGACCTCCTGCATTAACCTACAATTTGAAACATAAATTCAAACAAATATACTTTATGTTTACATACTAGTACACACTAATTGATATCTCATGCTTCAGATATTGTGAGTTGGTGAACTACCTAAAGGCCTGTGTTTGAGAGCTTGTGACACTTGCGATTTATTTCAGAATCTCCGACTTCCCGAACATTACGTGTTCTTACTCAGTTTGATTCCGAGAGCATGTATCTATAGAATTTAAAAGATAAACTAGAAGTTAGAAACTAAAATGCATAGTTTTTTAATTATCATTGGACTAAAAGCTGGTTCTCTAATACTCCCCACGCACAATTAATTCTAACCTATGGACTCGATCAATCACTCAAACTATGCTGTCTAGCTAGGTGCACGAGCGGCGAAAAAACATTTATACTTAGGGAGTGTTTTTTTTAGCTTATTGGGTGACTTAAATAAGCCGTACGTAAAACGAGAAACATCATTAACGCATGATTAATTAAGTATTTACTATTAAAAAGTTGAAAAATAAATCTATTTGCTTTTTTAGAGCTACTTTCATATAGAAAAATTTTACAAAAAACGTACCGTTTATCGTTTTGGAAAGCGTGCACGCGGAAAACAAAAAAAATAGGCTAGATGGAGTAGCTGAAGGAACGGGGCCTTAGTCTACCGAACTAATAACACTTAAGGGGTTTTTATGAGTTTATCTCTAATTTCTTAAAAATCATTTAGAGAGCGCACTCACAAAATTAATTAGAGTATAATGCTAGCTTGTTCGGTAGCGGCAATACTAGCGTACATACATTATACTAGAAGAACAAACTACACGTACATGAGTGCGTGGCTCGACGTATATGTATCGATCGATCGTACTCGTACGTGTACAGCCTGATCATCTCGATCGACCGATCCAACTGGTAATTAATAAAATACAGGATCGTTGTCGCGTGACGCGCTTAAATGCCGGCGTTTGTCGCCGCGCGCCCGTCCGCCTCCTCTCATCACGTACGCATCATGTATGCGGTTCGATCCGTGCCTATGTATATGTATATGTATATTTATATGTATATGTATATGCATACGTTGATACGTGTACGCATGCGGACGCAACTCTCTGCGACCGCCTTTCTCTGTAAATCAGCATGTGCCTGCAACACTCTCGCAAGCTACCATAAATTTTAGTTATGATCTATCGATCAATCTAGCTAGCTAACATGTTGTAAATTGATGTTTAGGACAAAATTCGACTAAACTTTTAAAATTCTGATCATCAATAATTTCTAACACACTTAGTTAAAAATACAAAAGAAATGATATACATATATTTGCTTCAAAAAATACTATCATAATAAATACCATAAAATTATTAGACTTTATAAACTTGTTTTAATATGAAATTGATTGTCTAAATTTTAAAATTTTGATCGAACTTAAAGGTCAAAAATTTATGACCGGAGGGTGTAATTTGCATGCATCTGTATATGTTCATGTCGACACTCTTCTACTATTACCAAATTAAAGATGGTAATACCGGCATTTTTATCATATATATAAATGATCGACGGTGTAGATCAATCTAATTTTTACATAGCAAAATATATTAACTGAGTACTTTGCTTATAGGAGGAAATTAATATTTTTGAAGCAACTAGATAGTTCTAAGTTATTAATATCCCGTGCATTTGCACGGTGTATTTAATTTATAGTTTGCATGATTTTGTTGAAGTTCTGAGGTACTCGAGGATAAAACAATTTCATTAATAAAAACAAAGTTGTAGTTATATATACTTGTACCGAGTCCCATTTGTAATGCTTCTAATTCATTAATAATAGGTATGTATAGATAGATATACTCTGTATAATTAATATAGGTATGTATAGATAGATAGACTGTTAGCAAATAATACAGACATCTCCATCAAGTACACTAAAACTAAAGAAGCAAACTAATTAGGCGTTGAATTTATTTTGCATGATACATACACAATTAATGTTATATATAGAGTTATATATTCATGCAAGCATCTAGTTTTTTTTAATCAAACTCCATATGTTGGCTTACATGCATGGTGCTGAATTAATTAACCATAATCTTAAATAAGGGACACCCGTGCGTGGAGGGACAGGTTAGCTTAAGAATGCATGATATAGTTAATTAACAAGTAGAGCATGAAAAGGAGTGAGATGTTCGCCTAATCGTTGCTTGCAAGTCGTTCCAACCCAAGTTGCACGCTTGTTAAGCAATAAAACAAAAATGTTGTCTTCTCAACGGAAAAAAAATGCTTTTAGAAGAAGAGATTTCTCGGCAATTTTCAGATGACGATTTGTTTGTCGGGTGACCATGCTTGATGTGTACCTATATAGGAGGAAAGATATGTTCGAGCTTTAGGTTTTCTCTCTTTTTTCTGCAGAGAATTTTCTTTGTTTAAGTTATTGATGTAGCACAAATTATTTTCTACCTTCTAAATGAAAAATCAAAATTCACATTATCAAAACGGAAAATGATAGACATACAAACAAATTCTTACAAACTATTTAAAAAAACTGACGTGGCACACTATGATAACATCTTGATTTACTATAACCATCAATTGATTGAATGAAACGATTAAGATCTTTGTTAGTAAAAGTTTTGTAGAAGTTTTTTAGTACGTACAGCACTATTCATCTAAAAACATTAAAAATACAAACCCAAATATGTAGTGCATGTTTTTTTGAAGTAAAATATGTAGTGTATATTCATAACAAATTATTGTAGTTTCCTTTTTTTTTTTCTGACTAATAGCCGTGCAAGTAACGCATGCTATTTTCAAACAAAATTTTCCTTTTTAAGAAGAGTAGAACTGGACACACACAGCCCACACACAACATGCACACTGCCGCGCGCATATACTACTATCATACAAGTACTTGGGATAAAGATTCCAACATATTTTCATGTAAAGTATTGAGAGCTCCCATCTATAATTCGCATTGAAATTAATTTGTGCATTTCAAATAATCTTGGGTGGAAATTAACTAACTACCACTTCCATTTCAAAATATTATTATTTCTGGCTATGCAACTAGTTATAAGTATTTATATATATACACACACTTATTAAAGAGGAAACATAACCTATGCACATATAGGTTTTCTTGTGCATATAATGCACACCAACTAACAAATATCATCAAAAATTCTAGAAAAATTATACATATAATTTCAGTAGTATCGCACCCATGTATAAAGTCTCATCTTTAAATCATTATACATAGAGAGAAAAAAAAAGACAAAATTCTAATAGATTTATACTCTTAAAACTATTAAATTTTTTTACGGCTAAAATATAATGAATTTGAAGATAAGACTTTATACATATGTGTAATACTATTGAAACTATATGTATAAATTTTTTTAGAATTTTTGGTGATATTTATTAATTGATGTATATGGTATGTAAAAAAAATTATGTGTATAGAATATGTTCCAATTAAACAAGGGCTTACATACATACATGCACAAATTATTATTCAGAAATATCATTCAAGTTCCAACAAGAGGCCACAGAATGGCCACAGTAAACTCGACCGCATAAGATCCAAGTAGCTGGCCAAGAGAAGTGCGAGGGGTCACACGTGGAAGCTCCAAGGGCAAGGCCACCCCTACCCCACCAAACTGCACGTGGCTGGCCCTCCTTCACTGGCTGACTGGTGGGCCCACCTTCGTGGGGCCTCTCTGCCAGTGGTAAGTTTTAGTATCTGAAGTTGTTAAGGTGGGCCCAGCGGAAGGTCCCCCGTCGAGGCACGCACCCGTGCGACTGAGTGGACCCCACTGCGTTCTGCTCGCCTCTTATTTATTCATTGAAATACCTCTGAGTAATTAAAAATAAATAAATGAACCGGTTTTCTCAAAATTTTGTACTATATTTTTGAGAGGGTGATATTAGTTAAAGAATTTTTCTAGGACTTTCACGTGAATAATAAAATTCTTGCATTTTTATTTGCAGTTGGATCCTGGAATTATTATTTTCTTAGTGCAAGTTCTAGTTACTGTTTCTTGTTAATGTTAGCGGACAGCCGTACGGTGGATGATTTGACTCCTGACAATCATTTAGGCCTTGTTAATTCCATGTCTCTTAGTCTATGTCCTGGTGAATGTTAGTTGATCTAACAAGTGGCATCACACACAACAGTCCAAATGAGTAGATATATCCCTGTCTTTTTACTTCCTTTTGTAGATACTCCATACGGAACAAATTAACATATATCTGTGGATAATTACCTAAGATTACTGCAGTGCGTGATGCCATGGGCAGTACCACTTGTAGCTAGCACTTGTAGCCATGGTTTAATTTTAATGTGTACGGTTTAAATAACCACGATTTGCTCTATCTCCCTTCATATATATTTTTTAAAAAAAATCGAAACGACCTTATTACAAGCGGCATGCCATGGAGTTCCACTCCTCATGGGATCCTCTTGCCATGTATATATGGTTTATATCCCTATGTGAAAGAAATTTCTATATATGGTTTGATCCATATGTATTTATAAAATAAGGCACTATTATTTAAGAGCTTCTTAGCTTAGGTTTCTTTTCCGTTTATTATGAGCACGCTTCCTAAAGTATTAAACAGTATATTTTTAAAAAAAGTTTCTTTAAAAAATCAAATAAGTCTATTTGCAAGTTTATAATAATTAGTATTTAATTAATCATTCTCTAATGAACTTACTCAGTTTTGCATGTTGGAATAAGCTAAGTTTTATAAGCAAATCGAGCGGGCCCTAAGTCGCACACTCATGGATGTAAATGTGCATGTAGTTAATGTAGGTGAAAGACGCATTTGACTAGTAGATGGTAGGCGTTAGAAACTTGATACCGAGATATTGGGTCAATCCTGTAGGTGCCTCTAAATTCGATTCCTTGTGTGCCTTTGAGATTTGCATTATCTCTTATATACCCCTGAGATTTTGTTTGTATTGCTTATATGCCCTTTCATTAGTTGACCATAAGTTTTTTTAGAAATGGCCTTATTTTCCTTGGCATATTACTAAAAGTTAGAAATATTATAGGTAGGAATTATTTGGATCGTAAAAAAACAGTAAGGGATAAATTACTAAATATATAGTTCTGAATTTCAAAAATTTGAAAAGTAATTTCACTGAAATTTCAAAAAGTTGTGAAAACTTTGCACCAAATTTGAAAAGTGATTTTCAAATGAATATGCAGTTTGAAAAATGTGGATTTTGTCATAACCATGAATTTGCCTTCCGTCACTATTGTCACCTCATGCAAAATTGGTCAAATTTTGGTTAACATTTAAAATTTTATTTTTCTTATTCAGTGCAAAATTTCAATTTTTTGTGGATATGTATTTCAGCCACAATAATGATTTTTTTACTACTAAAATTTGTTATTTAGTGAGAACTCTTATCATTTGTAATATATAAACTCTAGGTAATATGGTCATTTTAGGAAAAAAAAATAATGGTAAACTGACGACTAACTAACGGAATGGACATGTATAAGATCAATATAGAAACTCAGCGGTATGAAAGAGATTGGACAAAATTCAGAGGCATGAAAGGGTTAGCTAAATATTTAGGAGAATACAAAGAATTTTTCTCTAAGATATTATATATGGGTCTTATGAAAATCATATTTACATTTCTGGCCTTTGCACCTTATGCACACTAACATAAACAGGACAATGAAATTTGATGGGTCCCCATGGGAAGCATTGTGAAAATTACAGCAAGCAAAGTGAACCTAGCCACCTTAATTAAACTTCTTTGTTTAGAGAAAAGGGTATTAAGCATGGATATGCCCTAAAGTGGCCATAAGCCATAGCAAACAATCCATCGCATTAAATTGTTTTGTTTAACATACTTTTAAAATTGTGTCATGAATAATTCACGCATAATCCATCGGCCACAATAAAAACAACACCTCTTAAATATTCCCTCTGCCCAGTAAAAAACCATTTTTTGGCTATAAATCTAAACACTTAGATAGGAATTGTTTTTTTTAACGGAGGGAGTAGAGTATAAATCCAATTAACAAGCTCATAATTGAACTCCAGAATTAAAGGGCCCTTTGAAACAAAGGATTTATGAAGAAAATTTGTAGGATTTAAATCATATGAAATTTTTTTCTATTTGGCCCTTCGAAACAAAGGACTGGAGCTTTTCAAATCCTACGAAATTCCTAACAAATGGCTCAATGCATATATATTTTAGAGAAAAGTTAGCACGAACTCTAATCTATTAGAAAATTTTTTGAGTCTATCTCTCTCATGCTATTCCTAAATTTTTTCTATAGTCTTTTTAAATGATCGTTCCTATATTTTCTCTGTGTTTTATAATTCTCTTTTTTTACCTGTATTCTCATAAAAATTCTATATTTTTATTACTCTGTTTTTTCAATACTACATTTTAAATAAGCTCTAAAGACAAGTACAATAACCCTTCGAGTCATAGGGATTGCACGTAGACATGGAAGGTGAGCTGGAGGAAAAAAAAGGGAAAAGAGAGATCAAGTCACCGAGCTACACACGCACTCCAAGAAACAAGCCCCACTTGCAGCGCGGGAGAGGAGCCGATCCATGCAACCACGAACTGACGATAGCCAAGAGAAAATCGGCAATCGGTCTTGTTTATTGTGACAAGAGCTTATCTATTATACAACCTAACTATAAAGTTATCTCTAGATAGCATGGTACGAGCTTAGGTTATTTTCAGCGCAAGATTTTATTTTGCGGTTTTTAAAAGTAACATATCATCTAATGATATTTGAATTAATAAATAAAATTACTTCTTCCAATACAAAGTTTTATTTCACAATTTTATATACTAGCATATCAATTAAATGTTACATCTAAGTGCCTAATAGAAGTTGATGAAACATATCAATTTTATCATGTCATTATATATATTGATGTCTCACCCTATTTAATGTATATAAAGCATCTATCACCCTATTTAATGTGTATAAAATATCTATAAAACATATATTGGGACTAACCTTATAACTTACGGTAAGCTATACTATTAACCTTGCTCCAAACAGTGAGCCAGCTAGCTAGGGAAGGGAAGTAGTAATAATTGTACTAGCAATAGACTCATGTTGATGACATCTGCAGGGCACAATTCTTCGTTCCCAGCAGGGCAGGCGCAGACGTACGCGCATTGCCCCGCCGAGGAACGCAATAAATTTCAAGGAGTCGTATCCATGTGAACATTTTTAATTCAGCATCATCAATTCTGATTACTGAATTCTCTGGACTAATTTCAACCTGTCCGTGTTATGATTTCAAAAAGATGCAGGCCGCCAGTGTTCAAAGTTGAGATAATAAAAAAAATCGAAAGTTTGCAGAATTATTTCCTAGCTACCACCTGGCAAGAGGGGAAGAAAAATAAATTTTTTAATGTGCATCTTTCTTGCGTGTTACTGAAACTTGTTCTGGAATCATGAGACTGAACATTTTCTTATTTTTGATAGAAAAATTAGTACCTTCTTATGTAAATAAAGAGAGATCAGAAGTGTGCATTTGAAAATGAACTATATTTGCATTCTTGCTTGCTTCACATTCTGTGGGAGAAAAAAAGTGAAAAACCTAGATATTCTTGACTTCCAAAGCTCCCTACACTCCCAGGAGTCCTAATTAATTTCTGTAATAGCTTACTTTAACCCTTATATCTTTATACTCCACCATGATATAATAAGAACACGATCATGTGACTAGAGTTTGTAACCGTTGGGTTAGATGCTTTGGATTCTTTGTAATTAAGCTGTAACTTTTTACTAGTATATGTTTGAGAATTTTAAGCTGTAACTTGGAAGAAGCGTCCAAATGTCTTTGGTTTCTCCATGGTAACTTTTTACATCAACTATACTTTATTTTTAGCCTCCCAGTACTCCTAGTAATTGATCCCTTTTCCCCTTCAATTTTATAATGCTTTTTACATTAACTATATTTTATTTTTAGCCTCCCAGTACTCCTAGTAATTGATCCCTTTTCCCCTTCAATTTTATAATGCATACGTAGGTGTTAGCTTCAGATATTTTTAAGGGGACTCTTTTTTTTTGTCTCAAATTACAAAAATTGGCATGTACTACATATCAGATTTATAATCTGTTTAGTACTGAGGTTTATTATGATAATGTTTTCTTTTAATCTAAATTGCAAGGAGATATACTATCTAGTTTGAAGAAACTCAACAACAACAAAAAATTTACAAGCTGCAACGAATTTTAAAATTGAGAGAATTAATTTAGGAAATTTTTTAGCTTTATATTTATATTTTTTAGCCTTGGCTTTTAGACCCCTACGAGTAAAATAAGAGGAAGTACATGCTTCTTGCTCTAAAATTATTTTTCGTTATTTGGCCTTACGTCTTTGGCGTATGAGCCAATGCAATAAAAATAACTTCCAAACATGCATCAATTATAATATGTGTATTCTCATAATAAATTAGCACAACAGAACACAAACTAATTGTTATTACATAATTTTCACCAGAAATAACATATTAATAACTACTCTCTCCATCCAAAAATAGACCAAATTTACTACAGGACACACGAAGTTCATGTAATTGGCTGAGTGACACCTCAAAATCGTGTTTCTGCTGGTGGACATCACAAAAATCGTGTAATTGGCTGTAGGACACCAGAGTGATTATTTTATAATATCCAGGCAAAGAGTGGAGAGAGAATTTGAAAAATATCGATTTTGCCCCTGGTGCCATGCCTAACCCGAGTCTTGGTTTGGTTCAACTAGACCCAAGTGAGCTCCGCGGCCTGGAGGTAATGGGGATAGGTGGCCGGAACCCTGGAGGAGCCGAGGTAGAGGGCTCCACAGCCGAGGCGCCTCGCGTGGGCCTCTAGCTGCCTGGTGGATGATACCAACAGCAGCGGCTCGTCCACGGACAAGCTTAGGCGTTAGCCATTGCGGCAGCGGAGATGGCACAACTAGAGCGGATAGGGAGCGGCGCCAGCGCGATGGTGGATATGGCCGAGCCTGGGAAGGAAGCGGACTCTGAGGTCTAGCAGCCGTGTGGCCAGCACTGCTGGAGCAGATAGGCAGATTCCGGGTCTGGCAACCGTGTGGTCGGCGAGCTAAGGCGCTGCACGAGCTCGAAGCACCTCGCCACCTCCTCCCTCACCTGCATCAACCAAGTCACCAACCAATCATCAATCACCAAACCAAGGTGAGAGAAGAAAGGGACGGTGAGGAGCTAAGATGAGATGACCTCATGGGGACCGCCACCGTCTCCTCATGCTCTCCTAGCTGCTGCTGCCGATGAGAATTTGCGGCCGCGGCCACGATGCTGTAGGGCCAGGCTCCGCTGCTGCAGACAACTCACAGGGCAGCTGGCCATGGCGGATGCAAAGAGAAGAGGAGAGGAGAAGGAGAAGGACACTGGCGGAGGCGTCCATCCCTAGGTGTTGACGAGTAGGGGTGAAAACGGTTCGAATATTATCCGCTAACCGTCCGAAATTTCGAATACGGATAGGATCGGTCGGATAATTCTCGGATAATCTCGGATTCGGAAACGGAAACGAATAATTTTTCTCGGATACGGATACGAATACAGCAAAGACATTATCCGGCGGATTCCGGAATTGGTCGGAAACTATCCGGACAAATTTTCGGATATCCACACGGAGACCGCGGAGAGGAGGAGCGCGCGGAGCGAGGACTGCGTGGCGGGGGAGAGCGCCGGGTAGACGAACGCCTGAGAACCCGAGGAGATGAGGCGGCGCAAGAGCATGACGGCCATGGGCGCGAAGGGGTGCGCCGGTGAAAGCAGCAGGTGCGCGAGGCGGAGCGCGAGCGCGTCCGGGTGGGACGTGCGGAGCGCGTGGAACATCCCCTCCGCCCGTGACCTTGCCTTGTTCGCAGGCAACGTCAGGTCCCCGAGCAGCGCCGTCATCCCCGTGGGGTCCGCTCCCGGCACCGCCGCCGCATCAGCCTCCGCCTGCAGATCCATGCGGCCTCGGCTCGGCTCGGCGCGGCGCAGGGAGGGCGGGGCCCTAGGACCAGGGAGATCCGTTATTGATGGTCCATGACAGGTGGGCCCGGAAGGGTTATCAAAATTAGAGCAGCTCACGTCACAGCTCACCATGCTTAATTATGCCATCATCTCTTGATTTAGTAGCTTTCTTTGCTTCTCGTAGCTTTTATTTACACCTTCACTGGTCCGCCTAATCATCAGCGAAGTTTACAGATGAAACGTGAACGAGAGTACGGCTATGGAATGAGAGGATTTTGGAGAGGGTTCGGAGGAATTGCACAAAATCTTATATAGGAGCATCTTTGAAATACATATTTTTGGAACATGAGGTTGAAAAAACATAGAATTCGAGTAATCGGAGACTTAACATTTTTTTTATCATAAAGATGAAAAAATACACAAAATGTGCAGCAATGACCATTTAAATGGAGGACAAGGAAAATAAAAAAAACCATAAGAGAAACATAGACACAAGACACACGTCCATCGCGGCTAGCCGTGAACAAGGACTCACACAAGAACCGGTAGGTGATGTATTCGACGTCAAGCCTTCCGCTGCACTGACGCAATTCTAGTAGCCATAGGAGTTCCTGCTCTTCCCTAACTGCGAGGTACAGCGCCATCGAGAGGTTTGTTCCTACCGTCATCGCATACTCTAGTGTAGGCGTGAAAACGGTTTGGATATTTGAATAAGTTGTCTCTCTTCGTTAGTTTGTAAAGTTCAGTTTGAGGGGTTTTTATATTCAAATAAATATTTATTACTGTATTCGTTCCGATTTGTATTCGCCCCGTATCTGTATCTGTTAATATTCGATTCCGTTTTTGTATCCGAGGTTTCCGATTCCGAATCTGATTCCGAAAAAAAATATGAAAACAAATATGGTATAGCTAGTTTCCGACCGTTTCCGATCCGTTTTCACCCTACGAGGGGTAAAATCAGTATTTTTCAAATTCTCTCTCCACTCTTTGCCCGGATATTATAAAATAATCACTCCGATGTTTCACGATTTTTTGGTGTCCACTAGTAGAAACGATTTTGGGATATCCCTCAGCCATTTACACTAATTTTGTGTGTCATGTAGCAAATTTTGTCCCAAAATATAGTTACTTCTAGCGTTTAAATTTTATTTCAAAATATAGCTAATTCTTCACCTTAACTAACCACAATCATATCTTATTTAATTTCTCTATCTACTTTCTTATTTTAACCATCACAGTCATATTTAATTTTAATAACACCTATCTCAATGAAAAACTATAAAAGTATTTATATTTTAGGACAAAGAGAACTAAAGATGATGCACTTTGGTGTTAATTCCCATACTATAGACAATGGCATAAATACAAAAATTGTACATCACAACTTGATATAATTAAAACACATAACATAATTTGAGACAATAAGATGAATTAAAACTATTTTTTGGAAACCAAAAGCCATATGAAAATAATTTTTTAATTAAAAGTGAGCGCACGCCAGGGAGGAAGAGAAGAGCAGGAGAAGAGGTGATGTGAGTGAGATGCCAAAAAGCCGGGCTCGGGAGAATAAAATCCTTGTTTGACCAGACTTGGGAATTGGGATGCTGGGACAAACCATCCAAAAAAAATAAAAAGAAAACTAATTTTTGAAAAAGCCCCTCGAGAAACTAAATATTACTACTTAACAGCAACCATTCTCACTCCGCCCTTTTTTCCCGGGAGGCTAATTGCCTTCGCAAGCAAACAGAGGTTTTCGTTAATGCGAAATGGAGGTCGGAGGATTAAACTAATGGTGGTTCAGTAGCGAGCGCCCTGTGCAGTGCACTGCTTGCTTCCTCCTCTTCCCGTCTCCTACTTAAATACTAAAGTGTAGGTTTCATCTCTGCTCTTCTGCTTTACTCGTAGTAATCTGCTTCTCCCTCTTCTCTCCCCTTTTCTCCCTCTCTGTCTCGTTTCTTGCAGAAACGTTTCCTCCATTCTTGATGAGGTTTTGGGTTCTTGGGCACCTCTTCTCCTAGCCAAGGTGAGAGCTTAATTATTTTGGGTTTGGTCTGTTTGGTTGGTTTATGTGCGGGATGTTTTTGTTGGTTGCTCGGAATTAGTGTCTTGGTTTCATGATGGTTTTGTGGCCTTTTGGATTCTTGTTCTTGGGGAAATATATAATCGGGTTTGGGCTTTTTTAGTTTGCGGTCCAAATTGCAGTTTGTTTCCGTGCTAATTTGGTTCGTGGATTGTATCAATTGTGTTGATTTATGGGGATTAATGTGTAGTTTGCGCGAGGAATTTTGCATTTGCTTCGAACTGTTGTTGTTGGGTGCTTTCCCTCGCAAAGATTCCTTGTGTTCTTCCTTTTGATCTTTTGAGTCGATTCATGCCGCGAATTTGCGTTGAATTTGTTTGCCACAATGACGAGAAAGCGAAAATTTGAATGATCCTGCAGATAAATTGCAGTCTGAATCCGCTCCATCGATATGTGAAGCCGTCCACGAATTCGGCGGAGATCAAGAATTCAGAGGCCATCTCCAATTCACCATTTGGTTTGTTTGTCTTCCTCCTTGCAAGAATCGACGAGTCCGGGTTGACGTAGACGACGAGAAGCCATGGCCGCCTCGCCGCCCTTCGCGGCGGTCGCGGTCTTCTTGATGCTGCTGGTGCTGTTTCGGTTGCCGGCGCCAGCCATTGCCGTCGCCGAGGAGGCGGCGGAGCTGCTCGCCTTCCGGCGCGCGTCCGTGTCGGACGACCCGGACGGCGCGCTCGCGAGCTGGGAGCTGGATGCCGGCGGCGCCAACTCCACCGCGCCGTGCTCGTGGGACGGCGTCTCGTGCGCGCCGCCGCCCGACGGCCGCGTCGTCTCCGTCGACCTCAGCGGCATGAGCCTCGCCGGCGAGCTGTGGCTCGACGCACTCCTCGCGCTCCCGGCGCTGCAGCGCCTCAACCTCCGCGGCAATGCCTTCTACGGCAACCTCTCGCACGCGTCGTCGTCGCCGTGCGCGCTCGTCGAGGTGGACATCTCGTCGAACGCCTTCAACGGGACGCTGCCGCCGTCGTTCCTGGCGTCGTGCGGCGCGCTGCGGTCCATGAACCTGTCGAGGAACACCCTCGTCGGCGGCGGGTTCCCGTTCGCGCCGTCGCTGCGGTCGCTCGACCTGTCGCGCAACCGCCTCGCCGACGTCGGCCTGCTCAACTACTCCTTCACCGGCTGCCACGGCCTCAGCTACCTCAACCTCTCCGCCAACCTCTTCGCTGGGCGGCTGCCGGAGCTCGCCGCGTGCAGCGTGGTCACCACGCTCGACGTGTCGTGGAACCACATGTCCGGCGCGCTCCCTGCCGGGCTCGTGGCCACGGCGCCGGCCAACCTGACGTACCTGAGCATCGCCGGCAACAACTTCACCGGCGATGTCTCCGGATACGACTTCGGCGGGTGCGCCAACCTCACGGTGCTCGATTGGTCCTACAATGGCCTAAGTAGCACCAGGTTGCCGCCGGGACTCATCAACTGCCGCCACCTCGAGATGTTGGACATGTCGGGGAACAAGCTCCTCTCCGGCGCGATACCGACCTTCTTGGTCAGCTTCTCGTCGCTGAGGCGGCTGGCATTGGGCGGCAACGAGTTCACCGGGACGATACCGGTGGAGCTGGGCCAGTTGTGTGGCAGAATTGTTGAGCTGGACTTGTCCAGCAACCAGCTGGTTGGTGCCTTGCCGGCAAGCTTTGCAAAGTGCAAGTCTCTTGAGGTGCTCGACCTCGGCAGCAACCAGCTCACCGGCGACTTTGTGGCCAGTGTTGTCAGCACCATCGCCTCGCTCCGTGAGCTGCAGCTGTCATTCAACAACATCACAGGTGGAAACCCGCTGCCGGTGCTCGCAGCAGGGTGTCCATTGCTGGAGGTGATCGACCTCGGTTCCAATGAGCTTGATGGGGAGATAATGCCAGATCTTTGCTCATCACTGCCTTTGCTGCGGAAGCTGCTCCTTCCTAACAATTACCTCAATGGCACCGTGCCACCTTCGCTGGGTGATTGCGCCAATCTGGAGTCCATTGATCTCAGCTTCAACCTGCTGGTTGGCAAGATCCCACCAGAAATAATCAGGCTGCCGAAGCTCGTTGATCTAGTCATGTGGGCGAATGGCCTATCCGGTGAGATACCGGATGTCCTTTGCTCAAATGGCACTACATTGGAGACATTGGTGATAAGCTACAATAACTTCACCGGAAGCATTCCTCGGTCTATTACAAAATGTGTGAATCTCATCTGGGTGTCACTCTCCGGTAACCGTCTCACTGGGAGCGTGCCTGGTGGATTTGGCAAGCTTCAGAAGCTTGCCATCCTGCAACTGAACAAGAATCTGCTCTCTGGACATGTGCCAGCAGAGCTTGGCAGCTGCAACAACCTCATCTGGCTTGATCTCAACAGCAACAGCTTCACTGGGACAATACCATCGCAGTTAGCAGGTCAGGCAGGGCTTGTTCCAGGGGGTATTGTGTCAGGAAAGCAGTTTGCGTTTCTCCGCAATGAGGCAGGCAACATATGCCCTGGTGCTGGTGTGCTCTTTGAGTTCTTTGGCATCAGGCCAGAGCGGTTGGCTGAGTTCCCTGCAGTGCACCTGTGCCCATCCACAAGAATTTACACGGGCACAACGGTATATACATTCAACAAGAGTGGGAGTATGATCTTCCTTGACCTCTCATACAATGGTCTCACCGGTGCAATCCCAGGGAGCCTCGGGGACATGATGTATCTTCAAGTCCTTAACTTGGGGCACAATGAGCTCAATGGCACAATACCAGATGCATTTCAAAACCTCAAGTCAATCGGCGCACTCGACCTCTCAAACAATCAGCTCAGTGGTGGTATCCCTCCTGGCCTTGTTGGGTTGAATTTCCTTGCAGACTTTGACGTCTCCAACAACAACCTGAGTGGTCCAATCCCTTCGTCCGGGCAGCTCACCACATTCCCCCCATCACGGTACGATAACAACTCTGGTCTCTGTGGCATCCCTTTGCCTCCTTGTGGTCACAATCCATCATGGGGAGGTAGGCCACGGGCTTCGCCTGATGGGAAGAGGAAGGTCATTGGGGCGAGCATTCTTGTCGGGGTGGCACTCTCTGTGCTCATACTGCTCCTACTGCTGGTTACTCTCTGCAAACTCAGGATGAATCAGAAGACTGAAGAGATGAGAACTGGATATGTTGAGAGCCTTCCAACATCTGGCACATCGAGTTGGAAGCTGTCAGGTGTCCGTGAGCCACTAAGCATCAATGTGGCGACATTTGAGAAGCCGCTGAGGAAGCTCACATTTGCACACCTCCTTGAGGCGACCAATGGCTTCAGTGCTGAGACTCTCATTGGCTCAGGGGGATTTGGTGAGGTATACAAGGCCAAGCTCAAGGATGGCAGTGTTGTGGCCATCAAGAAGCTGATTCACTTCACAGGCCAGGGTGACCGGGAATTCACTGCAGAGATGGAGACCATTGGCAAGATCAAGCACCGCAACCTTGTACCGTTGCTTGGATATTGCAAGATTGGTGATGAGAGGCTCCTTGTCTATGAGTACATGAAACATGGCAGCCTAGATGTTGTGCTCCATGACAAGGCCAAGGCTAGTGTGAAGCTTGACTGGTCAGCAAGGAAGAAAATTGCAATTGGTTCAGCCAGGGGCCTCGCTTTCCTCCACCACAGCTGCATCCCCCACATCATACACCGGGATATGAAGTCAAGCAATGTTCTTCTTGATAACAACCTCGATGCCCGTGTATCGGATTTTGGGATGGCAAGGCTGATGAACGCACTTGATACGCATCTGAGTGTGAGTACACTTGCAGGGACACCTGGGTATGTGCCACCTGAGTATTACCAAAGCTTCAGGTGCACGACCAAAGGCGATGTCTACAGCTACGGTGTTGTGCTCTTGGAGCTCCTCTCAGGGAAGAAGCCAATTGATCCAACTGAGTTTGGAGACAACAACCTTGTTGGTTGGGTGAAGCAGATGGTTAAAGAGAACAGGAGTAGTGAGATCTTTGATCCTACACTGGCTGACAGGAAATCAGGCGAAGCAGAGCTCTATCAGTATCTGAAGATTGCTTGCGAGTGTTTGGATGATCGACCCAACCGAAGGCCAACCATGATTCAGGTCATGGCAATGTTCAAAGAGCTACAGCTTGACTCGGACAGTGACTTCCTTGATGGTTTTTCAATCAATTCGTCGACTATAGATGAATCAACAGAGAAATCAATGTAATGCTGTCTAGTTCTTGCAGATTTTGATTATCCAAAGTGGTAAAACATCAGACTAGCTCAACCATTTTGGCTCAAAAGTAGAAGAAGGTAGTCTCCAATTCAGTAGGAAAAGTTGTAATTTTTTTTTGAGTCACTGTATATAATACATCAAAGAAGAGGTACGCGATGGTAGGTTTTAATTTCAGAAAAAGCTGTTCTCTTCAGTTGGACAGACTGGTATGTACCTTGGAATCGAATTCCTTGCTTTTCAGAATCAATCATGTCGAAAATGAAATACATATTAGCTTTTCTTACACTTGCATGTGTTTTGCCTTTTTGTTCGAACCTAAATCATCTTTGTGAAAATTGAGCTTCATGTATCTGTCGGTTTCTGATTGATATTGCAGAAAAAAAAACTGAACAAAAGAGAATTTCAAATGTTTAAGCATCTGACAAGTCCCTTTCCTCTTTTTATTGTGTAGTTGACTGAAATTGCAATTGTTTTTATTATTTTCTAGCATGGCTATCTTTGTTTGACTAAGCTGTAATCAATGTTGATGATGTTGTCAGTTACCACATCACATTGGCTTAGGGGTGTTGACAATATCTGAAAAATCCAGCCACTAGATTTTGTGGACAGTCAGTACCTGAATCAAGTTGGTACTACAGAGGTTTTCCTTGTCTACTTCTTGAATGATTGCTATGATGACAAAACTGTACAACAGAAAGAAGTTTTCAGTTCTTCACTCTGTACTATATTGCCATCTATTCTTCTGCTGACAGTGTCTGAAATGGATCTTATGGACATGGCAGTCCACTTTTCCAACATGGATTATGTACTCTTTTATTTTTAAATGAAAGGTTAGATGAAGTTTGCTCTCAGTCTGTGTTTGTGATAATATCACCAGCTTCCAGAGCTCACCACTATGGATTATTTCATCTGTTCTTGAGAATTTAGTAGATGCTACATACACTTGCAACTTACTAATGTATTCACCGCAGCAACTTCCTATTCTTTATAGTCAGGTAAGAAGATTTTTATACTCTTGTCTTTATTGCTGTGAATGTGATGGAAATGTAGTTTATACTGTCAGCTTTGCTCATACCTGCTGAAGTTTGGAAGCATCTGTGTGCCCAAAAGAAAAGGTGTTCTAGTTCCTCTTCATTCATTCATACCTGAAGCACTCTCTTTTCCACCCAGAAACATTCGCTTTTCTGCTGTCAAAAGTGGTACAATTTCCATTGGATTTACACCCTTTTCGACCTTGAAATACTCATGATGTTGATTATTGACTCACTCTGAGGCTCTGGTTATAGTTTAGGACCAAATGGTACTACTGTATCGACAAACATCCTTTTTAATGTGGTCATGTGGCTCTGGGTGTACGATTCTATCTACTATGGTTCAGATACTAGTGCCCACGGTTAAATACCGTGTGTATATATAATTGGTGCATGTATCATAAATTACTTTCATTATCTAAGCTAATTTTTCTCACTGACCAGCAACATTTGTTTTGTCAGACTGATTCTCCAAGTGAGATTAGATGAGCAAGCAAGGTAGCAAAGCTATCAGATAATCACAATTATTTCAAAGGATTTGGTATTAGGTAGCTGACCTGCACTGCAGGATAAGAAGATGTTGCACGCGTGCGTACTCCCGCACGTGTGCGTGCCACGGCCGTCCCTTTTCCGGTCTAAATTAGGGTTCCGTTCCTGCTGATTAGTACAGGATTAGGCAGGAGGATCACGACTTTAGGGACAACGACTGCCCCTTAGTTTTCTTTTCTTCGGGTCCCTTATATATATGGGTTGGGATCCTCTGCGGTTATGGTCTCGTGTTGTGTATCTTGATATTGTTAAAGGATGCATCAAATATGTGTACGTAGTCAGTTATCATGTAGTACTTAGAGTTGTAATAGATGTAGGATAGAGTTAGAATCAAACTCTGTCCTAGGCTCTCTCTTAAATAGAGGGGCACACCTGTTGTAAAACCGAATGACGATTTAGTATAGACGAGGGACGACTGGCCAGTGGTGATTCGGTCGATGGTTGTGGATACGCTGATACGCTATAATAATGCTAGATCGGAGAGAAACATCTGCAATCAGTGCTCCGGGGATGCAAGTTTTGGCTGAACCTTGTTAACAAATATCGTGTCTCCGTGTCATCATCGTGTTTGGATCTTCTATGGTGCGCTTCCGTGTTCGGTTACCGATGTCGATCTAGGTGCCGGTTTTCTAACAAATATATTTAGGCGAGGCAAAATTTTCTACTAGACAATGTGTGGGGGTACCATGGTGGCAGCCATTATGATTCGATGTTATTTTGGATCGCAGGATTGCTGTTTAAACGTCATTTTTTGAGATGCATAATGTCATGCTGTTAATTTTGTCTACTACGAAGGAAAGCACTACAGCTCCACATTCTATGTTCATAATTACGCACAAGTGTACTTTTAATATGAATTTACTGAGGTTCTTTAATTTATCTTCGGTCTTAATCTCTTGAGCATGTGTTGAAGGGGATGAACTCATAGGTGTGCTAGTGTGGTTCATGTGTGGTGCATATACATACTGTAGATAAAATATGTAGAGGTTATTTATGCGTTAAATTTGCTATTGATCAAATGTTTGATTTTTTAGATTCTATCAAACATCAACACTAGCCATTGAATGAAACTTTAAGATTTGAAACTGGAGAAGCGAGTTTCAAGTTACACTTTTAACTTGTTGTAGTTGTTATTATCAATCATGCAATAAATTTATTTTTTTAAATATTTGATCAATAGACGGTTCCTTTATATGTGGTTGGCAAAAGAAAGCAGTGAGTGCAAAAACGGCAAGATGCTGGTGCGGTCCCTTCTATTGGCATGCCGTTTGCACTTTTGATGTCATCAACTCTTTGCATCTCACAAAAGGGATCTCTTTGCACACTGCCCCTTAATTTTGGTGCCTGTGTGGAAAAGGTAGAGCTAATTGCCTAATCAGATGACATGGTTGTTGCGAAAAGGTCAAACATATTTTGCGTGTTCCTTTGGGTTTCGGTTCTTTTTTAGATCAGAGATGGAGAAATTGTTGGTTAGGAGAACATATTTTTTCAGAAACAAGTTTAGATCAGAGATGGAGAGATTGTTGGTTAGGAGTACATATTTTTTCAGAAACAATGACAACGTCAGGTAGTAATGTATAAGTTTAGTAAAGTTGAGGTCATATCAGTATAACAAAAAGAAAAGATCAACAAAATAGAATAGCATGGTTTTACAAAAAAAAAAGGGAGAATAAAACCGGCTCATGACTATAATTGGCACAAAATGATCAGATAAATTTGAACTCTCCTCTGATGCTCAACTAGCAATTGTGATTGTTCATTCCTTCATAGGATGCTTGAAAGTTGATACCATTATGATGAACTGTTGAAATTTTTTTAATTCAATTTTGTGTGTTCATTTCCTTTCTCTGGTAGACAAAGAGGAGTGCCATGGAAGGGGTATTATTGCTGCAAGGAGTGGCTCTACTGGTGCCATGACTGCTGTTCTGCAGCCTGGCAACCCATCTGTAGACAGCTACAGGTGGCAGTATAATCATCTTGCAGGAGGATATACTGCAAGTATACAAATGTCACAGCCTTTTTCCCTACATGGTGGCTACAGGTATACCAAATAAAGGACTGCACATTGTTTATTTATAAGCAAAGGAGAGAGAGGAAGATAGACTTTAGTCTAAACCATATCACCTTTAATCCTTAACTACATCTAGTTAAGTCTTAACTGATCCCTAGTCTAATCATTTTTTTTCATCTTGTGCTATCATATTTCATACTTGCTGACAAGCTACGTATACCAGGTATTGATGCACTGAAGAATTGATATGACCAAACAAGCTGGTAGGTCATCAACTGCAAAACTTGTCTGCCCCTCTCAAAGAAAGGAAGTGCTGGCAGTGACTTTCTACTTCTTCTGCACAAGGAAGCTAAGAGAGGCTTGGCACCAAAAAGCAGCTCTGTACAAGAGTCAAGAAGCATGGGCACACACATCTTAGATCTCATTACCATGGCAGGCACTGACCCTATCAATGAGGTTCGCCAAATATCAGCAATGCTGCAGACTGACAGGTATAGTCAGAAATAAGTCATTGCCATTTGGCTAATTGTCATATCTTCTCATCTAAGCAGTGGTTGCAATAGAAATGAACTGAAAAAGTTCAATTACTGACTTACTTGAGCCAAGAGCAAGCGGCAGCTTGATTTGGATCCAATGGTGCAGATAATGGCATAATGCACATATAAAATACAAGCTTATTGATTCTGAAAATAACAATGGAGGCGTTAAAAATGGACTAAACCACCACAAAATTATGAAAATATATGTATTGATGCATACAAGTCTGATTGGCCTCTTGACAAGGTTACATACACAAATGTGATATAAATCAAAGTGTGAACATGGAATTTACAGATTATGCAATTTTGACAGTACTGTACATAAACAAGCATTGGTTCAGAGGACATAACCATCTTGGATCTTCATATGGCAGTAAACTAACTCGACTCGATTCTTGCAAAGGACAACATTCTCAAGCATGATAGTTGCTAGCCCATTGCGTATTTCTGGGTCCAGGCCCTTGCCATCTCCTCATAGCGGGGCCTCTGGCTCTTGTAGATGTGGGCGATCTCTGGGACGAGGGGATCGTCTGGGTTGGGATCAGTGAGAAGAGAGCTGATGGACAGGAGGACCTTTGATATGGTTAGTGCTGGGCTCCACTGCTCCTTGAGGATGTCAAGGCAAATGCTTCCATTAGAGTTGATGTTTGGGTGATACACCTGCATCGTCAGTGAAACAATTCATCAATTATAACATTACTGGTGAAAAATGAGAAATATCGCTAACTTCAGAAAATTATCAAATGATCTAGCTTTTTATGCCAGAGTTATAACATTCTAACAACTAGCTAGGTGAATAACTGTAATGCATCTTGTTTGAATACTTCCTGATATTTAAAACACAACCATTCTTCTCTGATATATCAGAAAGATTACAACAAACTGTTAGCACCTATTCTTCAAGAACGTATCATATTGGGGCACATTCCAGGGAACCAATATGATTTCAGTTACATCTGGGAATGGTAGTGAATCATTGCTGAGTGATAATCACAGTAGCCATGTGACAATGACAACCACAAAGAATGATTATAACCATTCAGTTGGTTTTAACTTTACAAAGAATCTGTAGCAACTCTAGCCAATCTGTGGCGAAGTATACTTTATATTCCACCGGAAAATAAGTTTTTACTGATACCGACTGATTTAAAAATGAGCCTGTTCATCTTAAATTTCCCAAGAGCACACTCTACTTGCCTAGTATATCAATAATAATGCCAAGAATAACAATAGATAAATCATAAAAAGTTAGAAACTACAGTACAAAGGTGCCAAGAAGAAAGAGAGACAGGTAAAGCGTACAACTCACCTTTGTTTGGAAGTTCACTTTTGGAGGCTTAAAAGGGTAGTCAGGAGGAAAATGGATGTTAACAAAGAACACCCCACCCGCATAGGGGCTGTCACTAGGGCCCATGATTGTGGCCTGCCAATGGAATAAATCCTCTCCTGCAGGCCCAGCACTGCATGATGTTGGTGGATCCTTTCGCAAATCCATGAGTTCCTTCTGAATCCTTTTGCTTGCCATATCTGGGGAAGTGGAAGACAGAATATAATGATCAAGACAATAATGCACAGCAATTTGAATGTATAAAAACACCTTCTGGCATCGTGAATTAGATGGATCTCCTCATACAAAATTTTCAGAAGTACTGAATTATAGTTTCAGAATCAGGATATGACTGCTAAGTAATTACTTCTTTCGTTTTCACTTTGCACATGTGAATCAACAGTCCAAGCACTCAAGAAAAATTCCATGATGTCTGCATAGCATGGGTCTCACTGAAGTTTGTAGGAGTTAACTCAATTCTTATCTGCCACTTTATTCTTTTTGTCGCTTAATATTAATAAACAGATCATGATGCCGTTTTTATGTAAGACTGTAAGAGAACGCATACAACAGACTATAACCAGATGGAAAAGTCAAGTGAAGCACAAGTTGATTACATCAGAATCCAAGTAGGTTACATCCATAGTGCTATCACCATACTGCTTAGCAAACAAATTCATATTAAGGTTATCAAAACACACATTACCTACGCAGATTACAAACTATGCTGATATGTTAAGTAAGCCACTTAGCAAATTTCAAAATTATCGACATATTTGTCTTGACTGAGATTCGTCAGAAAAATGCCCATTGGCTTCCCACGACTTTCCTAGTTGCACCAAGGAAACAAAACCACCAACCTGAAGAACTATTATTACAGCACACTCATCTGCTTGTCCATCATGGTTGCCTAATTATCTTCCCTTCTTTCCCCCAACGAACAAATGAGGATATGGCAAAATCGGTAGACGCTACGGACTTATTGTATTGAGCCTTGGCATGGAAACCTGCGCTAAGTGGTAACCTCCAAATTCAGAGAAACCCTGAAATTAAGTCCAATTTACCTTTCCCGTTCAAGAATCTACTCGATTGTGACAGACTGTTCAGAGCAAGGCCCTACTAGAATCTCCTAATTCTGAAGCTCAAACACCAAACTCGTCTCAAATTTCAGCATCGGGACTGCAGTTAGTTCTTTCTCCTCGATCATCCCAAAGTCAACCCCAACCCCAAGAGGACCAAGTCTTTCTTTTAGGGGTGGAAGGAACTAGCAGAATCTGCCATTCCCAAGCACATCCTGAGTTGTGATCGCTACACCAAAATAGCAAACAAACTACTTTGTACTGAATCATGGCGTCCGTCGCCAAAAACCCAACCATCCTTCGAAAAGAAAAAGAAACCAAGCAGAACAAGAAGTACATTTTGAATGGAGCAGGAAAGATTAATTTGGAACGAATTGAAGATTACCTGTAGACTAGAGAGCTCGGATAGTTGTATCCTCAATCGGATGAGAGATTTTTGAAGAAATTGGTTGAAGCAACGATGGATGGAGCGTGGGGATTACGGGATGGCTGTAGGCTTTTAGGCCGGGGAGACCTGTGGATCGAGTCTCTTTGCGTTCTTTAGTTGTGTGCAGTTGGCCATTTGGCAATTCTTTTTTGCCTTTTTTTAGTGAAATTGCACTTTGCGCCCCTTTTCTCACCTTAATTGCATCTAGGGCCAGGTTTGCCAAACTTTACACTTGACAAAGGAATCAATAAATTTGTTGGTGATGCATATACTCCATCCGTCCTCTTTTATATATATATATATATATACTTCTTAGGTTTAAATTTGACTTGAAAGTTGGATTTTAACAAATAAAGATGACAAAAAAATCTATAGAATGGACTGCGTTCACATATCCTCAGGGACACTATGAATGGCTTGTAATGCCATTAGACTTAAAAAATGTACCTGTCTTACTCCAAAGAAAAGTACAAAATATATTTAACGAAAACCAAGATTTTATATTAGTCTATATAAATGATTTGCTGGTTTTTTTAAAAAACATATAAAGAACATATTGCTCATCTTGAAATCTTTTTTAGAAAGGTAAAACAAAATATATTAATTCTATCTAAGAATATATATATATATATATATATATATATATATATATATATATATATATATATATATATATATAGGCTATCAAGGTTGGAGGAGGTTCTACACGCTTTCGCACTTCTGAAATATATGAAACATTCTCTTGATAAGGGATGGATGTAATTCCTTGCTCATCTATTACTGTGGTTTGTACTGACTGCTGTAAGAATCTTAAGCCTATTATCATATCATCATTTATCATTGATAAGTCTCTTATTGTAATCTTATCTATTATATATCTTGTCCCATTGATATATACTTCGATATTATAAGCTAACTGGTTATAAATTTTCTTTATTCCTGACATATCTGTAGAAACTTCTGGTTTATTATCATCAATTGTATGAACTATTTCATGACATTTTATGAAGTACTTGTCATGAATAATATTCTTTATACAACCTGTGTCTACTAATGCTAGTATTTTATATGATATCTTTGGTGTTAGCTTTACTTTTACTGATATCCTTATTCCTAAGATTTCTTTGAAAGACAATTTTACTATATACTTATTTCCAAAATTAGTAATAACCTTCTTTAGTTAAATTATCTTGAAAGTATTACTGTCTTTTAATGTTATTAATTGTTCATTGAATTCAGTGTTTTATGTAACCTTTATTTCAGGTAGAGCTTTGCTTTCATAATTATTTTTTAAATTTTCTAATTCTACTTCTAATTTGTTTATTCTATTTTCTAAAACTCGTACTCTGCTAGAGAGTATCCTGTTATCTGACTCTAAATCTACCTCTTTTCTCCATCTTTGTTTGTTTATTCTTATACATTCAGCACAAGCTTAATTTAAACATATACTACAGGTGACTCTATTATCTTGGCTAGGGTAATAAATACAAATGAGAATATTAGTTTAAGATGTAGATTGAATCATACTGAAGATCATAGTTGGCACTCTAATAATAGTCAACTAAATCTAATTGTTGACTTAATATATAATTTTTATTTAAATTGGGGCAAAAGATAGGACGATTTGAAGCAAAAATTTGAAGGGTTATATAAGGAACATAAGAAAGCTGAAGAACAATTCTCCCTACTTAATAATAAACTAAATTTTGTATTAAAATTGTTAGAAGAATTTAAGGAAAGGCAAAGTAAAATAGCGCAAAATAGTGATTACATCAAGGAAGACTTTGTTCCCTTGAGTAAAAAGATAGACGACTTATTAAATACGAAAAAAGTGTTGGTTGAAAGGAATATCATAGGAGACCTACAAAATCTAGATCAAGAATTAGTCGAGACTGAAAAACTAATAGAAGAAGTAAAAACTTTAGTACTTCCTAATCAAGATAGTAAAGAAATAGTTTTGGCTTCATCAGGAATAGTCGCTTCTTCACAACCTATAAACTTAGAAAAATGGACCTATCTAGGAGTCTCCTTAGAAGAATAGTAAGCAAAGAAGACAGATCTTTTAGTAATACTGATAAGCAAAAGAGTAAATATGAGGAAATAGATGATTTGAAAGATATTGCAGATTTGGATAAGCAACTTGAAAAATATCAGAGAGACACCTTAAGAGCAATAAAATCTCAACAGATATATTGTATAGGATTTTTTTGAAAATAAAAATGGGTTATACAGAATATCTAGATAAGTAGAACTAAGTGTTTTAACAAAGCTAGTTGAATTAAAAATTATAGCTAAGGAATTCGAAAATGGATTAAAATATACAAGTTATAAGTATATTCACCAAGTTATGTACATAATAGGAATTAAAGGCATGACAAGAAAGAAATTAGGAGCAAAAGTGTTAATAACCTTGCTGGATAAAAGATGGGACACAATAGATAAAGCAGCATTAGTTTTTTTAGAAGGAGATATAAATGAGAATAGATTAATAACCTATATAGCCCCAGACTTAATGATGCCTGTAAAAGAATTTATAGAAAAAATGAGTTTTGGTTTTCAAACAAAAGGGTATGAAGAATTTAAAGGGACGAATTTGCTAATAAGTATAGAATTCATAGGAAGACTAACTAATAGAAGTGCCTCTAGATACAAACTAAATGTAAGTGATGTTATAGAGAGCATGCAATCTAAAGGTATAACATTTATGAGCCCATTAAAAATAAGTTCTGTAGAAAGAGTAGGAGAAGAATGGAATATCAGTGATTTAATAGAAAGTAAAACTTTAAGCCAGCCTAAAAATTACATACGTTACCAAAATAATTAAGAAAATACCAGTATTAGGTTTATAAATTATAAGTCTACAGCTGTAGATGACCTAGATGCAGAAACATCTGATAAAGATATCATAGACAATAGAAGGCATAGTATTTCTGAATTCATGAAAAGGTTAAAACAAGAAAGTGAAATAAAATACTATGAGAATAAATTAAAAGAAATATCTATAGAATATAATAACTCTATAAAGAGTGAATGGCCTAAAATAAGAGATAAAGAACTTTATTTTTATAGAGAACTAGCTATGCTAAAGAAATTATAAAAAAATAAAGACATGGTTATAGAGGTCCCTATGATCTGAGAAAGTAAAATTGAACAAATAGAATTAGAAGAAAGGGATAATAATAAAGAAAAACAAAAGGTTAATAAGGAACTAAGTGAAGAAGAGCAGTGGGAAGAGAATGAGAGGTTGTTTTTAGAAAGTTGTGAAGAAGAAATGAGACTAGTACAAAAAATGGAAAATATAGAAGAAATAGAAGATGACTCAGAATAATATAATGATTTTATAAACTCTTTAGATGATATAGGTGTACAAAATTTAGACAATGCAATGGAAGCTATGGAAGTAGATTTAGGAACAGGAAAGAGAAAGAGATATGATAAAGGCTCTGTAAAAAATGAAGGAGAAAGAGAGAGATCAACAATGGCAGCAGGAAAATGGTCGCCAGAAAGAGAAGAATATTTATATAATTATATCCTTAGACAATATAAACATATGGGTACTAGGAGAAGAGAATTTGAGAGATCAGTGAAATTTCAAAATCAAAAGAGTGATGGTGCTATATTAAATTTAGCTGCATATGATCCTATTGATTGGCCAAACATTATTAGCATCTGAAAATAGTTAATAGTTTAAAAATATATACAAAACCAGCATAATATAGGAAACAAGATAGATGATATGATAACTTACTTAGAAACATTCTTAGGTGAATCTGCCAAATGTTTTATGGGAATAATGGGTTGAAAAGAATACTAATAATTATGAAGAACTAAAAAGAGCTAGTAGCAATCTGCATAACTTTGCAAATGTGATATCTAACATCATTATAGTTGAAGATCCAGAATTAGAGTATACAACCTTACAGAATGAAAGATTAAAGAAAATAGAGAAATTAACATTAACAAGTTAGAAGGGCATAAAAGAGTTCTCCCAGTATTATTTATATAATGCAACAACTGCTAAGCAAGGATATAACAAAGGTATAGTTGAACGATATTTCAATAAATTACCTGACCCATTGAGAGGCATGATTTTTGAAGAATATAAAAAGAAAACTGAAGGAGCCGAAATTAATATCTCACAAGCAATAACCTTTGTGTTTAAACAGCTAAGAAAAATATGTACAGAAATACAAGCCCAAAGATCTATGAAATACTCTGACTATAATTTTTGCAATAATATAGTGCAAATACCATTGTCATACGGAGAGGATAAGCTTAGAATAAAAAGAAATAATAAACTTCAAAATAAAAATGGTAATAATATTAGAACAAAAAGAAGGTATTTTCTAAGAAGATCAGATAATAGAGCCCCGTTTCTACATAAAAGAAATGTAAAAAGATATAATCCTAAGAAAACATATGATAAAACATGCAGATATTTCATATGTAATTCTCCTGATCACTTAAGTAAAACTTGTCCCAACAAAAACCAAAAAAGATACTCTAGTAAGTATAAAGAATAAGAACGAGTACTAATTATAGACAGTGTAAACGAAAATATATTAGTATGTGACAATGAAATAAGGGATGATAAATCGATATATTCTATCATAGAAACAAATGAAATCGAAAATATTAATGAGGAATACGAGTCGAGTGAGGAAATGCTAGATTTAATTGATGAACTAGCAGGAATAAAAATTGAATTGATGGATCAATTAAGCTATATATAAAAGGAAGGGGTAATTGTTTTCTTGCCGCTATTTTGAGTTATAATTGTTGTTTTGTCCCTCTTTTTTAAGGTTTGTGATTTTGTTCCTATTTTTTTTTGAAGCGAACCTCTAGTTTGCACTTAATCTGTTAAGTGTCTAGATGGTGTTAAGTCTGAGATAAAAATACTCGTGTATACATGTATTCATAATCACATTCTCCAATCACATTGTCCAATCAGCCAAATAAAAAAAAATCACATTGTGCTCAATGTTCACCACCAACGATTGATCAGAACTCCATAAGACGGACAACATGCAAGCACGGGGAGATCTCCCTTACACTTCAGGACGAACAACACGCAAGCACATGAGGAACATGATCAAAAAAGGCCTCTCTGTCGCACTTGAGGTTGGGGCGGAGCGCGATACGGCGTTGAAAGGGAGCCGATGATGTTGCTGGTGCTCCCGCGACCGACACCTAGGGCATGGCCAGGGCTGATGAAGGGCGGCGCTCTTGGGGCTGATGGCTGGTGCAGCTCACGGGGCGGTGCGGGGAGCAGGTGGAGGGGGAGGTGTGTGTGGGGAACCGAGCGTCGATGGGGATGGAGCGCCGGAGCATGTCTCGCATGGATTGTTTAGTGCGTTGCATTGGTACAGAGTTCGGGTAGGTTACGTGCAACTTATCCGGTTTGGTTATGGGTTATGGAAGGCGTCCTGACCATAGTTTTATAAATACCAAACCGCCACCTCCACGCGGTTTTGCCTCTCCTTTATACTGTGCCACCACATGTCGTCTACTCCGTCTCACTCGTCGGCGTGCACCGGCGTTCGGGAAAGCAGGTCTCCGGAATCGTCGTCCACGTGAAGTCCTATACCGGGAAAGGGTGAATGAGGTTTTTGGAAAGCACTCCACGTAACTGCTCGTTGTTTGCCCATCATGGCTCGTCTTCCTCTACGTTCGGGCGCTGCGCGTCGTCGTCACCATCCTGTACCGCACGTTGTACGTACGCTGCGTCCTACTGCTCCGAGCCCTCCTCCTGAATAGAATCATTAATACGTATTCATCATGTTTTACGTGTTTGATCTATTCATATATTGTTCCATTGTATACATGTCTAGATTATATAAGATGATTATACTAGCTTATGCGGTTAATGTTATGATTTATTTATGAAATAAATTAGATCTACATGTGTTTATTTTTCCAACAGGAGCCAACCCGGTCATCGTTTGGATTGGCTCTTCTGGTGGCGGAGTTGAGCTCATTGCCGGCGCGAGGACGGAGCCTCTCCTCGGCGAATGTGGTTCTGTCCAAAATACCACAAAATTGAACGGAGAACGGGAGGGGGGAAGGACAGATAACAGCACTACTTCCGGAGACAAAATTGCCCCTGTCTTTGGTCAACCCATCGTCTCCTGGTGCGATTCCTCATTCGATCTTTTCTCTCTTCTCACCCAAACCTTAGACCTAGGGAGACCATACATGGTGGCAGCAGCATTTGTGGTGGCGGTGGGGAATGGATTTGCTAGGTGGAGATCCTGAAGCTGGAGCTACTCCTCCTGATCGCTCGTCCTGGTCGTGTTGGTGTCCCGTGAAGAGCCTCTCTCGTGGGAATGGTGGTGCCTTTAGAAGAAGCCCCTAATGGGTAAGTTTTTGAATCGCCCTCTATATGGGTCAGTGCTAACTCCATCCATGTAGAAAATGTTTAGATCCATGTAGGGCTATACCTGGAGGAGGGGCCGATCTAAATCATGTTATAGTCGATGCACATGTTGCTAGTGGGAGAGAGAAGACAAACATAAACATAGGAGTTGCTAATGGAATGGATGAGGCCAATATGTTCTGCAATGATTGCTTAGATTGGTGACCAATAGAATATATAAGGAAGATGAGCCAATTGGTGTTGATGAGCAACACTTATATGGAGTTAAAAATATTGTGTGTACTAAAGAGGCGATGATACCTAATGCAATTGCAACTCAGGATGTCCTTAACGAGTCCGATCCGCTGTTTATTCTTGAACATGATGGACCATTAGATGTTGATGAGTGCTTTTCAGTTGCTAAATTCAAGATGGCTTATGAGAGTTCAATAACACCAATTGGAGACAAAAGTCAATGGCCAAAGGTAAATCTAGGATTCAACATGCATCCAACCAAGCTTGGGAGAAGTGCTGGTAGACCTAAGTCTACTAGGATTCCAAATAGTGGTCAGGGTTTTAGTAAAAGGGAAGAAAGCGGTGTGCAAGATGCCATGAATTTGGCCATCATGCAAAAGGATGCAAAGAACCTGAGTTTGATCTTGGGTGCATGGTAGCACCACCATCACCAAAAGCTAAGAAAAGGTATGTATAATCTAAGTTTGATTCCTCTTGTTGATAACATTCAACCTCTAATTGATTGCACGTATGATTTCTATATTTTTTATAGGAGAATAAATGCTTCAATTATAGTTGCTCAAACTTCACAAGGAAATGATACTTCCTCTTAGCCCCCTCCAGTGAATGTCGCACCACCACCACCACAAGAACTTGCTACTTCCTCTCAGCCCCCCTCCAATGACTGCCCCACCACCACCAAGAGCAAAGAAAAGGTATGTATAATCCGAGTTTCATCCTTACTAGCAATGCACCTATGCGTTGCAACGGGAAGAACTAATATGATGAAAAGCATTAGATAATTAGGGTCCACAATGAAGGGGAGTGCCGGCTTGATGAGATTAGCAACAAGGAGGATAGTGGTTCATATTTGTGCGGCGAAGACACTAATGGCTATAGGTGGACCTGTCTTCTCTGATCATCTAGCTAGGCGTAGATAAGCCTCTCGTTCCTTGTGCAGACCATTGAGATGTATAAACATAGCAATTAAGCAATCTTAAGCACAATTAATTATAATGCAACCTAAAAAGAATTAATTATTAAAAAAATGGATGGATGCATCTAGGTTGTCATCCATGGAGATGGTGTCATCGTAGTGGCGTGCCTTGCTGCACTACATGAGGAGGTGTTCATCTCCAACATAGGGCATCAGCTTTAGTTGCCACGCAACCGTGTGTTGAGGTGGAGGATCTTGAGCGTTTCCTAACCCTCGACGGCATGCAAGCTGTGCACCTGAACCGTGGACAGCGTAACCATCATAGTCCCATTCACTCGCTACTCCACTCCAATGCCTCCATGTACTCTAGCCGCGTGTTCATCACAGTTACCACCAACCCCATGCGCGCCCAACCAATAGGGAGAGGTATGCTAGTCTCGCCATCGATGCTACCAATGGCTGGTGCAACTAAGATGGAAACGATCCCATGGGTGCCTTGCTAATGGAAACAGAATCGCATCACGCACGATGTATGTGACGACGGATGAAAGAAACCATCGCATTGGTGTCTCACTAATGGAAACAAAATCAGATTGTGCATGACCTGTGAGACAACAAAGAACATAGTTGGATCACATGTAACTTGTGCAATTCTGTTTCGTTGCGCCGCGGATTGAGGAGGCGAGAGGGGAAAATGGATGACAGATACGCGACCATTACTATGAATGGAAATAATTTGTATTTTTGAAGTAGGTGAGATACGATAAATTTGGGCCGAGCAGAAATTAATTGGACTGGATGGAAAGAAAACCCAGATGACAAACATGAGGACTTTCTATTTATAAGTTAGCATGGGAGACTATCTATACATCTATCGACAATTCCCCTACTCCCAAATTTTTTTTGTCAAATGTAATATAGTATAATTTTAGTGTATTTACATTATAACTTGCATATAACTATAATATAACTTGTATATACCTAGGATACAACTTTCGAAAACCCCATGCTAGCGCAGCGGTAGCGCGCTACTTGCGTGAAGCGGGTCACAGTATCGAATCCCTCACCTGTATGCACGAATCTTGGAGCAAATCTAACCGTCCAAATTTTAACAAATTTTCTCTAGAATTTCTGTCAACAAATATATCTAACAAAATCGTGCTAGAAATAATGTACAATTGTTCCTTTAATGAACCATAATCAGGCATACAATTATGAATACGTGACTTATAACCTCATATCTCCAATCCAATCCAAGTCCTTGTTTATTTCTGACACATCCTTTCGTATTATAAAGATAGAATCTGTGTAAATATTAATAAGTTTAGCGGATGTGTTTGATCTTCCTAATCAAACCGAATAGGATAGGAAGCACTTTGAAGTTAGTTTTTCTCAATTTTTTTTAGATTTTCTCAAAAAAGTTCTTGGAAAAACCAGTGTTTCTAAAAACACCACTCTCTGCAAAACCAGAGTAAAACTGGTGGTTATTAAAAATTAAAAACAGAATTAGAGTGCATTTGGAAGCAGATTAATAACGGAGGAAAAATGATTTGAACTCGTACGAATGCACATGCTCATAGGCTGATCACCGGCCAGAGCAATCGAACCAAGTTTAACTTGTGGGCCTCATGGGCCTGGCTGTACGGCTGTAACCTTGCATGCACGTATTTGAGGCTGTATCCTACGGCCATACGTACATATGCGCAGGCACGCACTTGGAGTCTTAGGGACATGGGTAGCGATGTAGGAAAAAAGAGGACGTGAGGAACGTCGCACAACCACGAACGGGAAAAGTGAGCTAACCGTGTGATAGAAAAAAAATTAGGTGGACGATCGGAATTACTGAACAAAATTACTCCGTCCGGTCATATCTGGAGAGTACATCGGAACAGAATTGGATTGGTTGCACGCGATCTACTCGGACGTGTATGAAACGCATAGATAAAAGTAGTAATAGAGATATCTACACTGATTTTATTTCTTCTTTTCTTTCAGGGAATTTTGATTTTTAGCTAATCAAATTAAATACAACCTTGTGAATGATGTTAAATTTTTCTAAACTTTGGATATTTTTCCAAAAATTATTTAAAAACCCGGTGCTTAAAAAACCCCAGAGTTATTCTGATGGTTATAAAAAGTGCAATGTTCAGGCTAAATTAATTATGGATGCGATTCCCATATATAGAAAGTATGTGTATGCACAGGATTTGAAATCGTATCAAGTCATGTACAAATGGGCTAGCAAACCAACAACATGTAGGCCACACATGGGCCTAGCTTGTGGCTATAGCTTTGCACGCAATGTATGTGCAGGTGAGCGGTTGGAAAAGTATCTGTGATGGCTGCGAACGTACGCTCGCGTAGAGTTTTGCTCGATTGAGGCTATCGTGGCTCGTAAGTGTTCACGGTGATAGACGAAAAAAAGAACGAATAGAATCACTCCGTATTTTTATAATAGTAGATATTATAAACTAATAGTGTCATTAGATAGATATCTTTTTTAGAAAAATTCTGAGGGTTGAATGAAGTCAAAGGATTTATTGAAATTTGGAAGGGATATTCCCAGGCTGACAATGGAGCCCACTGTCAGTGTCCCTTGAGCCTTAGGCTCATGGTGGGATAGCTCCACCGGCTAGGGTTTGGCCAAGTGTGCCGGCTTTGTGGCCCATGGGCCATGGGCAGAGCCCAAGGCTGCTCTCCTTAGCCTATGAGGCTATGGACCGGGAGTGGGGTATTGGGACCTTGGGTCCCGCATGTAAGTGTTTTATGTTTTTAATGGAGCTTAAGTTTTTAATGTAAATAGGCCCACAAGTTAGTGAGGGATTAAAGAGGAAGCTTACTATGTAGGGATCAGAGGGGCATGGGGCCGGTGTGGGACCCACATGTCAGTCTCTTGTCCCTCTTCTTCATTTCTTCTTCGCTTGTCCTTTCCCCTTCGCTCCCCACTCTCACATGCAGCAGAGAGGAGGCGAGGCACGGTGTAGGGGCGAGGGGAGGCTGACGTGGCGACGGTGGGGGTGGCCGGCGGTCCGGGTGGAGACCGGGGACGAGCGGCAGCCCGAGGAGACGGTCGGCGCGGTGCTAGCGGCCGGAGGCAGAGAGAAGGCACGTTCGTTGGACGGGCACTGCAGCTAGGAGGCGGGTGTCCTCCTCGAGCACGCCGTCGCCTCACGATCGCGAGTTCGCCCACCGCCTCACCTGCATCGATCTCCATCCATCCTGCTGCGATAGGAGTAGCGGTGGCGGCGTCTGCTGCTTCTGTTGCATCCTCGCTCGATGGTGAGCATCCATATCCCTAGCTTCTCTTCTGGATTGGAAGCAGCTTTTCTCTTTGCCTATTCCGCGCGTGAGGAGGGAGAGGAGGTGCGGTGTGTGCCCAAGCGGAGGGGCCGCGCATGAAGGGAGGCATCATAGTCCTGGTCGGACTCCCTCTTCGACCCGATGCGTGACTGATGAAGGTGACGGCGGACGAAAAAATGTTGATGAATGAAATCACTACCAATTTTTATAATAGTAGAGATAGAGATTATTGATAACTCTGTATGCCTAACTGAATGTATGCTTAGAGATTATTGATAACTTTGTATGCCTAACTGAATGTATGATTTCTTTTTTTTAGGACAACCAAGACTCCAATCATAGTTCTTCAAACTTCACAAGAACATGCTACATTTGCTTCCCAGCTAATTCCATGGCGCACTCCACCAAGACAAGCAAAAAAAAGGCTGCATCAAGGGCTGCTGCATCTTCAAAGAAAAAGAACCTCCTGGATACTATCATCAATTCTTAAGTTCTGAGTGATGAAACTTGGTTGTATTGTTGTCCTTTTGTGACTTTTGTTGAACTTGGTTGTACTGTTCTCACCATGTTACTTTTGTGAACTGTCTCTAAGCTTTAAGTGCTATCAGTTTTTAGAATCCTAGGTCACAATGAAATGTTGTCATTTTTAGAGTTCCAAGTGCTACTGAAATGCTGTTACTTGGTATGTTTAATGAGTTCATGACAGTTTGGGAACCAGAAATGAGTCACTGAAATTGATCTATTTTTATTAGTTGCTTGCAGAACTAGTTGACCAATGAAGTGCAATCTTAGTTGATACACTGATATGTATTATGCGAAGCACCCTCTGACCCTCTGTGCGGGGAAGTCGGGATTGCAACTGGAGTTTTGAGGTTAATATGAGAGTTTGAGATTAATATAAGTCATAGTGATAGGACGAGATACATATCAACTAGTGCTTCAGTTGATTGCAATTGGAGGATGTATGCGGTCAAACAGAAAGATTCTAATATATTTACGGTATATTTCGCATTGCAAACTAACTTGGTTATTTTTTTTCCTCTGCGCAGGAGAGTCGGGACAAAGTGCAGGGGCATCGGGACGAGAAAAAGATGACGCAGGGGGACTCTGGCATGAGAAAAAAAACGGGAGTAGAGGGTTTTTGTCTTGAAGAACAACGTCGTTACTCCCCGTCACGTTCAGTTCCACGTAATGGTATTTTTGAGAATGTGGAAGAAACTGTGGGGGCTTCAAAAAAGAAGAAGAAGAAAGTGTGGTATTTTTTTTTACCCCATGAAAGTTTGTGCTATAAATAAAAGTTTATGAAAAAACACCTCCCTCCTGTCCTGTTGTTTTGCAAAAATATCCTTAGCCATCTTTCTCTTCTTTTATTAACATATGATTAGATTTAACATAATCTAATACTTTTCTCCTGAAATTGTCGCCGCCGCCGCCGCCGCCGCCGTAGCCTACCTGTGCCCCTGCAGCAGCCTCCGCCGTCTTCGGCCGAGCGCGCCACCCGTTGCTACATCCACGCCGGTTGCCGTATCCACTGGCCATCGCCGGTTGGAATCCGATCATGCGCTCTCCCATCGCCTTCGGCACGACGGGCGGGCCGCCTGTCCCCCATCCAAGTCGGTCGCCGTTGCTGGTCAACCACCCCTCCCAGCTCACCGCCATCAGCCCTAACGCCTTAGTGGAGACCCCGGCGTCGTGGCCCTCCTCGACCGCCTCCCTGGCGCACCATCGTGCTCTCCTTTGCCGGCCCACACTTCTGCGCCACCATCGAACAGTGCCAGAGGTCAGTCATTGCGGTAGTGCACAGCGCCTGCGGCGGCGGCATCAACATCTGGTTCCCATAAACTTAATGGTCTTCTGAATTTTGTCAAGTCTGCCAAGCATCGGTACTGCTAGCTTGTGTGCAAGAACAAGTATTTTGAGAAGTACAAAAATTAGCAGTACGAAGCTGGACAAGAATCAAGAAACATGTTGACAAGAATTTTGTTCTGAGCCATTCTGAATTTTGACAAGAATCAGGTGTTAAGGCTGCCAATTTGTCGTTGTATTTGTGATGCTGGATGCATTGAAGATTCTTTGTGTATAAGTTGTAAATTCATCTAGCAAGCAGCTGGTGATTGGCAACATTGTGCCTTCCTTTTTTTTTCTTTTTATATGGGAGAAATGTACCAGTAAACAGTGGATTGAATGTACAATCGTTTGAATCCTGTAAATTGGTGCAATGGCTTCTAAAAGCCTGTTGACATGAATACAATACAGAAGATTTCGTTGGCTTATCCATTCAAGTCTCTTTTAATGAATAGCATCAGCATTAGCATCTCAAGTAACATGCATGTTCTGAAGGCTGAAGCCCTTCAGTAATAAAAACAAGGCAAGCACAATAGCACTATATTAACCAGTTAACTGGGAAATGCACTGTGTCCATGAGCACCTACATTAAAATCAACCCGAGTTTCTAATCAACTAAATTGTTTTTCAGCTACTGGTAGCTTCCATATTCTGCTGCAACCATCTTTCATTGTGCTTTTCTGCTACACCTGAAAAGAGTAGTACCCAATTAGTGCATAAAGTAATTATGCAGGTCCTGCCATTCCTTTAAAAGAGAAAGAGGCTAATAATACCAATACCTAGTTCTGATTTAACTGGACAGTGGCGGCAATCATGAAACACCATTTCTTGCAAATCTTGCACAAGCGTGGTGTTCGTGATTTTTTATTAATTAAATCTTTTTAATAAATAATTTTAAAAACAGACCGTACTAAAACTTATTTCTAAGAAATGAACCTTTTAGCACGTTTAATATTAACATCATAATCCATACATCATAGGTTCAGCCTACAGCAGTCCATACATAAGTCTAGACTTAACGATTACATAGTGGGCGGACCGACCAAATAAAACCACAAAATAACATAGAGTTCACCAGCAAAATCATAGATAACAATAGACACCAAAAACCACCAGTGTGCCTCTGCCGTTTCCACAGGCAACCGACCGGTAAGTCCTAGTAAGCACCGTTGTTGTTGCGGTCTCAAAACCCGTTGCATAGAAGTACCTAATTGTCGGGTCCTCTTGTATCATCTCTAAAAAAAAGTCACACAAACGTGTGAAAATACAATACGTATTCTGTAAGATTTTTAGTGTATCCAAAGGTAATCCATAATAATGCAAGGGTAACATGGAATGGTTCAGGTTTTGTAGTTGCATAAATCATAATATATATTATTGTTTTGCAACAAACATTTCAGAAAAACAACGCACAACATAAAGTAACATTTAAAAAAACCGTTCCCATGTGTTTCCAACCATCTAAGCTCCCTGCCCATAACGGCCAACAATAGCAAACTGCTATCACAACCAGTCCAGCGAACTCTCCGTTCGCACCATATTTTTTCCCTCAAAACATTTCCAAAATTGAAAGCTACTAAGGTGGAGAATTTTCCAAGTAATCCATAACCGAGGACACGACTATTCAAATAGTTTTAACTCTCGAGAGTGTGTACAACTTTACCCATATGATAAGGATAATATGAGTTACCACACAGGAGGCTCACACCATCAATGACAAAGCCTTTCCACCGTTGACCTAGCAATATCCCGTGTTTATGATCTATCCTTAGGGAGTTGATAGACCTTCCAAAACCCCAAGACTCATACAATGTGCTGGTCACCCTTGAGCAATAATCAAGATACCTCCGAGTTATGGACAGTAACCATAACCCGTACTAACCTATTGTTAACAATAATGACCTACAACTATCACCACGGGTCTATTACTAAGTATCAACAATATACTGAGCTAGGAACCCCCATAAGAGCCACATGTGGTTTGTACCGAGTTTCTTGGTTCTAACTACATTATAGAATTGGTCCTTAGTGATCCGAGCGAGATAACCACCTAATTGGTACCACACACAAACCAACACTACAACTACTGGCCCAAGTCAAAATCATGATTTCAGTTTTGTTTTCCAACAAAAACACAGAGGAATCAGCCATTTCCATAATTTCACAAAGGTTTCATTTCCCCCAAATCCCAATATCAAGTAACGACTAGTATTGATAATGTAGCAAAATAAGCATGCTAGTTAATATCCTCCTAATCACATAAACCCAAATTTTCAGTGACAACATAAACGACAAGAATTTTATGATTCTGAAGTAACAAAGACAAAGCGTATACAACAAGTGGTGAGTTACCCAAATAAACCCATATATTTTAAAGCAAAACATCGCGTATATCATAGTTTTACAATTAATATCTATACTACTTAAAAAGACTCTTATGGTGGTGATGATTCTCCCTCTAATAACTCAGAAACTTTAGATCCGCAGCTCAGATTGATCGCACGCTCCTCCCATACCGCTGCCCCCCTCCCCTGCGCCCACGCATCCCACGCATTACCCTGCCCACGCCACCCCCTTGCGCCTCCTATACCCCTGCCCTTCCTCAATCACCGCCGTCGCCGTCGCTGCCCCCTGCAACCGCCGCCACCGCTGCCCCTGGATCCGCCGCCGGCCCTGGATCCACCACCACCACCGCCATCGCCACCAATGCCGACGCCACCGCCCCCGGATCCTTTTTTCCTCACCGTCGCAGAGCACGCCCAAAATCGCCGCTATCTCGCCGGTGTTGTCTCCCATCTCACATCGCGCGACGCGTCCAGAGCAGATCGAAGGTTCATGGCGGCAAGGTCGTTGCCTGACTTCCCGTAACGGTGCCCCTCGCCGCCTCCGCCGCCATCGTCAACCCGTCGTCCACATCGCCGACACAGCTGTAGCCAACCACATGGCCACGCCACATCTCTACGTCGATAGATCTGGGCTGCCGCATCGTCCACTGTCTACATCTGCGCCTCAAGGGGCATTGCGTAGCCGCCGTCTTGTCCTCCCGGCAGGCTCCGATGATCATCGGCCCTGGTGCCCTTTCTTTCTCATCCTGACGCCATCGACCCTACCTCTTACTGCCTCCTCTGTGCCGCCTGGGAACCCAGGTCGCCGTGGCCCTCTCCACCCGGCCAACCGTTGCCAGTTGCTGCCACTGTTCCGCTGCAATGGACACCGCTGGAACACCCACCCTAGATTCATCTTTCCTCTTCGTGTTCTCTATTTGTGTGAAGCAATAAGGATGAGGAGGTTCAGTTCTGCCCAGGTATTTTCTTCCCATAGGATTAAAGATAGAATTATTTTTTTCTTTTCGACTGTTGGAATCAGAGATGCTCCAATTTATTTCCAAGCATTTGGTACTGATTGAGTGGCCTGACTTTGCTGCTGATTTCAAAGGTACCATTAAGCTGCGGTTATTTGCTGTTACTTCTCATACAAACATACCAATGACATACCCTTAATACAAGCCCTACTTTCAATAGTAGTTTGGACTAGATCGTGCATATGTGCTCACAAATCAGTTTCTCATGCAGTTAGGCTAGGCACTGTTGCTCACTTCTTAAGACTGAGAAGATCTTAAAGTGTTCTTTTCCAATTAGAAAATACCCTCTGACAATAAGCACTAGAGGTGAAATTGCTGTTCTAACATGGTGGTTGGTACATGTCCATATTTATGTGTTCACATCTTATTGTTGACTGTAACCCTATTATTATTTAAAAAGATAAAAGGTAAATGAATTACTTGATAATAATTCACTGCATGATTTTCTTTTAAGCCACTATTAACTCTGAATATTATTATTGCAAACATACTAATGTTTCAGCAGATTACTGTTTGTTTTTAGTATTTCTCCATAGTTCTGGACTGCGATATTGTTTTGTTTCCTTGACAAGAATTTTCTTTGTTATCATCACACAAAAAATTGCTTCATAGTTATCATCACACAAAAAATTGTAACTCACTATTCATTCATGCTTCTTACAACTCAATACTATGTAAGTCCAAATGTATCTTTTCAAAGTTTTTCAAGTTTTTTGCGTGCATGATTGTTGCCCGTAGGCACTTGATTATGCTATTGCAGCACTTGATGAGCATGAGCTATGGTCGGAGAAAGGAAATAAATCAGCATGAAGTTACATGGTTTGCATTTTTCCCTCTCTTGTGACAGTACGGAGCTGAACTTGGTCATGTTCTGATTATGAGCTCTAAATTTATAAGTCTTTTTACCAATTGCTCTCAAATGAAAGACACCTTTTTTCTTATTATTATTGTTGTGAATAATTGTGGTGCATCTTTACTGAAAAGTAACATGCATTGACTTGATATATGTGTTTACTTGCTTTAAAGCTGAATAAACAGTTAAAGGAAAAGAAAAGGACGCAAATGACCAGTTTAGTAAGGTAAGTTGTTCACTCTTAAGAGGTACATGAGTTTTGTATTGAGTTTCATAGATTTTGCTTTGTGATAGGGAATCACTGTTCATGGTTTATAGCATATTTGGCTAACATCTTAACATTTCAACTTTCGATGATACGCATATTTTCTTTATTTATAGAACTTTTTTGATTTATTTACCATTGCTATTTAGTGAAAATATGATGATCTCTTTCATGTCACAATGGTGTCCTGTAGCTAAACCAAAGTTATTCAGTACATGATAAGAATGAAACATCGACATCTGTATAATTTCTGGTGTCACTTACTCGATTCTAAATGGAAAAAATGTCAGACTACATCTTTGGAACTTGAAGATAGTTAAGTATCTTTGTTTTTTACTTCACATAATGCCGGACCCTATGGTTTGTAACTAGAGTTTCATTGACACTGCTATCAGCCTATCACCACTACTTCTCAGTTTCAGTGGAACTGTCCGGGTTTCGAACTAGGAATCAACATATCACTTATTTGTATTTTGTTGTGTCTCATGAACTTACACTTTTATTAATTGAAGGTGAAATGTATCAGATGAATTTAATTGTCATGTATGATGGAGCAAGTATGGATGTAAGATGTCCTGTGGAGTAGCCATATTTCTCGTCAAGATTTTGGTTTACTATAATGAATTTCAAAGGCATTATATTTGCTTAGCGAGGTTGCTATGTTACTAAGAGTATGCTCTAATGATTCTAGGTAAGAGGTGAGGATCTCTGCCCGTTTCTGTTCTGCATGCATGTGTGCCATATATACGGGAGAGCACCAATGAGTAGGAAAATAGTGATATTTATTAGTTGTCTCCAGTTGTTTTTTCTTGATTCATAGATCTTCAATTAGGCCTATCAGATGATTAACATAGATTCTGTTATGCCTCTGATATGCTTCATATAAATAGCGTACAGCCATGAACATGCTTAGCAAAGCAATTTGCAATCTTCCGTGCACATTATCATTACCAATATGGAAGCTTAGAATTTACTTCTATCTTTTTTTTTCAAGATTTAGGATGTGAAGTAAAATATAATATGGAAAACGTGCTTTGCACATGCAGTTACTAGTTATTTGTAAATTTCTAATATAGGGGCAACTGATCAAGGGGGTGCTTGCCTTGCTCCTGGACCTCTTGGTACTCCTCGGTTCCTCCTCGACGGGATCGGCAATGTTGTGCTCTACACAAGAATCGTACAAATGCAATGAATACATGGCAAAATTAACAGTACAGGAAATTCATATTTTTGCAGAATATGATAGTGCATGATTTTGGATGAATTTATGAAAAAGAATTACTCAAAACCGAGTTCATATGAGGGAGAAATGGCTAAATGAATTCTGCTCTGTCGTAAAATCAAAAATAAATGGAAAACTGCATTTTCCCTTGACCGAACTACTGAAACGGTTGAGAATGTTCTATAGACTTAACGGTTCCTCTATGTGAAACGTTTTTGGTTCTAGGAATGTTTTTGTGGCACAAGACCTATGTGAAAACTATTGTGAGCCTAATGTCACACTCGAAAATTCACCAAAATTTTTCAAAGCTAATTTGTGCATTAAACCCTTGTCTAGAAATCAGTTGAGGTATATAAATCGATAATTTGATAAATAGAACCAAAATACAATAACGATAAATATTTACAGAAGAGGCACTTAGGATGCGTTTGGTAGGGATTCTCGAGGGCGATTTTTAATCAGATCAATTGGAGCTGAGCCAAATGGGCAAAAAATTCTCTTGATTTTTAGTTGGATCGATTCACTGTGATTCTCAATTTTACACACGAATGGAGAATCAGGTAAAATGTAGCTTCTCGTGAGAATCCAACGAACGAAAATTGAAAATCCCCACAAGATCAGTATCTGATTCAGAAAGAATCAGAATCGTAAGATTAGAATTATAAAATCTAGAGCTCTACCAAATAGGCTCTTAATCCTCACATAGAAGAAACCAGTAGCGGAACGAAAATCCTAGCGAAGCAGTGGCACCAAGCCCACAAGCAGCTCAATTGGGGTATAAGCCAAACACCAAACTTTTCCTTACAAATCTTCACTCTGATCATTGTAATATAGCAAGACTGAGTACCACACCATACTTAACAAGCCACACTAGGGATGCAAAATAATGCAACATGATTCTAAAGGAAAGACATAGTATGGGTTATTTGCATAAACATCATTTAAAACATTTGCATTTAAAGCATTGAAAACAATTTAGTTTAATTATTAATCATTATTAAACCAAATGCTAAATAGTACTGTAATGCAGTTCAGACCCAAACCATATTCCCACCAAACTAGAGCTATCAAGTTTTTATCATTTATCACGATTAGTGAGTAGTGTGTGACTAATCGTAGAAAACATTGCTAGGCTCGCCCATAATCGCGGGCACGACTATTCGAATAGTTTTATTTTAGCTAGAGGTGTACCAATTTACCCATAAGACATGGTTCCACACATGTCACCATGCCCCGAAATACCACCATGGTACTGCAAAGGGAAAAACCATGACAGGACCTTTCATGCAACCCATCCAACAGAAGAGCCACCTGCTAAACCACCTGTGTTCGGCAGGAACTAAACAAGCACCCAATAGGGAGACGGATCAATGCCCAAAACATGGACTTATTGACGCAGCCATGGTGGTCTTATTGGCACAGCCACAACACACCGTGGTGCCTCCTGTTAAACTTGCTATACTACGAGTCAAGCTGTTGCCCATTCTAGCTTGTGGTTAGTATGGTATTGCTTCGCAACAAGTACTCCATGAACCGATCCTTAATTGTCATGAGCACCACTAGCTACATCATCATTCTATATGCTCATAACCCACCATTCAGTCAAGTTTTAGTTGTCACAATAATTAACTAAGCACGACAATCCGTCCTGAAACTATTGCCATTAATCATTAATTAATTAGGAGTGAATCAATAGTTTCTCTACATAAAATGACGCTAAAGTTTCTAGGCAGTGCTAAACAGATCCTAAATAATCTAGCTAGATAATTAATTAAACATCTAGCTAGTCAACATTAATCACCCAAGGTATTAAGGTAAATGTAACAAGAACAAAATGGCCATAATCAAAGGATATAGGATTTATAATAAATACCCGTAATAATGACATTCAAAAACATTGCATGCAATAACGTTAAAATAAAATAATTTTCACAAATGGGATCAACATGCTTAAGGGGATTGTTGTGTGACTTGCCTTGCAATAGAAAACGTCTTCGCTTGATCTTCCGAACTCTTGCTCGTACTTCGTGATCCTCTGAAACGGCGAATTATACGTGACTACATACAAAACGAGGAAAAACCCTAAGAAACTCTAAATAAATAGTACATAAACAGGTAGAGCATGATTTTAGATGAATTTAGGAAGAAGAATGGGTCGAATCGGAGTTCGGATGGAAAAGTTACGGCTTCCAGAAGATTGAATTCAGAGAAAATCCGAAAAGAATTGGAAAAAAATATTCTCTGGAATATTACTTCGGAAAATAATTAACAAAGGAATTATTTTGAATGGATAAATAAGTGGGACCCACTAGTCGGTGTGATGGCTCATGGTGGACTTGGTCCATGGAATAGAGGAGAGGGGCTTTGGTGGACTGGTGACATGTATGCCACGTGGGCAGAGGAGTCCGAGGTGGCGATGAGGTGGATGCTGACATGGCAATTAGGGCTGAGATGGCAGGGTGATTGGATTAAGGAAATCCGACGGTGGAGATTCAATCCCGGAGATTGGATGGCTAGGATTGGATCTAGACTTTGATTAGATTCTAGCGGCTCAAATCAACCTCGGAATGATCAGATGGTCGGGAGTTACTTCGGTATTTTGTGAAGATTGGGTGGCTCGGATGCATCGAGGGCGATCTGACGGCTTGGACTCCTTGGAGACCTAAGGGCGGGCTCTATCTATCAAATGGAGGGGGAACCTCATGGCGAGTAGCGCCATGGCAGGCAGAGGTGCTCGACGACGGCGTTCAGCAGCGGGCATCGGGTGGCGATGCCGGCACGGGGGTAGCAGAGCGGGAATGGCGACAGTGGCTCGTCGGCCGGGATGACGGTGTGATGACGGAGGCGATGCGGAAGGGGAGAAGGCGGCGGACGGCAAGGCCGAGCCAGGAAAGAGGAACGGAGGATGGCTCTGGAAGCGAGGAAAAAGGAGGCGGCGATGGAGGCTGGGGCCAAGGTGCTCACCAGCGGCAGAGGGAGACAGGGACGACGTTGATGGCCTCGGGTGCGGCGGGAGCAAGCCGAGCGGTGGCGCGACTTGCAGGTGGCGGCGGTAGATCGGCTCGTAGAGGCGGTGGCGGCACTGGATGGCATGGGGCGGCGCGGCTAGGGCACGAGTAAGGCTAGGGCTTTAGACGGTGGGGAAAGAGGGCAATTCATAGATGAGGGAGCCGAGCCCTAGGGCTAGCAGTGGCGGCGGCGCGGCGCGGGAGACCGACGGCGGAGGGGTAATACGGTGGATCGGACAGGGCCTGGCGGCGGCGGCGAAGCGTAGGAGTGGGCCGAGGAGCGGCGGCGGTGGACCGGGCCGGGAGGAGGCGGTGCAGGCTGAGGGGGCTCGGGCCCGAGCGGCTTGGCCCTCAGCTGAGAGGGCTCCAACACGCCGAGACATTATTCTCACCTGCTTGCGTATGTCTAAAATGGCCTAAAACGTGAAATCCTCTAGGCATACAAACTTAACTTAAGGCGTTTGGAGACGTGGAGGGTTTCTACGGCCTAGGGCTCACTGGACGTGTGAGTGGGACTTATGGAAAGGCTTCAGGAGCAACGAACACCTTGGCCCAAAATGTCGTTTTTAGCCCTTAGCGGGAAATGACCTTTATGTGCGAACTAACGGCAAGAAAGGCCAAAACGTTCTTCTGGCCATGTGATCACTAATGCTCACACGTTCCAGGTAAAACGGCTTGTTTTACTAGGTAATGGCCAAGAAGACACTTTCACATGAGTGAACGTGCTGAATCGGCCAAAACGTTAACTTTGGCCCGGGCAAAAACGTGAACCTAGGGCTGTAACAACTCCGTGGAATTGTTTATATGCATGCTATGACTTGCAAGACACACATGGCAAATGTAGCGATCCAAAGGAATGGCTATGGCTACCTCAACAGCGAGCGCACCTAAGGTGCTCGGCAAAATGCCAAGCTAGGACAAGGCATGCCGCTCCCTGCCCTTTCATGTGCTGGTGCAAGACTAGTGAAGCAAGGGTCATGGGTAGGCTCTATGGGTCCTGCATGCAAGGTCTTATGGTTCTAACTCACGTTTTCAAGCCCTAGTTGAGTCTCGACCATGCATGTGGCCATAGTGGTGGCGCTTGGGCGGTTGGGTGAACAACGGCATGGCTGGTCATGGAAAGGATGTGGGGAGCACCAGTGGTTTCATAGGAAGAAAAGGCGAGCACATGCAGAAACAGGAGCTCACTGGTTAGGGCTAGCGGCAAGGTGGCGGCGGAGGGAAGAAGGTGTCCTGTGGCGGGACTTTGAGCGTTGGGGCCTGCAAGTGACCACAAAAAGTTAAAAAGGGTCTTCCCTAGGACCTCCAGGTATGAGCAGGGAGGAAGGGACTCACTGGGCAGGAAATTGGCTCCGGGCGGCTAAAGGTACGTTCAACCGGAGTTGGGAAGACGATCGAACAGCAGCAAGCTCTACAAGGGAGGAGGAGGAAAACGGAGTCAGAGGACTCCATTGAGTTCATTCGTGCAGTTAGATGCACGCGAAGCTCACCGGACGGTGAGCAGGAGGGCGGCTGCGGCGTGGTCAAGACGGCGTTCTGCCACCACCGGGAAAGATGATGGCTTGCGATGGTCCTTGGCAAAACTAAGGATCAAAATGGAACTAGTGAGGGTAGGAACACATGGTGACACAGCTAGGACATTAGGAAACTCACTAGTGTGTCGAGGCAGCGGAGATGTACTCGTTGGCGCCACAGGTGGTGCCTTGCGATCCCGGTGAACCAAGGGAGGTCTCCCTGGCTCCCTGAGTGCGCGAGAACAAGGGCGAGATGGGGAGGTAGAAGGGCAAGGTCTGGGTTAAGAAGAGAGGCACAGAGGTAGGGAGAGAAAGAGGCATGAGTTTGATTGGCAAGTCAAATGGGCCAAAATGATCAAAACGTTTTGAAACTTGGCCAATAGGCTTCTGACATGATAAGCAATTTTTAGGAATAAATCTAGAATTGCTAGTGAAGGTTAAAAATTGAAGGTCGGTTAGGGCGGCGAAAGCCATTTCTAGGGTTTGGCTTTGCGTCAAAAACTTCGACCAGGCCACTACATGTAGGGATGATGCAAATGCAATGCACATGAAAAACAGTTTTAAGCAAGAAGAACGAAAAAACGGGCTATTACATGGCACTGCCGTGCCAGCCTGCCTAGCGTAGCAGGCCTTAATATCGCAACGGCCGCCGTCGCCCCCATCTTCTTCCTCTTTCCTGCTTCTCTCCTAGGCACAAACCGGCGACCTCACACCGCTATTTCTCCTCAAATCCTCAACGAAATTGATTGATTTGAAGCCCAATTTGAAGTGCATTTAATTTATACTTCATCCCATAAGGTATCTCCCCCTATTTCTCAAGTTTTTGCAGTGGATTTGCATCTCGTTTTGATTGTGTAGTGATAGAGATTGGTATTTGTAGAACCGTCAATGGTGGTGCATGGGAGTGGATTGGGTTAGATCGGAGTATACTATTGATTTTTAATAGGTTGTCCTTATGGTTTTTATGTTGTCAATACATTTGTTTTTGCGAAATTTGGTATTATAATGCACGTGACATATGTGAGAGCATGCATGCGGTATATATAGTGATGTTGGATTCGGTAAGAACGATTAAATCGTGTACATGTTATATCTTTATATGTAGTAGTCGTTATATTTGAAGGAAATATTGTTTGATGAGGTGTATTTGTTTTGCATGTTGCTATTTTTTGGTTGTAGATGGACCATGTAGTGCGTGTACATTTAGGTGGAATGATTAGTTTGAATGGACAGTTCGATGAGATAAAAGTTGATGCGTTACTGTTTGGGGCCACTCCAACATGGGTAGAATTATCTAACCGGATTTGGTCTATATCAGGATCTTTGGAATCATTTGGATTAATAAGCATGGAAGGGAGGTACGATGCAAGCATGGGGTCAAGGGATGATGCCCATATCATGCGAGCTAGAGTGGTTGACGTGTGTTGCATGCGTACAAGGTTCACAAGTTCGATCTTTGGATGTTGTTGTTATGAGGGCTGGGATAGCTCGTACAACACATGTTCAAAATTCCCTAGATCGTGATTCTGTTGCTTTGAGCTGTAAGGAACAGATAGTGAAGGGAGATGAGATTGCAACATGGGAGGCCCCTACATTAGTTGGTTATCGTGTGGCGGGATATGAATATGCCAATGAGGGTGTCAATGAGGTGGGTGAGTGTACTACAACCCCAAATTTTACGGAAACTATGAACGTTGGCCAGGGAAATGGGCAAGAGAATGGTTTATTAGTGAATAATGATAGCTTGATTGAGTATTACGAGAACGATGCTGTATGGAATGATAACTTCGATGAATGGTGCTTTGAGGATGTGGAGGGGCATACAGACTTTGATGATTGCTCATCATTGTTTTCCTCCGACGATGAAGTGCCTAGTTCCTTTTACAGCAAGGAAGAGTTGCAAAACCTTAGAAGAGCCTAAGTTGTCTTGCCAGAGGTGCCTCTTTCAAAAGACATCTCTAGGACAATTGATACTATTTGTGAGAGTGGACTTCTTCGAAACGAGTACCCACCTAGCGCAGAGGAACCTATAATTCAGAAGGGTTTAATGTTCGAGACAATGGATGCCTTAAAGGTATTCTTGAAGGATTATGCTGTCCATCATCATAAACCATATGTGGTGGTATCCTCCGATGCCAAGAAAAGGTACATGGTACAGTGTCAAAGAGGATGTCAGTGGAAGGTTTGGGCTTGGATCACTAGAGAGTCGAGATGGAAGATCACCAATGTAGAACAACCTCACACATGTGGCACATCTTGTCTGTCCGGTGAACATTTGCAAGCAACTGCATCGTACGTTGAAAGCCATATTGTCGGAATTGTTCAACGTGACTCCAACATATCTGTCTCTTCTCTAATCGAGTCTATATTTGCCTTATGTTAATATCGAGTAAAGTACGGGAAGGCATGAGGGGCGAAATAGAAGGCAATGCTACTAATATGGGGGGATTGGAAGGAGGCTTACGGAAGGGTTCCTATAACTTTGAATGCAATTGCACATTTTAATCTTGGCAGAAAGTATTTCATATATCATGGATGATAGATGGAGTTGGATGGCGGTGTTTTGAGGAATGTCCCACTATGGGCATTTTAGGCTTTTCCCTCATGCTTGGAGGCTTTCAAGTATTGCAAACCGGTTGTAGCTATCGATGGGACGTTTTTAACTGGGAAGTACAAGGGTACATTGATGATCGCTATTGGCGTTGATGCAGATGGCCACCTAATTCCTATTGCTTTTGCTCTTACTGAGGGAGAGAACAACTAGAGTTGGTCTTGGTTTATGAGCATTCTACGATTGGAGATCCTTGGCAATTCGTGTCAAGTGTGCATTAATTCTGATCAACACGCAAAAATAATCAATGCTATCAAAGAGAGGTTCGATGGCTGTCCCGATGTAATCGATAGATGGTGTGTTTGGCATTTCACAGCAAACCTGTGGAGGAAACATGGTAGCAAGTTAGAAATTGGTAAGCTGAAGGGGTTATGTTACATTCTAGAGAAGCAAGAGTTCAAGAAGAGGTTGAACGGACTTTGGTTGGAGTTAAACGAAACAGGGAGGGCATGGTTTCAATGTGAAATGGTCCATAAGAGAATGGACACTTGCATACGATTAGGGTGGGGCTAGATAGGGGATGATGACTGCTAATGTGGCCGAGGTTTTCAACAACATATTGGGTGGAATCCGAGCAATGCCTGTGTCCGCTATAGTGGAGTTTACATTTAGGAAATACAACAAGTACCCCGTTGATAGGTCTAAGAACGCTGAAGAGGCAATAAGGGCTGGTGCAGTGTGGAGCGATGCTGTGATGAGGCACCTTCATATAGTAGAGGGTGCATCGTCCAACGAGGTTGCTGATTTGTTTGATCCAACCCTCCGCATCTACTCTATTATGTCGGCGGGTGCGATGACCTATGGAGGAGAAAAATATCCTTGCTCTGTTAGTTCTACTGGCATTGTAGGACCTGGCATCCTTGCTAGAATGTCAGGTCCTATCAGGCTAGAGGGGTTGGCATGGCGAAACCATGTTGCCATGCTCGGTGGCCGAAAAAACATCCCTTCTTGTTTGTGTTTGCCGCTGGGTGTGACAACCAACTTTGGCCATGCCAGGAGCGCTAGCATGGCGAAAGCAGGTCGCCACGCTTGGCAGCCAAAAAAACAGGGCTTCCTATTTCCACGAGTCACCAGGCATGGTGGCCTACTTTGGCCACGCCAGTTTGACTTGCGTCGCAGTGCTGTTTGCCATACTAGCGGAGCTAGTGTGGCCAATGTGGATTGCCATGCCCAATAAGCAAAAAGACAGAGCTCCCTGTTTCTTTTGTCCGTTGGGCATGGTGACATGCTTTGGCCACGCCAGCGGACCTGGTGTGGCAGTGCTGATTCTAGCCCTAGGTCGGTTTGCATGGTCAAAGTGACTAGTGTGGCCCGCAAAAAATTGGGAAAAAATATCTAATCTATTTACTAAGCAAATACTTAACTTCTCTCAAAACTATGTCATGCTTGTTTCAAATAGCATGATCTAATTTTATAAATGAATGTGTGAAGCATGAATTTCTTTGAATAATTCAATTACCTGTACGTTTTGTGAAATCGAAACAAATTCATTCAATTTTCCACGAGATGTTACCAAATTAGTGGCCCCTAGTGCGTGCATGCAAGAATATGCTTCCAAAGTATACCTTTTTGAAGCGTAATGGAGGTGCCAAACCACAATTTTGCACGGTTAAAATGGATTCCAGTTTCTAAAACATCGAAACCACATATCACATAGATTTGCTACAACAATCAACCATGGTTCAAACACATACAATAGGTCCCACACAATAATTGTTCCGAACTAAAACTAAAATCTATATCCACGATCGACTTACACTGACATGTGCATGGATATTTCACCGTGAAACGTTTTTAAGTATCATTACAACATACCTTAGGGAATTTAAATTGGTTCTTAAATTACCAAATGACCCTACTGGGTGCATCGGGGGTACTTCCCCTTTCTTGCTGCACCTGGACTAGCTTCCTTCACACGGTGTGCCCTCTCCCGCTTCCTCTCCCTTTTAGCCTCACACATTTCCTTCTCCCTACGCTCTTTCTCCTCCTTCCTTTTTTGCTCCTCCCACCTGCATTCTGCCTCGTAACAGCGTTCAAAACGCTCCCTAAACCAAAGTTGGTTCCTACGCAATTCCTCTGCATCTTTGGGGTGGACCTTCGTATCTATCCACTCCACAAAGTTACATAGAGGCGAAGGTGGCTTAGGTACCTTCACATATAACAATATATCAGCAGCTGTCCACACAAAAAGAAGTAAACCTATTTTCACAGGAAATTACTTCCACCAGTTTCTTCGTCTTTCCTTTTTTCTCTTGTGGTTTCACCTTCTCCAGAGAGTAGGTGTAATTAGTGCACATCCAGTACCTCTGGCAATACTGGTGGTCATTCTTGCTAATGGCAAACTTGCACTCGTTACCGCGCCAACTCATCGGACAAGGAAAGCCCTCCGGTGGTCATGTGCGAGGGGTCAAACCAAGTGGCTCCATGGAACTTAAAAAAACATTGTACATATTACGGTAAATTTTAGAATACTTACATTACCTAAAATATCATCTCAAATGTCATAACACGTAATTTACATCAACCAAAGTCCTACCTATATTAGGTCATTGGAAATTTCCAATGCATCATCCAAATTTTGTATTAATCGAGTTTTGCAATTAGGCATATAAAATGTACAATAACATATAATCAATCCAACGTTCTACCTACCTTCAATTACAAGTTTTTACTACTGCAACTACTCCTACCTTCATTAAAATAATCCAACAAAAAAGTTGCGAATTTCCTACACAACACGAATTTGCTTAAACTGTGCACTCCAATCTTCCCGATGTACTCCGATCTACCCCTATTTATTCTGATCTATGCAAAATAACTTAACATGTTCATCCAAAAATAGAAAAAAACCCTAACACCTAATATAATGAATAACTCCAACTAAAAAAAAGGGAAAATTATCCATGTACCTTCCACAATGAAACATAGCGAATTCCCATAAAAGAAACAACATTATTGCACTTCAAACGGTATGATTCTTGTTTCCAACTAGGTGGGAGAAGGATGGTGAAGATGAAGCTTGGGTTTGGCGTTTCAACAATATTGCAATAAGGACACATAGTTGTTGCCGGGTTATATGTTAAGGCCTGCCACACTAGGTGGCTTGGCACAATGCCACGAACACTAGGTGGCTTGGCACAATGCCACGAAACAAAATTTTCTTTATGCATAAAAGAGACCACAAATAGCCTTTCTTGACTTAGAGCTTGCATGTAGTGTTGTAGGATCGACCTTACCAGTACATTATTTTAGTAATGTGCTCATTATGTTGTTATTTAGCTTTGTTGTAGATTAAGTGTTGTGGGGGTCCATTGCTTCTTCAAGATGGTTCTATTAGGGGTTTACCCCTAGTCGGTTTGCTTGTGGTATGGGTAGACATGCTTCCGATGAATCTTTAATTATTTAGCCGGTTAGAATATTTTTATTTGTCTATTTATTTGTATTGCCCTTATACCATGTTTTGATGCCATAGGCTTGAGATTAGCCCTCTTCCTAGGAGCTAACAATGTATGAGTTTGAGATAATCATTGAATAGCACGCGTAGATCGAGTCCCCTGTGGTTTGTAGTTCCTGGTCGTCATCATTGAGTGGTTGACGAGCATACCATGGTTGTGGACTAGTAAGCCATTCCGACGATTCTCTCCTGTATTCCATTCCCCGTATTATAAGTGTTATACCGAAATGCATTCGAATGCGCTCATGTACGCGTGAGAGCAGGTGGCTATTATACGTATATGGATCCCATCTATCTAGATACCGCAGTGACGTATGTTTGAGTGCCCAACAGTATAATATTTACGGTGTCCTGACATGACGTTTATGGGTAAAAAACAGAATTCAGAACATACATTTGATTAATTATAACTAGGCATCTACATACATAATCAACAAATACCAAATTTACTATCCCTCTAGTTAGTTCCGCACACTCATTGCTGTTTTGCAGTCCCAGTTGTATCCTGATCAAACAAAAACCTTTTCAAAATTGCATTCTCTTTCCTTTCTACGTCGACATATTTGAGTTGAGATATGTGCGCCAGCTATAGGATTTATCTACAAAAGAAAGACATCTCTGTTTGGTTCAAACACAAGCCAATAAGCGAGGAGTGCTTAAAATGAGGGCTCTTTTGGCAGGCTGGGATCCCACGGGGGAAATATCCACGGGCCAATTTTCCTGCAAGTTTGGGAGCCCATGACGTGGGGAAATCCTAGCCCAATCCGCGTCGCTTCCCTGGGGAATGGACCCCGGCCTCAGGATATCGGGGATTTGAATTTTTACTCTTACTAATTTAATTTTTTTTTAAATTTACAAAACTAATTTTCGGTTTGAATCAATTGCAAAACTAGTCTCTTGCCGCCCTGGGCCACGGCGGGATTTAAAAACCGCCGTGGCCCAGGGCAGCGAATGGCATCCCCGTCACCCGGGGCTAACGGCGCCGGCCGCCGTTAGCCCCGGGGACGCCACGTGGATTCGCCGCCCTGGGGGACGGCGGCGAATGCTTACATTCGCCGCCGTCCCCCAGGGCGGGTTATAGCCATTCGCCGCCCTGGGCGAGGGCGGTATTTTGCCGGCCCCTATAAAATCCCTCCCTGCAGTCGCCGCGCGTCATTTCTCCCTTCCGCCTCCAGCGTTCGTCCAATAGAGCTGAGGGAAAGAAGGAGAAGTACAGCGGCGAAGCCCTCACAGATTTTTTAGCCGAATCCAGGTATTTTTTTGATCTCCCTCTGTTATGTAGTCAATTTTTTAGACAAATGTTAATTAGTAGTAGACTTGTAGTGTAATATCCGATATAGTATGAAAATATTAGCGGTTTGGCATAACCATCGTTAGTGTTAAATTTATTTGGCCGTACTAGAAGAACATAGCGGAGAAGTAGTAAATTGTAGATATTTTAAAAATAAATATGCTCCGCCATGGCTATCGTTGGTATACGTCATTTTGACACGTTAGATAAACCTAGCGTATAACTTTATTAGCGCCGCTGGGTCAGTTTGTAAAATATAGAAACGGTAATGGTTTGACTCATACGTATAGCCTTTTTATGGAACGAATATTGATTAGTACAGATTAATAAAATCTTTTTTGTGAACAGAAATGGCAAATAGAGTTGTATTCGCGATATATCACGGTGAAGGAAATGTCAGAGAAGGACAATATGGGGTAGATTTATCGGAGTTCAACGTAGCACAAAAGGGAATTATAGCTCCAGCTGAGAGAAGTTTTCCTGGAGTTTACAATTGGTTAATGAGGGGATTCGGAGTAGATCCTCAAGTAAATGCAATTACGGTGTACGCACTGGTTAGCTGGGCTGTGGAAGGTTTTTGGTGGGAATTGATGCCAATAGATTCAACGGCCAGCTGGGTATTTTTTGTGGAGAGTGCACTGCAGCGAGGATGGGCACCGAGCATCCTAGTGGTAGTGCATGACGTGGTCAGCATTGATCAGGCTGGTCCGAGTACAGCGGAAGGCCCGGTGAAACAGGGGAGCAAAATGAGGCAGAAGACGAGGGTGCCGGAGAGGAAGGAGGCCAAGAAGACATGGGACCGGGGGGTTTGCAGATGAAGGGGAGAGACACCCAGGTCTAGTACAGGAGATGGAAATTGAAGACTCAGAACCTGAGCATATGGAGGATGATGATTCTTCGGAGGACGATGTACACCCGGCAGAATGGGACAACGAGGACTTCTCCGGACTCGTTGTCTCAGAGGGGCACACCGTGGCATGGAGTATCGGCAGAATGAAGTGGTGCAAGGCGCTAGATACGCCGAAAAAGCACAGTTGACAGAGGCTGTGAAGATGTGGGCCGTGTCACTTGGGAGGGAGTTCTGGGTATCAAAGTCCACAAGATCGGTGTACGAAGTGAAATGTGCAAGTTCAAGCGATGGATGTCCATGGAGGATGTACGCATCCAAGAAGAAATATGACGACTGTTGGTCCGTGTCAATCGTGACGGAGCACAACTGCCATCTTCCGGGTGTTCAGAAGTACCACAAGAACATATCATCTGCATTCATCGCTTCAGAGCTGTATTATGCTGTTGTGGAGAACCTCCGATTCGAGCCCAAGTCAATTATCAGCCGCATCGAGGAGAAGTACAAGTACACCATTACATATGCCAAGGCATGGAGGGCCAAACAGAAGATAATTGAAATGAGATTCGGTAGTTTTGAAGCTTCGTACAATAATTTGCCTCGTCTACTGCAAACCATCTGTGCGAGGAATCCTGGCAGCTACTCCGAAATCAAAAGTTTCCCATCGTTATCAAGTCCTGGGCAGAGCGTCCTTCAGCGGGCCTTCCTCTCTCTGCAGGCGTGCATGTTTGCATTTGTTCATTGCAGGCCCATTCTCTGCATCGACGGCACATTCCTAACTGGAAAATACAGAGGGCAAATGTTGACGGCAATCGGAGTAGACGGGAACAACCAAGTGTTGCCAGTGGCCTTTGCCTTCGTCGAGGGCGAGAACACAGAGAGTTGGTACTGGTTTCTGAAGCTGGTTAAGGAAAAGGTGGTGGGGATGAGGCCAGATGTATGTCTCATACATGACCGTCATCCAGGGATGCTGCGTGCAATTCAGGAGCTACGAAACGGCTGCGCAGACAAGGGATACCCTCCGGTGTGGGAAGATGTGAAGAGCAGATGGTGCATGCGTCACATGGGCGCAAACTTTTATAAGCAGTTCAGAAACAAGGAGCTGATGGCCATGTTCAAACGTTTGTGCGCCCAGAATCAACAGAAGAAGTTCAATGAGCTGTGGAGGAGACTTGATGAGCTGACAGCCAAATATAGACGCGAGAGTTCTGCAAGACCCCCAGCTAGAGGTGTTGACGGCCCTGAAGCTCTAGATGCACTTCCCACCGATGACGGTACATTCAGAAGGAGGCCCGGTTCCTCGGTTAGCAGATTTTCGCAGTGGATCGAGCACGAGCCCGAAGGAGAAATGGGCATTGCTGTACGATGAAGGTGGAGCAAGGTACGGCATAATGACCACGAACCTTGCAGAGGTGTACAACTGGTCATGCGTGGTGTTCGGCAACTCCCCCTTGTTGCCATCGTGGAGTTCATCCTACATAAAACACAGACGTACTTCCACGACAGGTGCAGACAGAATAGCCCATCTATGGCCGATGGAAACCTTTGGTTCGGCACCAAAATGACACAGTACCTTGAGGACAAATGCAAGAAGGCAAGAGAGCACCGAGTCCGAGTGCAGGGCACACGAGAGCGTAGATTTGAGATATTGTGTGCCGACAGGTCCAGGCGTGGCATATTCGCAAGGAAGCCTATACAAGAGTGTGTCCTAAAGGAAGATGGGACATGCACGTGCTCCTGCCGGAAACCAAGCTTGTACCACAAGCCCTGTTCTCATGTCATTGCGCTTGCGGGGAGTGCGGCATTGATGAACGCCAATATGTGTCTCCGTACTTCAAAAAGGAAGCAATCATGCATACATGGAGTACCGAGATCTTTGGTTTCGGCATCGTCGGCACTTTCACTGAAGACACAAGTCCAGTTTATTACATCCCTGATCCGACGAAGGCAAGGAACAAGGGAGGCCGACGTCGGACACGGAGGATACGCAATGATATGGACGAATCCGAGGCCGGCGTTAGCGCTCAACGTTGCAGTAGGTGTGGAGAGGAGGGACATACCTACAAGAAGTGCACGAAAGACGCCGAGGCCCCAAGTGCAGCGGAAGTTCCTATGGAAGGATCAGGCGCCGACGGAAGGCGGCCAACTGGGGAAGGCACCACTGATAGGCAGCGTCGTCGCAGGCGTCCTCGTGCACCTTCGGGTTATGTTGTCTAGTATAGCCACTCGTTGATGATGTAATCTCCCTGTAATGTGTTAATTTTCTGTTAATTTTCTGACTATAATGCACTATGTTTAAATGAGCTAATCCGTTCCGCTTCTTTTTCCTTGCAGGTATGGACTACCAGACGCCTGAGCTGCTAGATCACGCCACCGATCAATCCCACCGGTCGTTTCTCTCGGCGGTGCAGAACCTCGAGCTCGGTACCTTACGTCCTCGACCTTTCAGGCGACTACATCCCGTGGACGACAGGTTCACGACTAGGTACGTACGAACGTTGTACTGTGAATCTGTATATATCAACTTACTAACTTGCTTTGTTTTGATTGTCAGGTTGCGGGAGGCAGGCCTTCTGCCGCTGTGTAGGCTGGTAGCAGCCGCGGTGGAGCCGAATGACCCGACGAAGAAGTGGGGTATCGACCGGTCGCTCCTCACAGCTCTTGTGGACCGGTGGAGACCGGAGACGCACACCTTCCACCTCCCGTGCGGTGAGATGGCCCCCACGCTGCAGGACGTCAGCTTCCTCCTTGGGCTGCCTCTAGCAGGCGATGCGGTGGGGCCAGTTGACGGGCTCCAGGCGTGGCAAGAGGAGATCCTACAGCGGTTCGCCCCGGTTCACCGTGCTCCGGGGCTTCCCCTCGTCGGCGACATCTCCCCGTACACGCATGCGGGCCCCCCTCAGGCTTGGGTATTGAGCTACACGGTAAGAATGCTTTATTGTTGTTTTATGTTCGTCCTTCAGTCCGTACTAGAATTACAGTGTCAACTTCGTTATATGTTAACGCAGCCTGATCAGCTAGCACCGGAGGCCGACGCGTACTCACTGCAGAGGAGCCTGGAGGCGTACCTGTTGTGGGTGTTCGGGTGGGTGAGGTTCACCAACTCGCACGGCCACGCAGTCGACAAGAGCTTGATCCCTTACGCGAGGGAGATAGCCGACGCCGAGGACGGTGCTGTTCCCCAGTACAGTTGGGGATCGGCAGTCCTTGCCGCCACGTACAGGGGTCTGTGCGACGGCTGCAGGAAGACCGAGCCAGAAGCGGTCTTCACGGGTTGTCCACTCCTCCTACAGCTCTGGGCGGCAGAGCGGTTCGCGATCGGACGCCCCGTTGTGGACCACAGTCCGTACGAGGCGAGCCTGTACGTGGGTGTCCTACCGGAGGACTATCCGACGATGGGGACGGTGTGGTGTCGTCGTGAGGTATGTTCGGTGTTAGAACAGTCTCAGTTTTTTATGTTACTTGGACTAACGAGAACTCTTTACCTGTTTGTAGCGTCGGTACGCTCACGTGCAGACGCAGAAGTCATACCCAGACTTCGTCATGGAGTTCGACAGGATCACGGACGACGACGTTGTCTGGGAGCCATACAGCGCCGAGGCGAGGCACGCGCGTGCGCCGCACGGGCTGTCGTCCCTCTGCACCAGGGACCAGGCGTACTGGCTGACGATGACGCCGATGCTGTTCGACATTTCTGTCGAGCCGCACTGCCCGCAGAGTGTGATGCGGCAGTTCGGTATGCGACAGACCTTCGGCCATCATCAACGCAGGGGCGTACCGCAACACGTTCACAGGTATATGTGGAAATGAATATTCCGTATTGTTATGCATTGTGTCACCGGTTGTGCTCTGCAGGTTAAGTCGGCGTGGTCAGGCCGTCGGTAGGCTGTGGAGACCCACCGTCGTCGACTACATCAACGACTGGCTCATAGCCACGGAGGACGTCATCACGGAGCTGCACCCCTACACAGCCGCCAGGTACGAGCAGTACCTTTCCTGGTACCAGGCCCGTACCAGACTACGGGTGACGTACACTCCCGAGGCTCCACAGGCGCACGTCGCGGGGGTGCGAGACGCATACCCGACGCACCGCGACCAGGACTACTTCCGCGCGGTGAGTCAATGGTTTTCATACTATTTTCAATGGTAGGTGCCACGCGCAACTAACCACGCATGTCCTGCTGAACAGGCGGACGATGCTAGGCAGGTCCACACGGAGCTGGACCTACTGCGGCAGCGCCTACAGGCTGGCATCCCTCTCACGCAGCAGGAGCAGACGATCACGTTTGACCGGATGTGCAACACGATGCGCTCGGTCGTCCGTGCTCTGAGTTGTCGCCGTCCCGATGCAGTCCCACCGATGCACATACGTATGCCAGGTCCCCATGGTGAAGGGACATCGGCAGGAGCGGCGGGTTCTGCAGGGGCCAGTACGTCGTGGGGAGCAGGTCCTTCTGGTACCGCCGGAGGATCGAGGTCGGCAGCCTCCACGATCGGGCGAGGATTGTCAGGTACGTCAGGATTGAACCTATTCTACATAACTAACTGCACTTTTTATGCGGCTAACGCGAGATTTTCTTTACCAGACCCACGCAGCGGATCTCACCTCCACCTGGGGGACACTGGGCGGGGATCTGCCCCGAGCACCTCTGCTTGGATCTCTACCGAGGACGACCTCCTTCCGGAGCAGGACGTGATCGGGTCGTCACAGCTCGGAGGTGCACCGCACACACAGCCGCACGACGCCGGTGCTTCCCCTGCTGCTCAGGCGGTCCGAGCTACCCGTGGGGTACCGGCGGACCGCCTGACGTACTCGCGCGGGCACGTGCGAGCGCAGCCTAGGAGGACGAGGAGGCGTATGACCTAGGGGCTATTGTTGTATTTATTTATTTATAGGTCTCGCATTACTTGTTTAAATTTGTCATGTCCATATTCACCTCCTGTAGACTCGATCCCATCCTTCAGATACATTGTACTGCTAACAATGTAGTCTCGCTTGTTGTATTTCGTACTATGGGTGTCGCATTCATCATGCCGCAATGCGAATGGCTCGCATCTACCTATTATCATGTCATTAAAACGGACCGGTCTATTACCATGTCATTAATTAAGTTTTACCAAAAATAAACTTGAAAAAATGATCAGCACGATTTTACAAACCAACGCCCACCATCATCGGATTATAAAAAAAAACTGTCAAAAACATACCCTAAACCACGATTAAAACTAAATTTTGTTAAGCGTGTAGGCGAAAGACGTGGAGGAGTGGATTGCGAGTGCCGATCCAGACATACGAGGAGTGGAATGCGAGTGGCGATCCGGGAATACCCTCAGTTTGACAAGTTCTTTTCACGACGTGAACGGTATATGATATTTGGTTTTTTTTAAACATCGACTCAATAAATGCAATGGCACAATAAATAGAATTTAAGAATTTAATTTTGACAAATAAATTTTCAAAAATTTTGGGGTGAAAAATTAGCAACAAAATTTTCAAATTTGGTAATTTGCAAATGGCTCCAGGGGGCCGAGGCCTAGGCTGGGCAATGGTCCGATCGGGAGGGAACGGTTTGATCGGACGGTCCGATCCCTGTGCGAACGGACCGTCCGATTGCTGGGCGGACGGTCCAGTGGATTTGCCGCCCTGGGGGACGGCGGCGAATGCATTCGGCCCCCTGGGGGCATTCGCCGCCGTCCCCCAGGGCGGCGAATCCACGTGGCGTCCCCGGGGCTAACGGCGGCCGCGCCGTTAGCCCCGGGTGACGGGGATGCCATTCGCCGCCCTGGGCCACGGCGGTTTTTAAATCCCGCCGTGGCCCAGGGCGGCAAGAGACTAGTTTTGCAATTGATTCAAACCGAAAATTAGTTTTGTAAATTTAAAAAAAAATTAAATTAGTAACAGTAAAAATTCTCGGGGATTTTTTCCCCATCTCTTGCGAGACGCCCGCAGTGCAGCTTCCCCCTCTCGCGAGCGGACGCCGCCGCGTTTCCCTTCTCATGAGCCGCTACTGCCGGACCTCCCCCTCCGGCGAGAGGCCGCCTCCACGCCTCTCCCTCCTACGAGACGCTCCATCTGGCCCTCCCTCCTTAGGATCCAAGGAGGTTTTGTCCTCCTCAAGATCTGCGAGACGTCCGCCCAGGCGGAAGCCGACGGCAAGGATGGGGAGGACGAACTCGTCCTGCTCCCCACCAACGAGTCCTCCGACTGCCTGCTCCGCATCCGCCACATCATATGCTTCCCCGCCTTTCCATTCCAACCTTGTTCCTCTCCTCCCATCATGAACCTGAGACCTCGACGACATGGCGTCCTCACTTTGCGACCTCGACAGTGTGGCATCTTTGCGCAACCTCCTCTCTTTACTCCAATCTTTCCAGCAAGGTAAGTCTCCTCCTCCCATCCTCTTGTGCTAGGATTCCTCTCTCCTTTTTCACTTTTCTTATCTCTAGGGTTACTGACATAGATCTAGCTAGATGGTTACTCCATCCCTTCTCTCATCACTGCAACTTATCTGCTTTAGTTTAGGGATGTAATGCACAATAATGCAATGCACAACTTACAATAGGAAATAGAGTAATGTTTATAATAAAAATGGTGTATATCTGCATTTAGTGTGTTGAAGCTAAGGTTTCAGTATTCAAGGAGTTTGTTTACACTAATGTTACTGACAAGTAAAATTGCAATATGTTTGTTCATGCAATCATGTGCATCGGTGCTTGTAGTTCTTTTTTCCTGAATGAAAATTCTGCCTGCATTATGTATGATTGGTTTTGCCTGTTAGTAATAGAAGATGGTTGTGACCAGTAAAGATTCAGAACTCTTTTGAACTCATTATGGAATGATCAAGTTCTATTTTATGTTCCTGTTTTATGCTTGTTGCCACTCTGCTCCTAGCCCCTTAATTTTTCTTAATCTCTTTAGATAACTTTTTTTTACCTTCTGGGCTTAAAGATTTAATGTGCTAATTTTTTCTGCTCCTCGCTCCCTGCAATAGTTTAGGAGTCTTAAAAACATTTTATTCTGTAAACAAACTGTTTGGGAGCACGGAAAGTATCAATTCAAACATTATTCTATGTTAATGTAGAAGGAAATGAGAATACAATTTTGTGGGTGTTCTTTTATCAGGGCACAACTAGGACAACAAAAAAACACACACTAGATTATATTACTCTATAGATAATTCAATTTTTGTTCTTACGATTGCATCAGTTGAAAAGTTATCCATCCAATTAGTTGTGTACTTCTCAGAGGTTGATTTGCATCAGTTAAAATCCTATCCATCCGCTGCTGCTTTTGTTCAGTATCAGGGGAAGGAAATCTCTTGGTTCCAAGCTAATCTCTTCAATTAGCTGCCAGCCTACCATACTAGGACTCTAGGAGGCCCTTATGTTTACTTGTATTAATTGTGAATGAATATATGGTCTAAAATTCTGCATGTGTGGAATGTGGATGCATTGCCACAGATAATAGAATTTTACTTTTGAGGCTTTGATGGTAGTGTTATCAGATCATAAAGTTGTTGCTCTTTAACACAACAAATCTTCTTACGTTTGATTTTTTTCTATTGGATGTAGGCAATGGCGCTTGACCTTGATGACTCAAACCTTGTTCTCAAATAGTGCTTTGTTGGATGCTCACGAGTGTGGGAAATGAACTTAGAAGATATTTGTAAATGACAATATGAATTTGGCAGCTGGATCTGATTTCCATAGATGTTAGTTGTTGTAGTATTGGTTTGTTTGAATTTAAATGTTACTCTTGCATTAATGTGATTCACATGTGTGGATGTAATATTTGTCACAGATTAACTTCGGCAGATGGTTCAAATGGTACCTTAATTCGATTGTTGCAGTAATTGCCCCAATGCTTGGTTCTGAATTGTAAAGTGTCTCAATTTTGTAAATTTTTATGATTTAATAATTTTCTGTCTTTCTAAAGTTTAGTAACTTATGTTGAGGTTGCATGATCAAGTTTAAACTATGATTTGTAGCGGTTTTAAAGTATATTCCTCTGTATGGCTATGATCATGTGCATCGATGATCTGTTGCTATTCCTGTGTATGGTTGTGAAGTATATTTGTTCCGGTGTTTTCTACAACTTCCCCCTAATTTTCTGTATTTTCTGATTTTTTTTATTCCCCGGGATGCCCATTCCCAGACAGGAGCAAGGAATAATTTCTCACCGGGATTTTTACCCAAGAGAAATGATGGGGTGGTGCATGTCACCCCAAAAATCCCCTTGGGGGCAATCTTCCCTAGGTTTTTTCCCCTAAGCTCCCAAACAAGCCTTAAAGGAGATACTTTAGCCCTAAGTAAAAGTTCTAAAATATCCCTATAAACCAATGGTTAGAATTAACTTCTACTATCCTACCACCACACCAAGTAGTAGGGATACATAAAGTTTATTTACGATACACCGTACTATATACTAGTGGGTCATATTAGTAATTCAACGGTTTATATTCGTTTCTATGCTAGTAAAATTGGTTCTTATAGTATAGGTATTATACATCACTAGTATAACTAGTGAAAAGAGTATTATTGAAAAGAAAAATATGTCATATTTGTAATTTATGGGGGTACAAATATGAAAAGACGCAGCAGTTTCATCCCGTCGTTCTCGCTGGCGGTGAGGATCCAGGAGTTCGACATCGCCGCCTACCGAAGCTCGCACAGCGGCGGCGGTGGGCCGCGTGCTGTCTGCCCGTGCTTGATCCAGCGGTGGCGATCACCGACAGGGGACTAAGGGCATGTTTAACAGTTTAGACAGCTACTGTCTGTAAGTATATGCCATGTCACATATAGACACTAAAAAAGACAATTTGTACAGTGGTCTATCTATTAGGTTGTCTGCAAACTAATTAATTCATCCATGGACACTTAAATCATAGTGATTAAGGATAAACTTGATCTTTGTAGCCATTTTGTTGCTTCTATAAGAGAATGCATGGTGGATTTAAATAAGATACATGAATTTGACATAGAAGCATAAATATAATAAATATTTATATCAATAGATACTCGAAATACATGATATGATTAATAAAGACATAATACGATTACTCATGTAGGTCTAGTTTTGTTTGGGGCCATAACGCTGCCATATATGCTCAACCAAATCATTCTTGAGTTGTTTATGTGTAGAGCGAGCACGGATAGCCGAGTTTCTCTGAAGTACCTCTGTGAAGCATGGATTAGGATTATCATTGGTACTCACTTCTGGTGGTAGCACAATAGTTGTACTCGGATTCTCATTCAAATCCAAAGAAATTCTAGCCAACTCCTTCTCATCTTCAACTATCATATTATGGAGGATAACACAACTCCTTCTCATCTTCTCCTTTTATCGCGTCAATGAATAGCGGTGACTTATTCAACACATTGATATCATTGTAGGCCCCAGCTGTACCAAAAAAAGCATGCCATATACGAAGATCTCGTGATGCAACAGCTTCAAGGATCATGGTAGGAACATGTTTGTCACCACGAGTAAACATGCCAGCCCAACCTTTTGGGCAATTCTTCCACGCCCAATGCATACAGTCAATGCTTCCTATCATGCCTGGAAAACCACGGGACTCATTGTCTTGTAAAATTTTTTCTAGCTCGTCACTTCTCGGAGGGCGCATGTACTCTCCACCAAAACATTCAATCACCCCTTCGGCGAATTTTCCTAAGCACTCCAAAGATGTGCTCGCTGCAATCTTCAGTACCTCGTCAAGTGCATCAGCCGGCGTGCCATATCCTAGCATTCGAATAGCCGCAGTACACTTTTGAAGGGGCGAGTGTCCATCTCTACCTGTTGCATCCACTCTTTGGGTAAAAAAAGAATCCCAATTACTAAGCTCTTGTACAATTCGAAGGAACAGAGGCTTTGTCATCCGAAATCTCCTCCGGAACATCTCGTCAGTGTAGATAGGATTTGCAGAGAAGTAGTTGGCAACAAGATCATCGTGACCAGCTTCTCGATTCCTTGGTATATACCTCCTCGGCCCACTTTGATGACGGCGACGGCGAGGTGGTTCAGATGATTCCCCTTCGTACTTGGACTTCAACTTGTCACCAATTTTTCTCCCAAATGCTTGCAATTTGCTATCCTCAGCAATGAAATCTTCAAGTGTGTATACGTCCGCTGGATCAAAATCATCGGTGGCTTCCAGTTCCTCTGCGGCTACAGCGCCCACACCATCATCGGTGGCTTCCAGGTCCTCTGAGGTTGCAGCGCCCACACCATCATCCGGCAACATTGACTGGACTAGCTATGCAGAATATGGAGAAGACAAATAGCTATGCCTAGTGCCTACCCATGGCAAATTATTTATACTGCAATGAGGACTGCGTGTTCACATGTTCACATAGGCAAGCACATGTTCACATAGGCAAGCAGATATGAACACCATCAAACATATATGTTCACACCAGCAATCATATATTCACACCAGCACCAGCAATCATATGTTCCCACCAGCATCAGCAATCAAATGTTCACACCAACAATCATATATTCACACCAGCACCAGCAATCATATATTCACACCAGCACTAGCAATCATATGTTCACACCAGCATCAGCAATCATATGTTCACACCAACAATCATATGTTCACACCAGTACTGTAAATGGACAATATATGTCATTTAGTTCATACTCCAGTAGGTTATGAGAATAATCACAGGTAGTACTGTTTTTCTCCCAAATGAGATGTTAAAAATAGGTCCAAATTAACTGAAATATTAACAGCATTACACCATGTGTTCATAGCATTATAGGTCTAAAATTCATAGAAGGAAGAAAAAATATAGATAGTTTGCAGCTTCCAGGTTCTCCACGGCTGCAGCTCCCACACCATCAAGAGCCTGAGAAAGCAACAACTAATAAAAGAATAACACATCAGTTCACATAGTAACTTTCTTCTGTTTGACTGCTCTTGATATAATAACACATCAGTTCATCAGTTCAGCAAACAATTTCTTCTTCAAATACTTCATTGTATCTGCATGATCAGCCTTTTCTTCATCTGACATTAGTCCTATATCTTGCGAAAGAAGACGGTTATATGTCTCAAACATCCTAGCTTCAACTTCATATTTTTTTGCCTCCTTTTGGTCTTTTGCTGCCTCCTTTTGCTCCTTTGCTGCAAGATGGGCAATCTTTGCTGATTCAAGCTTCTCAGCTGATAACTTTTGTTGTATTTCCAATACCTTGAGCCGGTTTGCATGTCCTTCAGTCTGAATTTTACCATATGTTTGGAGCTCCTCAATATCATTGTCAGAGACCTTGGACTTAGCGGCCTTTTTGGCTTGTTTTTGCCCCATTGGCCTAGGGCATTCTGCATTCTCCTCAACATCTACATGCTCTATATCTTCCCTTGCCACTTCCTTGTTTGAACCCTTTCTTTTACGTGCTTGATTCAGGCCCAAGTTGTACGTTATCCACTTTGCCTCGTTACGGACAGTATACCACACATCCATTAAAACGAAAGGTCCAAGACTGAGAAGTTTGTTGTCTTCCACATAGAAGTGATGTGCCTTTTCAATCCACATTTGATCATTGTATCCACTAGTAAAAATTCTTCGAGCCTTCACCCAAGCACTATGGAAAAGGTCTATCCACTTATTAATCTTGTGCCACCTGTCCTTGGCCTGTTTCTGATTTCTTTTCCTATTGCCTGGGGTAGTCTTGTTGTACGTCTCAACAACATCACCCCAATATTGTTCGTTCTTCCTATCAGCTCCAATGGATGAGTCCGTCGAATTAAGCAACCAAGCACTCATCTATAATAGTAAAGAAAAGATTATTTGGCTGAAATTGAGAGACAAAGTAACTACAGATAATGTTGTTAAACTGAGACTCACCAGCCTAACATCCTCTTCTTGTGTCCAAAGGATTCGCTTCTCAGTCCTAATGACTTCATCCCCGCTGTCGACATTAATATACTTATTATTTTCCGATGTTGAACAAGGGGTGGTTGTATCTTCTTGTGATGGTGAAGCGTCCAAAGGCCTTGGCGGCTTGAATGGGCCAAAATGAGAAGGTCCCCCAACAAAGTGATAATTTTGAGACATCAGAGGTTGGCTATTGATAAAGTTCGTGAAGCCACCTTGTGGTGTTGGATCATTATCCCTGCAATGTAGCGTACATTACATAATTAGCAACATGACATGTCACATTTGGATACTGGATTAAATGACATGTCACAAAAGAAATTTATAAAATTCTAACCGCATCAGGCAATGGTTTTCCATCACACACATGATATACAAGCAGTAATACAGAGAAAATTCTTCAATGCAATCAGTACTGCCAGTTTCATAATGCGGCAAAAATGAAGAAAATGGCAGCTAGCTAGCTTAGCATTTTATTCATGCATGCATCAGAACTTTCAGGCTGGCTTTCACTTTCAGCATCTTCTTAATTTGCAGGTTCACAACTATCCCCGGGCACACTGATTCAGAGCATGCTCAACCATTGGACTCAATTTGAACTGCGTGATCCTGTCCTATTTGGACTTAGTTTACCCTTCCAAACAATAGGACTAACCCTTCCAGTGAACAATCTCAGTAAGCATTTTGCAATCATTTTCTCAGTGAAAAATAACTACAAGCATTTTGCAATCTCAGTAAGCATTCAGCAGGCTTATGAAATAAATCATTGTAGGCTTTTTTTCACTGCAATGACTGATTTCTCTGTGCAAATTCAGAACAAGGAGAAAATTTTCTTACCATATCGCTAGATCCAAAGCTTGAGGATGCATCCATGGAGGAGACATCGGGCTACCACCTTGGCCCCAGCAAGCTCCATGAGGTTGGACCGGTGGTGGGAAACAGCCAATGGAGGTGGGGGTGCCGGTAAAGGAGGACGCCGGAGGAAAGCGGGCAGCACCTTCCGGCGCGCCCGCGCCCTGCCGCTCCACCACGGGGGCCGTGCTGCCTACCCCCTTCCGCTGCAGGGGCGTCGTCGTGGCATTCTCCTCTGACGCAGTAGCCACGGCCTTCCGCTCGCACACTGACGCCGCCCTCTTCCGCTCGCGAGTTGACCCCACGCCCTTCCGCTCCCGCGCCGCGGTGGCCTTCCGCTCCCGTGCCGCCGCCGCCTCTAGCAGACCTCGCATTGCTGCTGCCTCTAGCTCTTCTCGACGCATCGTGCCTAGATGGATGGGTTGTAGGATTGGTTTGGGATTGGGGATTTGGGGGAAGCAAATATATGGGGGAGAATGGCGCGGATGGCTGTAATTTTACCGCCATGTTCCCGCGCGGACGCGCCAAAACTCCGGGACGCCTCGCCGCACAAAATCGCTCGGCGCTGTCGTCTCCAGGAAGTGGCCGTACAATGGAGCGCGAGCGGGCGATATAATCTGGGAGCACGAGCCCTTGCCGTCCTCTCGCGAGGCGACGACGCGCTCCTCTCCCCTCATTAAATGATGGCCACGTCGGACGAATTTGCCAGCAAGTCCACAAATAGACGGCCAGCAGACGCCCGTTGTACATGCCCTAAGATGAAAAGGAGTTAGAACGATCACCGATGCACAGGGAGAGGATTTGTAATCATTGTTCTTTTTTTTTTTTTTTTCTGAATTGGTTTCCGGATCTTGTCCTGTGTTCGCTGAGATGAATCAAGTCAGGATCAGGTGTTTTGTAGCTATGTCCATCAGTGTTTGATCTTGTTCAGGAAAGTCCCTAGTGAGCGAAGGGCTTGCTTGAGTAGTCATCACCATACTAGATACTACGGCCATGTAAATCCATGGCTGCGCTGAAGGCGACTGGTCGGCCGGCGATCTATCTCCGGATGACATGCATACGGGATGTCTCGCGCGTGTCGCGAACATGATTGATGAGAGACTCACATAGGAAAAGAAAATGTTGCATCTAGACTAAATTACTTTCAATGTCAGGTGGGTAATTTTTAAATTATTATATCATTTAAAAAAAATATCTATACAAATAAACGATTAGATGTGTACATATTAGTATTCCCTATCTAGTACAGTACACCGTAAAGAAACCTTAATATTAATAGCGCCCTCAACCAAAATAGATACTAGAGTGCGGAAGAACTAAAAAAGGATATACATGAGAAAAAAATTAAAGAGGATAGCACGCACAAAGAAGAAAGAAGAGGCCACGAGTTATATATTCTAAGGCCGCTCGTTTGCCGTGAGCACACTTTCTAAACTGCTAAACGATATTTTTTTTAAAAAAATTCTATCTAAAAGTTGCTTTAAAAATAATACTAATCTATTTTTAAATTTGTAATAACTAATACTTGATTAATCATTCACTAATAAGATATCTCATTTTATGTAACCATCTTTTATCTTTTTTTCCTATTATCTTTAAACTCACTCTAAAGCTCAGTCCGGCACGGCACGTACGTGCGTATATGTTACGCATATGCACATCATTGCTTAACAAGCAGGAGCGGTAAAGATTTGAATCAATGCACTACCTGCCGTCTGCAAAGAAATAAAATCTCAACACCCCAATATTCATGATATGTTTAATAAATGTAGTCTCTAATAATAACAATCTCGTGGTACAAAACTTTTATTCCACGAGAATATATACTTCAGGATTGCTTACAGAAGACGTATATAAAACTAGTTCACTTCTTCCTGCGCTCATTCTCAATGTTCTCTAGCTCCTCAATACTATTGTCAATTCACGTTTTGAAATTTAAATAGGCAATATAATTGGAATGGGTGGCTCCAGGAAATGCTTTAGCTCCATCTGTATCAGCTGCTGCACGAACTATGGGGCTATGTCTAATGTGTGAACGCCTAGATGCACCACACCTTGTTTACTCTGTTTTATTTAGTGCCCGCAATGTGCTAGAAGCCACTATAAGGCTTAGATTTGTCTACTTAAGAATAAATATGTATGATTTGTCCCCTTCGGTATCCTACACAAATTGCAATTATTGTTGTAATGACATCCAGCGAAACACGCCAGTTTCAATGTTGTAGATGTTAGTCTTCTGAGCTGTTCAATCTTCACGAGTTCAGTTCCTGTAAGTGGTATTCTTTTGCTCAAGTTGGAAGTCTGCTCTTGTTCAAATACAGGGCTAGGGCGCATCTTCCCACTCAATTTCCTTGTGCACTTGGCCTCTCCACAAGGACCACAACATCTGAGTTCCCACTTGAAAATTTAGTTTATATACAAGTATCATGATAGGAATGGAAGGAGCTAGGAAGAGAATCAGCATGGGAAGTGTTGGTCATCGTCTCCCACAAGTAGACGGCATTCCATGTTCTTGTCTTCTATTATTCCTTACCCAGATTTCTTACTCTTCCTTTAGGTAGCGGGCAAGGCTAACACTGCGGTCTGTCGGCTCATCGGAGGATGTCGGTAACCAGATGTGGGCTATTTAGCAAGAACATGTGAAGAACAGGACACAGGAGGAGGAGGAGGAGGATGACCATGCACAGGATCAGAACAGCAGGAGGGAGACAACAACAAGATTTCAGCATGCTTAGCATTTTGCAATTTGTAAGCGGTGCTGGAGAGGCAATTGTGGTGACCAGGGACTCATATGGAAGCCTAAAAGGAATCTTGCCCTCGCGCCCAAAAATTCTTCAATTTTTTAAAGAACAAATAGAGTTAGACTATACTTTTGGCCAGCCATGGCGACAGACAAGAACCCCTCGCCCATCACCCCTTTCTTTGATGAGCTATGGGGTCAAAACAAGACCAGTCATTTGATTTACACGGACTTGCGATATGTAGAACGGCTATGTTGCCATTACTTCAGAAAAGGCAGAGGATACGAGTCCCCTAAAAACATATTGTTTGGGCTATATGTATAATTTCTGTACATATATAGCATATATTCCAAAGAAGCAAAATGTATGCAATTTAGACATCGGGGTTGATGCATACACATTAGAGTATTGGAGATGGTAGTTTCTTCATTTGTTGCACCTCGCAAATTTTTCTTAGGTCGGACCATCCTAAAAAACGGAATGGTCCCTTCGTAACGGGCCATCCATATTATCAAATAAATCATTTTCTTCTTTAGTAACTCTACCAAGGGCTATAGTCATAATGATCTTCCTATTCAATTACTTCAATCATTTTCGAGCACCTTATATCACTTTCAAGGCATATGATAGTTTGATTATCTGTGGACCAATTTTTTCTCGTTCAATGCCCTTTTTCAATGGTCTTGAAGATAGAAATTTTGCATTTTTGTCTATGGGGTCACAACCGAGGTCATGGTAAATCCATGAATTTGATTCAATTAGTTTTTCTTATACTATAGAAATAAACATTAGAATTCAAGATTATTCCATGATTCCTATTTCCAAGAAAGCCTATCTTTTAAGGGAAAAATGAAAAAGAAGTAACCTCTCTTTTCCCACTCGCTCTCTATTGTATGGGTGTAAGAACAAAAATAGGATTCTAGAAAGATATTGAAGTATAGTGAGCTCAAATTTTGATACTATTCTATTTGAATAAAGGAGTTAGGGAGATTCTTTCACCTAGCTAGAATACCAGCAGTAGGAGTGCAATGAAATGCACCGACTCAGCATTTCAGCAAGCCATCAATCCATGTCACAAATAGTGTAGGTGTTGTCCCGCTCTGATTATGGCTACTCCCACGCCAGGATTCTCCTCTACACCTTGCAACATTGATACCGTGATTATTTTCAGTGATAGAATATGTATGGGAGTAGGAGGCTCTAGGATGCTAGCATGCCGAGCATTTGACACTGAGTGACAACATGCCAACATCCTTTTCAATCCAATTCAATCCAGAAGCCATAGCTGAACAAGCCAACTTCATCACCATTGACCTCATCCATAAGAAATGATGTTGGTAGTACGTATCCTATCTAACGTGTCAAGGGCTAGAAGCACAATTTTTGTTGTCATGAAATTCGGAGATACTGGTCAGTTTCAGTGTTCTAGATGTTAATTTTCTCAGCTGTTCAATCAATCTCCACGAATTCAGTTCATCTGAGTGATTTTTTTTTTTGCTCAAGTTGAAAGTCTGCTCTTGTTTAAGAGGAATGTTTCAGTGCAACTGTGTAAGTGTCCAAAGAAACTTGATTCTGTCCTTTAGGTCTTGTATATCGAAGAGATGCTGAGAGGCTTTTGGCTACGGACATGGCAGCTCCATGTGTAAAACCACATTCTAGTAGTAGAAGTCCCATATGGTAAATTATGTACTGTAACCTTAATTATTGCTCGTCAATCTAATTTCTTCCAACACCGATAGTAACATCGCCATTGCATCCACAAATAGCAAACCGGCACAAGCCACACAACAAAGTAACAACCACATCATGACTACTTGACTAGCTCATCAATCTATAGCTAGGTTTTTATTCTAAGGGTTTTTTATATAAAAATTCGTGTTTCTACTGTGCATCTAACAGTTACCATTAGCATTTTGTTATGTGTATTTGTGTCTCCAGTGCCCTCTACCCTTGCGCTTTCTATTTGGATCCTATAATTAAGTACTAGGAGTTTGGATAAGTGGAAAAAATGTTGGTAGAGAAAAAAATATGAGTAAAACATTGAAATAGGGACACCAGCTGCCAGAGAATATCTTCCACCAAGATATGTATTTTTCATTCACAAATTTTTGAAAGAGGTACATTGGGGACGGGAGGACTTAGGAAGAGGTTTAGCACTTCGGCCACAAGTGCTCATCCTCAGAGGCCATTGGAGTGTTCGATTGTATAGCTGCTACAGCACACAAAAAGGCTGGCGAACTCAGCCAGAATAGCGAGAAAAATGCGCTAACTGCTAGTTACAACAAGCAACAAAGGTAACACTCAGATATTGTGTCTTTGATTTACCTCTATTTGTTTTTGTTAATAATCTGTCTTTGAGAATTCGTGGTTTACAAATTCATACGAATATGTGCGTATATTCCAGTTGGATGCAAAAATTAACAATGAAGAAGGGAACAGAAATAGAATGGAGAACATCATGAAAGAAGTGATTAGTAGATTTCGAGCTGACCAATTACAAGGAACTATACGTATTGTGAATAAAAGTCACCGCATTGTCATATTATAACCTATGAATTCGGTTTTATATTAGCGATGTTAGATGATGTCCATTACACGACACTATCATAGAACAGTCTATTCGTACCACCTATCAGTGCCGGTTAGAAAAAACCTGATACTAATAAGGACTTTTCCGCCCATCAGTCCTCTACAAGAAAGAACTAGCACTGATGAGTAATTATCAGTATCGGTTTAAAAAAACCTAAGACTAATGTAAATAATACCAGTTTCTAATAAAAACCGATACTAATAACTACTTATCCGTACCGGTTCTTTAGATGAACCAACGCACAAAAGAAAAAGGAGCTGAGCCGATGGATCGAGCCAGTCGACATCGCCTTTAACCCCCTCCCCAAATTAACTCCCAGACTCCAGCTTCTTTCTCCCTTCACTCCCTAGCCCCTTCTCTCTTCAATCCCTTCTCCCCCAGTCACGAGGGAGCGAGCGGCCGAGCGCCTGCGGTGGCGCCGTGACCTCACTGCCTAGCTCCCTTGGCCTTGCCTCGCCATCGACGTCCCATGTGTAGGTAGTCGTCGGTCACCGCACCTCCCTCCCTTGGCCTCTGCCTCGCCATGGGCCGCCAAATCCGGCGGCATGGAGGTCAGGGGATGCCCGATCCTGCTGCCTAGAGGTTCCCTTCGGCCTCTGATCTCACCACCCTGCATCCTCCGCCGCCGACGCCCGGGATCCACGACGGAGGCGACAACAACCACGATCTCCAACGCCCTCAGATCTGATCCTCCGCCTCCTGTTCCCCGTCGTTGCACAGATGAATTTAGGACGCCGCCACTGATGCCAGTCACTTGAGGTCAGCATCCCCCCACATCCTTATCGTCCTTCCCTCCTATTGGATTGGCACCCTCGTCGTCCTTCCCTCCTGTTGGATGCAGCTTGTGTATGACTTGTTGGATGCAAGGACTAACACCCTGTTCGTTAGTGCTGCATATGCGGCTTATTTAAGCCGCGCGCAAAATGAAAAACGTCGTTAGCGCGTGATTAATTAAGTATTTACTATTAAAAACTTGAAAAATGGATCTATTTGCTTTTTTAAGCTACTTTCATATAGAAAATTTTTGCAAAAGCGTGCGCACAGTATATGAGAAAAATAAGCTGCTGCTGAAGGAGCTGCCGAACAGGGCATAAGTGTATTTTTGACTCCATTCGGTTTGTGTGATGAACATCCATCCAGTTTTTGTTAAAATGGATTCAGTTTCTGTGATGATTTCTGTCACTTGAAGCATCGGCTCGATTTTGAGCCGAGCTGGCTCTTATTTTTTTTTAAATCGTGCATGCTGATCAGTGTTGGGTCTCACATCTGGCACTGATATACTCTTTTCATAAGTGCCGGAATTCTAATGCTGGTTAGGGACCTGTCACTGATGACCCTTTTAACCTGGCACTGATGGTCCTTCCTGTAGTAGTAGTGTGAGTTGCTAGTAGTGAGTGTATACATGGCAAAAATACTTGATGAGGGAATACATCAAGAATTTATTTTTAAGTTCAGTTATTGCACTCGCTTAGTGAAACTACTGACATATATTTGTTCTCAAAACAAATATCCCATACCCTCATTAGTAATTTAGATTGCGTCGTAGTTAGTAGTGAGTGTATACATGGCAAAAATACTTGATGAGGGAATACATCAAGAATTTATTTTTAAGTTCAGTTATTGCACTCGCTTAGTGAAACTACTGACATATATTTGTTCTCAAAACAAATATCCCATACCCTCATTAGTAATTTTGATTGCGTCGTAGTTGTTAGCATATTTAAAAGAAGCGAAAGCAGGTGTTTCCCAAGGTCCAAGGGGACAAAAAAGAATGATACCAATGTGATCTTTAGCACTGTGTTATTTGCTTTAATTTATATAAATGCAGTACTCTTATGTCAGTTTTTGTCAGTGTGTTGCATGTGCTTGTTTGAGCAGCCCTCCTGGTTTATTAATTATTGTTTTAAAACATATGTTTCTTCTTTAATAATGTAAGAGATAGGTGTTGCTGTCTCATATGAAATAAAATAATATTATAATATTAATGCTTTGTAACGCTCCGGTTTCCGGGCCGTTAAAAACTATTTAAAAAAAAATCCTGGTTTTAAAATTTTTTGGTTTTTTGTGTGTGCAATTAAGCATTATTGAGACTCGAATTCCAAATTCTCTCTGAATATTGAGACTCGAATTTTGTAATTCAACTGTCTCTCTTAAAATTTTCTCGGAAAATTCAAAATTGAAATACCTCCCAAAAATTTTCTATCAAATACTCGGGTTCGAATTTTGCAAATCAAAACCTTCTAATAAAAATCCTTCAAAATTCGCCTTTGAAGTCTTTCATGAAAATCTCCTTATTTTGCTTCTCCCAAAAATTCAAAATTCCATCGAGAACTCCCCTCCCAAAATTGCCAAATATATATATTTCTAAAACCCTCAAATACTAAAAATTAAATTTAAATTTTAAAATCCCCTCGAGATCTTCCTTCCTATTTTTCCTCTCTCAAATGACTCCTCAAAAATTCTAATCCATTGCGAAAATCTCTAAAATTTTATTGAGAACCAAATCCCAAATTTAAAACAAATCAAATCTAAACCCCCATTTAATCCCCTCTTCCTTTATCAAAAGAATTCCTCCAAAATTCAAGCCTATTTTCAAAATATCACTCAGGAGTTCCCTGTTTGAAAACTTGAGATTTTTAGGAGCTCAAATAACCAATTTTGAATCTCATTCCTTTTAAAAATCATCAAATACCTCTCACATAAAATCCCTAGAAAATAATAAAGACATATTGTTTGTTTGGGCCGACTTATCTCCTCTCCCAGTCGAGCCAGCCCAACATCGGCCCTTGGCTCGCCTCGGCACATGACAATCGGGCCCCACTCATTAGCTCTCATCCCGGATGCCGTCTCTCCCCGACACACGGGCCCCGCTATCAAACGTCATCGTCGTCTTCCTTGTCTTCTTCCTTCCTCAATCGCTCTCTGCTATCTCTCTCTCTTTCTCGATTCTTCTCTACTCGCCCGACCCAGACCACCACGCACCCATCCAGCCGACCGACCACATGCCACATGCCTATTTTTCCACTGTGGGTCCCGCCTGTCGGGCTTGTCTTCATCCTCCCGCTACCTCCCTTCCTACACGACAGGTGCTTGGTCAAATGAGCACGAGGAACATGCCGTGCCACCACCTAGAAAAATCTCGCCACTACCTTCCTTCCTTGTCCTCTTCTGCCGCTCGTTGCCTATAAATGGAACCCCAAACCCCCGCTCTCGCCGCGTCTCTCTCGGCCCGCACTAGCCGTCCTCCACCTCGGGCCTAAGCTCGGCAAGCCGACACCCATCTATACCAGGAGGTGAGGCCCTCTCCCCCCTTCGCCCCGTGCCACGACCACGTCTTCCTTGACGTTGTCATGCCACCGTGCTCGAGCCTGTGCTCTATGCCTCGCCGCCGCCGCGCGCATTTCCTCTCTTGCCGCCGCTCGGGACTTGCCCCGGTAAGAAGTCCAGCCCAAGCTCTCCTATTCCTTCCTAAAATCCTAAGCTGCTGCACCCAAAGCCTCCAATCATTGCCCGAGTCCCCGCCGCTAGTGCCTACAGCCCGTTGCCACCACGCGCCATCTTCACCCCCTCCTCCTGCTCTCGGTTCCTTTGACATAGGCCGCCATCGTGACTCGATTTTTCCATCCAAGCCGTCCACTTGCTTCCCCGTCCACCCTGCTATCCGTCGGAGAGCTCCGCTGTCCTAGCTTGCCTCCTGTCGTCGGTGCCCCTCTGGCCTCCGTGCGTCGTCGATACCGGACCACCACGCTCTGCCTCTCCCTCCCCCCCTCCTCGGAGCAAATTCCTCTGACCAGTGGACCTGCACGAATAGCCTCTAATCTCTTCTCGTTCCATTGACAAGAGGGCCTGACATGTTTTAAAATTTAATTAACCTATATTAAGATATATGTCTCAATGGCATGTGGACACCGTCTAATAAGTACACAGTGATATTATATTAGTACTCTCTCCTTATCTCACTGACAAGTGGGCCCTATTATTTTAAAATCCCTTGACCGTGCCCCAATGACATGTGGGCCCCATTCAATTAACCCCATTTAAATAACCCCCTGTACCTATGACATGTGGGCCCATTTAATCTTCCTACTCATTGACATGTGGCCCTCCTGCCTTTTCTCTCTCTGTCAAGTGGGCCACAACCCTCAGTTTCTCTCTCCTAGTCACTGACAATGGGCCCCACCTGTCAGCCACAGATTCCTAGAATATTCATTTTCCAAAAATCCAAATAATCCTTTTCTTTTTTAGAAAAATCTTCAAAACTTCAAAATTCCATATCTTTTAATCCGTAACTTCGACTGACCCCGTTCAAGTCTCAAAATTTTTCTAAAATTGAGATCTACCTCATGTCACTATTAGTTATTAATAATAGTATTTTATTTTTAGGGTTTTGTGTGTTTCTCTCCCGTTTCGCGCGTAATCGACCTTTCGGGTATCGTCGGACGTCGGATTTTTGCGAGGATTCAAAGATGAAGACTGAGGCAAGTCACTATTTGACCATATTGCCTCTAAATTAAAAAATGTTTTATTTGCAAAATTGCATTGCTAGTGTGCACGATAAATTGATCTTCATCGGTTTACGTGACGAACCGACGGAGCTGCCCAGTAGCTGCATAAACCCCATAGGACATTGGTACCCTATTCCTTATTGCTCCACCCTGTGATACCTTGGTAACCGTACTCCCTAAGCATGGATCTCAATAGTTCCACCCCAACACTATTGTTTGTCGATCTGGGAAAAATAGGGTTTCGAAAGTTTTAAAAACCCGACATGTGATGTCGGCGGGGTTGCAAAACAAAATTTGTTTGTGAAAACTCGCGATGCAAAGTGATCTCCTTGGCGAGGATGCTTTGTATTTGGATATAAGGGCTGATTCCTTGGGGAATTACACTGATCATAGCACAGTGCGACCACACGGGTGGTATGGGACGCTCTTGGTTAAGTATTCAGCCGGAACAAGGTTACCTCGTATGCCAGTAGATATGGAACGCCGAGATAAGGTGGTTGGGGATATCTCAGGTTCCTGAGTAGAGCAAGGAACGGAAGCTTGCCAAGTACTCGGTCAAGGTGTTTAAGGTATTTGATTAAAGCATGATGCTTAATTGAGATTTGGTTTGACCTGTCTACCAGGCATGAGGTACCCTGAGATGGCTCCTGAAAGGCCTTGTCGCTATCGTCTCTCGCTTGGCCAGTGAGGGAGTAAGCTTGCGTCGTGTGGGTAAAGCGTACACCTCTACAGAGTCTTAAACCATTCAAACAGCCTACCCATGGTCATGGGCAATATGAAGTGATTCCTCTAGCGTAGATTTGTTTGCAAATGTTTGCGAAAGTGATTTGTGGTATGGGAACCGTTATCAGAATTGGCCAGGATGGCTGATGGACTACCATTACATGGTCTGAAACGGGCCTGTGTGGACCGGGATGTTGATTGGCATCATAGATTAGACTTCCCGAGTGGAAGCAGTGTATGTTTGAGATGGAGATTATGGATAGCTCTAGGAGCCAAAGCTGAGATGATGAGATGAATGATGTCCTGAATAGGACAAAAGTGAAAGGAAAATAATAAAGGAAATCTAAGATGAGGTTTTGACCTGAGGAGGACGAAAGTAAAAATAAACTAATAGATGATATACTCTGAACAGCTGCCGTGGTTCGACAGGCAGTAGACTTGACTAAAAACTTAAATCAGATTAAAATTTGTTCGTCTGCTTGAGTTGTTCGCGGACATGATCGAGGCAGGAGCCTCTTTCCAGCTACACCTAGATCAACCCACACTTAGAGTTTTGGAAAATGTTTTCAAAATAAAATGTTTGCGAAATAAAGCCTTGCCTTTCTTTGATAGCTTGCATAGCTCACTTTTCCTGTGGATGGAGATTATGGATGGCTCTGGGAGCCAAAGCTGAGATGATGAGATGAATGATGTCCCGAATAGGACAAAAGTGAAAGGAAAATAAGAAAGGAAATCTAAGATGAGGTTTTGACCTGAGGAGGACGAAAGTAAAAATAAACTAATAGATGATATACTCTGAACAGCTGCCGTGGTTCGACAGGCAGTAGACTTGACTAAAAACTTAAATCAGATTAAAATTTGTTTGTCCGCTTGAGTTGTTCGTGGACAGGAGCGAGGCGGGAGCCTCTTTCCAGCTACACCTAGATCAACCCACACTTAGAGTTTTGGAAAATATTTTCAAAATAAAATGTTTGCGAAATAAAGCCCTGCCTTTCTTTGATAGCCTGTATAACTCACTTTTCCTGTGACTTGCTGAGTACGTAAGTACTCAATCTATTCCTTTTTTTCCCCTCATTAGGATGATTGAAGTTGAAGTGAAGATTAGGGTTTTTTTCGTAATCCCAAGCCGTTGCTTGTGGATTGGGTTTTCGCTGCGTTGTTGTTCCGCTGCTGCTGTTCTATTTGCAGGTTGCTGCTCAGAGCTTGTCCAAAGCTGCAACTTATAAAGGTATAATATATATTTATTTATTTAGCTGCTATGGTACATTTCGGTTGACCGCGGGTATCAGCAAGGTTTCCTGTGACTGGTACCGTCAACGCGGTTTCGTGGGAGTCGGTTCATGTCGATCTCCTACGGTGCTTCCTCTCTGGTGTCACTGTAGGTTGTGCCAGGGCGGATGCATTACATGCTTCGACAATAAGCCATATCTATCTATACCTATACTAATTAGACATTTTCTATAAGCTTCTACGTCCGTTGGGATCTATTGCAGTAGCACTGTCATGAGGAGCAAATCCGATGGTCACCTTGCCGAACGTCTCCATGCGTCCATCCTGCTGGCCGGCTGTCACGTCCGAAAATTCACTAAAATTTTCAAAACTAATTTATGCTGTAAATCCTCGTCCAGGAATCAGCCGAGATACACAAATTGATAATTTAATAAACATAATCAAAACGTAATAATGATAAATACTTACAAAAGAAACACTTAGTCCTTACACAGAGGAAAACTGTAGCGGAACGGCAATCTTAGTGAAGCTTCAGCACCAAGCCCACAGACAGCTTAACTGGGCTATCAGCCAACACCAAATCTTCTCCTTCCTTGCAAATCTTCACTCTGATGATACTAATATTGCAAGACTGAGTACCACCCACCGTACTCAACAAGCCACACATGAAATACAAAACAATGCAACATGATTTCAAAGAAAAAACATAGTATGGCTTATTTGCTTAAACAACATTTAAATCATTTGCATTTAAAAGCACTTTAAAACAATATAGTTTAATTATTAGACAATATTGAACCATTCGCCGAACAACACTCTAATGCAGTTCAGTCCCAAACCATAACCCTCCAAGCTAGAGCTATCAAATTACCATCAATTATTATCATTAATGAGTAGTGTGGGACTAATCACGAAAAACATTGCTAGGCTGCCCATTAACCGTGGGCACAGCTATTCGAATAGTTTTACTCTGCCTAAAAGTGTACAAATTTATCCACAAGATATAACTCCACAATATGTTGCCATACACCTTAATACCACCATGGTACCTCAGAAAGGAATTATGACAGAACTCTTCACATAGCATGCCCAACAGAATGGTTAGCGGCCAAGTCCTCAGTAGAGGTGGCCCAACCTTCAGGCTAGAGAAACTCTTGGCTCCCAAAATATGGACTTATTGACGCTGCTACTGTGGATTTATTGACACTACCATTTATCAACTAAACACACCATAGTGCCTCCTGCTGGAACATGCTACACTATAAGTCCAGCTGTTGCTTATGCTGGCTTGTGGTTAGTACGGTAAATGTTTCATAATAGTAGCTCGCGAACCGGTCCTTAATTGTTATGAGCACCACTAACATCGTCATTATTCCATGTGCTCACAACCCACCTTTAGTCAAATTTTAGTTGGCATATTTAATTCACCAACCACGACCAACCGTCATGAAAAGATAATCATTAATCATTAATTAATCATAAGTAAAGGAATAATTATCCCACATAAAATGACGTTACAATTTCTATGCATTGGTTAAGCAGATCCTAAATAATCTAGCTAGATCATTAATTAGATATTCAGCTAGTCAATATTAATTACCCAGGCCATCAAGGTAAAGGTATCAATTACAAAATATTGGCCATAATCAAGGAATATCGGAATAATAATAATACCCGCATTAATGACATTCCAAAGCTTTACATGCAATAACGTTAAAACAAAATAATTTTCACAATTGGGATCAACATGCTCAAGGGGATTGTCGTGTGACTTGCATTGCAATAAAAAGTCTTCAGTTGAACTTCCAAACTCTTTCTCGAACTTCGCGACCTTCTGTAACGGCGGAAATCTACGCGACTACACGCAAAACGAGGAAAAAGACAAAAACTCCAAATAAACAGTATATAAAAAGTACACAAACATGTAGATCATAATTTTAGATGAATTTAGGAAGAAGAATGGGTCGAATCAGAGTTCGGACGGAAAAGATACGGCCTCCGGAAGTTCGAATTCAGAGAAAATCCGAAAAGAATTGAAAAAGAATATTCCCTGGAATATTCCCTCGGAAAATAATTAAAGGAATTATTTTTGAATGGATGAATGTGTGGGACCCATTGTCATAGGCTTGGTTTAGAAGGATGGGGAGTGCTGCATTGCTGACTAGGATGCCACGTGGATGACACGTGGGCAGAGAAGATGAGTTAGCGGCCGAGGTGGCAATTAGGGCTGAGGTGGCATTAGATCAGGTGATAAGGATCCAACAGTCTGAATTTGATCTTGGGGAATCGATGGCTGAGATTTGGACCGAGGGGATTTTATGTAGATCCAACGGCTAGGATGGATCTAGGGTTTTTGAACGGCTGGGATTTCTCGGGATTAAACAGAGGGGCCCATATGTCATACTAACACAGAGTACGCCAGTGGGGTCCACCTGTCACACACCGAGGAGGGAGATGCGCCGGGGTCCACCTGTCGGTCAAAAGGGAGGTGCTTGCTGGTGGGGCATGCCTGTAACGACCCGCTTTCCTTTTCCCTGTTGTAACTGGTTTTCTAGATCTTAATCTTTTCCTATCCTGTCAGTTGTGCCTCTGTTTTCCCTCTCCCCGGCCAGCCGACTACCTTCTCTCTTGTGCCGAGTAGAGTTGCTACTCAGTCCTTGTATCCTGCCCTTATCCTTGTCTTACTCGGACCTCTTTGCTGCCGAGTGAGCACGGTGATGTGGCCGACTACCTTGTTGAGACCTGTTGCTTCTTTGTCCCCCGAGTTGCACCCACCCGTTGGACGCCGACTACCGAAGTAGTGAAGAATCAATCTTCACCTAACCGCAGTATCGCTTGGACCAGTGGTCAGTCCGAAGCCCGGTCAGTGAGATTTCTCCAACCTGTCCTAGCCTTGACCTTAATGTCTCATCGCAGCTACAGTGCCTGCCAACTCCTCTGACCAATTGAACTCCAAAGTCACTTCCTGTCATATCCCTGTCAGTTCATCTTGACTTCCTTGCTCCACCCGTTGCCCAGCTCCACCGTGCCCCAACCTTGCACGTCGGCTATATATATGGCCAACCGTGCCCCCTTCTTCCTTTGTTTTGCAAACTGGCCAGCTCCAGCTCTGCTACGTTTTCATCCTCTCAAGCTTTGGAGCTCTGTCGCCTGGTTCGCAAGCCTGGTTCAGCCGACTGCCCCCTTTTCTGCAGCCGACTACTTCTTGATCCTTTTTCTTGGTGTTTTACTTCTCCTGCTTATCAGTGTTTCTTTCTGCTTGTTCAGAACCTGAACCGGTGGACGATCCCGAAGCCACCTTCGCCGAAGAAGACCCCTCCTTGGAACAAGGCAAGCCTCTTTGATCATATTGTTTCCCATATATGCAAAACTATGTTGTTTGGAAAATATATGCATGTTTAGTTACACCTTTTTAAACTGTTGGCCTCGGTTATGCAAGCGCAACCGATGGACCCGCCCAGTAATAGCACTTATTTGGTAGGATGTTGTTATATTTCCCCCTTGAAGAGCCCCACAAATGGCACGCTAGCATCCTATCTGAGGATACGATGCCGAGTAAAATGGCTTAGCTCTGCAACGTTGTTTGTCGTTGGGAAAAATGATGGGTTTTACTAAACAGTTTGGAAAACCCGATATCTTGTGTATCGGCGCGTTTTGTGAAATAAAGGAAAGATTTGTGAAAATCTTGATGTACAGAGACAGTGCCTGTGTGGCTTGGCTATGTATTATCATTAAGGATCGATTCTCATGGCGTAGATTTGTTTGTCAGTGATTTGTGAAAAGTGTTTGATGGAAAGGGAACCGTGACCTGAGTTTGCCGAGTAAGCAAACGGAAGGCCTGTGTGGCCAGAAACGGATCTGTGTGGTCCGGGGTGTTAAGCACCATAAACAAGTGTATGAAAAGTAAACAGGATGAAGATCATGCTCCCGGGTTGTAGCCAGGGCAGCAAAGTTTAAGCCCCCGGGTTGTAGCCAGGGCGGCAATTCAGTCTTCGGGTTGTAGCCAGAAGACGGTGATGAGCACGCTCCCGGGTTGTAGCCAGGGTAGCAGTGTTTTAGCTAGCTGGTTGTAGCCAGCCTAGCGGGCATTTAGTGCCATGATCATGCTCCCGGGTTGTAGCCAGGGCAGCGATGATGAGCCCCCGGGTTGTAGCCAGGGCGGCCGACTAGCTAGCTGGTTGAAGCCAGTGTAGCGGGCATCAAGTGCCACAGCTGAGATTTGGTTGTAGCCGAGTCTCAGGGTCAACGAGTGGTTGTAGCTACTCGGGTGATACAGGACCAACAAATGAAAAGTAAAAGAGGATATGAATATATGTGCTTGTTTTCATTAAGTGGCGAGTTGTTGAAAAGCAACTTGCGGATTGGATGGAGGCGTGAGCCTCTGTCCGCCAACTAAAATTTGGAACTCACTAGTGTTTGCAAAGAAAAGAGTTTAATAGGGCAGTCTTTCGCAAATGAAACCCTTAGCTCTTCTTGTCTAACCAACATGGCATCATTCCCGGCTTGCTGAGTACGAAAGTACTCACCTTGTTCATATATATGTATAGTAGGTTTTGGAGTGGAAGACGAAGATCCGACTGCTGCCGAGTTCCTCCAAGACCAGGCCGACTACGAAGACCTCTGAAGGTTTCGAGCCTAGTTCCCAACCGAGCCTGTGGAGTAGTTTTTGTCCAGCTTCCGCCCTGTTCTGCTGTTTCGCTAGTTTACCAGTTGATTATTTTGCCCATCCCGGGTCTGTCCTGGATGGATCTCCTTGTACGTATATGTAAGTACTCTGTTATGTATTATTGTAACTCTGTGTTGTATCATTGTTGTGCGTACCCGACTACTGATCCTGGGATCGAGTGCCTTATGCACATGGTGGCCTTCCACCTAGTCGGGGGGCGCCACAGCGGTGGTATCAGAGCAAAAGGTTGGCCCTAGGAACGAAACCCCACCCGTGTAGATGTCTTTGAGGATCTTATTTTGAAAACTATACTATTTGCAAAAGACTAGGACTTGTCTGGGTACCTCTCTCTGGTTTGTAGAATTTGGAAATGTTTCTAAACTCTTGGCTATTTCCCTACCTTGGGTTCCTGCGCAAGCTCTTAGGTTCCAGTGCCCCATCTGTCATCTTTTCGTTGAGGCTGGGTTCCCGAGTATATTCCTTGTTCTGCTGCTTGAATCCATCTTGCTAATCTTGTTGCTCCTTCGTCTGTTCCATCGGTTTGGTTGCCGATATCCTTGCTGAGCCTCTCTTCCCTTGGTTGCCCTTTTCTAGGACCAGATGGCAGAACGTCAGCGCCGTGCCGTCCGTACCCCGGCCCGCTTGGGTTTTGAAGACCAAGGTCCAGTCCGCAACAACCTGCTTACTGCCGCGGAGGAACAAGAAGTGGAGCAGACCCACGATCGGATGTCAGGAAGTGGCCGTGCAGCCGGCCTTGGTACCTTCGACGCTGCAACAGCAAACCCTGGAGGATTGCCTCAACCTCCTCACCTTCCAGCAGACCCCCAGCAGCTTATGACCATCCAGACCCAGATCTTGCAAGGCATTGCTCAGAATCTGGCCGCAATGCAGCCTCTTCTCCATCAAGCTCGACCAGAACAAGTCAGTAGCCGCTCCAAGCTTGCCGACTTCATGAGGTCCCGTCCAGGAGTTCTCGGCAGACCGCTGAGCCAATGGAGGCTGACGACTGGCTGAAGGATATGGATAGAAAGCTGAACCTAGTGCAGTGCACACCCACGGAAAAGACCCAGTTTGCTGCACATCAACTTCGTGGTTCCGCAGCTGACTGGTGGGAAAACTACTGTGCTGCCCATCAAGATGCCGCCAACATCGCCTGGCCCGAGTTTGCGGAAGCCTTCAGAGATGCACATGTCCCAGAAGGAGTAATAGACATCAAGAGAGAAGAGTTCAACAACCTCAAGCAGGGACATTCAGCATCAGCGAGTACTGAGCAGGTTCAACCATCTAGCTCGCTATGCACCAGAGGACGTGAACACGGACAAGAAGAAGATCAGAAGGTTTCTGAAAGGGATGAATGTGGCAATGAAGGTCCAGCTTCTTGCCCATGACTTCCCTACTTTCCAGCACATGGTTAACAGAGCCTTAGTGGTTGAAGATGCGAGGAAGGAGATCGACGTTTTTCGCAAGCGCAAGGCCTCCAGATGCAGTCTCGTAGTGGTCCGAGTTCTAGGCCCTATCTCCCAGTCCTTCCGTCAGTTTGCCCCATCCAGTTTCAAGAGCGGGTGTTTCGCCCGTCTGTTTCTCGCCCGACTTCTTCTGTTCAGTCCCGACCCCTCAGTGCAAATACCGGAGCAAGTCGCCCTACCTCAGCCGGCCTTCAGCGGAAGAGTATTCCGAGTGCCCCAGGAAGCCGATGCTACAACTGCAACGAGTTGGGTCACTTCGCCCGACACTGTCCCCAGAAGCAAGACCCTGCAGTCCCTAGACGCCCTAACGCCAGCACTTCAAGAGCCCCTGTGTTCAGTCGAGGACAGCCGACTACACATACTAATGGATCTGCCTCCCGTGCCCCTCCGACCTTTGGACGTGGCCGAGTCAATCATATCCAGTCGGAGACAGCCCGAGAAGCTTCAGATGTGGTAATGGGTACGTTTCTTGTCACTCCGTACCTGCAGTTGTTCTGTTTGATTCTGGAGCATCGCATTCTTTATTTCTCAATCTTTTGTGGATAAGTATGGTTGGGATGTTCGAGGTCTCAGTATACCTATGGTCATACACTCCCCTGGCAAGGAGTTTAGGTCAGACCAATCTTGCCCTGGAGTTACCTTGGTAATTAAAGGAGTTAGTTTCTCAGCCAACCCCATTGTCCTGGAATCACAAGGCTTGGATTTGATTCTTGGTATGGACTGGTTAGCTAAGCATAAGGGCCGAATAGACTGTGCAACTAGCACCATAACCCTGCAGTGCCCTTTTGGACAAGAAGTGAAGTTTGCCTCCCTTGGAGACCCTAAGAACCGACCCCTCCTGAGCTCCATGCAAATAGTCCCTTTGGAAGAAGTGCGGTGATCAATGAATACCCTGATGTCTTCCCAGACAGTTTACCCGGAATGCCCCCTGATAGAGAGATTGAATTCTCTATAGAGTTGCTACCCGGCACAGCACCCATATCCAAGAGACCCTATAGAATGGCGGCTAATGAGTTAGCCGAAGTGAAAGAGCAGATAGAAGAACTTGAGAGCCTAGGTTTTGTGCGACCTAGCACATCACTTGGGGAGCTCCAGTGCTCCTAGTGGAAAAGAAGGATAAGACCAAGAGGATGTGCGTTGATTATCGCGCACTGAATGGAGTAACCATCAAGAATAAGTATCCTCTACCAAGGATAGATGATCTGTTCGACCAGCTGCAAGGAGCTAAAGTTTTCTCTAAGGTTGACTTGAGATCAGGATACCACCAATTGAAGATCAGATCTGAAGATATACCAAAACAGCTTTCCTGACCCGATATGGATTATATGAGTATACGGTGATGTCCTTCGGACTCACTAATGCTTCAGCTTTCTTCATGAGTCTTATGAATAAGGTATTCATGGGAATATCTCGACAATAAGTTTGTCGTGGTATTTATGGATGATATCCTAATCTTCTCCAAGGACGAGCAAGAACATGTTGGACATTTGAGAATGGTTCTAGGAAAGTTAAGAGAGCATCAGTTGTTTGCCAAGTACTCGAAGTGTGAGTTTTGGCTAGACCGAGTTGCTTTTCTCGGCATGTGGTCACTGCCCAAGGAGTAGAAGTGACCCGGGGAAAGTGAGAGATGTGCTTTCTTGGAAATCCCCGACTACGGTCACGGAAGTGGAGAAGTTTCCTAGGTTTGGCTGGTTATTATCGGAGATTCATTGAAGGATTTCAAGGGATTGCCAAACCCATGACAGAATTGCTAAAAAGGAAAAAGAGGTTTGAATGGAGTGACGCCTGTGAGAAAAGTTTCATGGAGTTAAGAAAAGGCTGACTACCCCATCTGTGTTGATCCTTCCGGATATCAGGAAAGACTTTGAGGTATACTGTGATGCATCCCGACTAGGCATAGGCTGGTGCTTATGCAGGAAGGAAGAGTGGTTGCATATGCCTCAAGACAGTTAAGACCCCATGAGCTGAACTACCCGACCCATGACCTAGAGTTGTCAGCAGTAGTGCATGCCTTGAAGATATGGCGACACTACCTGGTTGGAAACCGGTGTGAAGTATACACCGATCATAAAGAGTCTGAAGTACATCTTCACTCAGACGGAGCTTAATCTCAGACAAAGAAGATGGCTTGAGTTGATTAAGGATTACGAGCTTGGAATACATTACCACCCTGCCAGGGCAAATTGTTGTTGCCGATGCCCTCAGTCGGAAAGTCCATTGTAATGCATCTTGACCCCGCCTTCAACCCGAGCTAAGTCGAGAGCTGGAAAAGCTAAGGATAATATGGTCAAGCCAGGAACGCTGGCGACTTTGCTGATTCAGCCTACCTTGGAGACCGGATCAGAGAAGCTCAAAAGTAGATGAAAAGATTGTATCTCTAAAGGAAAGCATGACTCAGGGAAAAGCCCCCGAGTTCTCCATCGACAGCAAGGAACTGTTTGGTTTGGGAAACGCATTTGCGTGCCCGACAGAAAGGAAATCCAAGACTTGATCTTGAGAGAAGCCCATGAGTCCGCTTATTCCATCCACCCAGGAAGTACCAAGATGTACAAGGATATTAAGGACCATTACTGGTGGCCTGGAATGAAGCGAGATATTGCGAGTATGTCGCAGTTTGTGACATTTGCCAAAGAGTTAAGCAGAGCATCAGAAGCCAGCAGGATTGCTTCAGCCTTAAGGATACCCGAGTGGAAATGGGAAGAAATAGGAATGGATTTCATCGTTGGATTACCGAAGACCCGGCAGGACATGATTCCATCTGGGTAATAGTGGATCGACTGACCAAGGTCGCCCACTTTATCCCGTCAAGACAACCTACCCGGCCAAGAAGCTAGCCGAGCTGTATCTGACCAAGGTTATCTGCCAACATGGAGTCCCAAAGAAGATAGTGTCTGACCGAGGGAGCTCAGTTCACCTCCCACTTTTGGCAAAAGTTGCATGAGACAATGGCACTAACCTGAATTTCAGTACCGCATATCACCCAGACGGATGGGCAAACCGAGAGAGTCAACCAGATCGTGGAAGATATGCTAAGAGCATGTGCCTTGGATTTTGAAGGAACCTGGGATCTCTGTCTGCCTTATGCCGAGTTCTCCTACAATAACAGCTATCAAAGCCAGTATCCAGATGGCCCCCCAATGAAGCTCTATATGGACGCAAGTGTAGAACCCCACTCTGTTGGACAGACGTAGGAGAAAGATGGTTTTTGGACCAGACATTTTGAAAGAGGCAGAAGAGCGGTTAAGGTTATCGAGAGCGCTTGAAGACAGCCCAAACCCGGCAGAAGAACTATGCAAGATAATCGGAGACGAGAGCTCGAGTTTCAGATAGGAGACCATGTGTATCTCCAAGTATCACCCCTACGAGGAACAAAGAGATTTGGAATGGGTGGAAAGCTAGCGCCTCGCTATATCGGACCTTACTCTATCGTCGACAGACGCGGAGTAGTGGCGTATCAACTGAGGTTACTCGAAGAACTCTCTGACGTCCACGACGTGTTCCATGTGTCCCAGTTGAAGAAATGTCTTCGCATCCCAGGAGAGCAAGTTCCGTTGGAAGAGATCAACGTACAACGCGACCTTACATACAAGGAACGCCCTATTCGGATTTTGGAGACAAGGGACAGACATACAAGACGAAAGGCAACCAAATTCTGCAAGGTGCAATGGAGTAACCATTCTGAAAACGAAGCTACATGGGAACGAGAAGATCGCCTTCAAGCTGAGTACCCGGAGCTCTTTGCCGAGTAGCCGAATCTCGGGACGAGATTCTGTTAAGTGGGGGAGGTTTGTAACGACCCGCTTTCCTTTTCCCTGTTGTAACTGGTTTTCTGGATCTTAATCTTTTCCTATCCTGTCAGCTGTGCCTCCGTTTTCCCTCTCCCCGGCCAGCCGACTACCTTCTCTCTTGTGCCGAGTAGAGTTGCTACTCAGTCCTTGTATCCTGCCCTTATCCTTGTCTTACTCGGACCTCTTTGCTGCCGAGTGAGCACGGTGATGTGGCCGACTACCTTGTTGAGACCTGTTGCTTCTTTGTCCCCGAGTTGCACCCACCCGTTGGACGCCGACTACCGAAGTAGTGAAGAATCAATCTTCACCTAACCGCAGTATCGCTTGGACCAGTGGTCAGTCCGAAGCCCGGTCAGTGAGATTTCTCCAACCTGTCCTAGCCTTGACCTTAATGTCTCATCGCAGCTACAGTGCCTGCCAACTCCTCTGACCAGTTGAACTCCAAAGTCACTTCCTGTCATATCCCTGTCAGTTCATCTTGACTTCCTTGCTCCACCCGTTGCCCAGCTCCACCGTGCCCCAACCTTGCACGTCGGCTATATATATGGCCAACCGTGCCCCCTTCTTCCTTTGTTTTGCAAACCGGCCAGCTCCAGCTCTGCTACGTTTTCATCCTCTCAAGCTTTGGAGCTCTGTCGCCTGGTTCGCAAGCCTGGTTCAGCCGACTGCCCCCTTTTCTGCAGCCGACTACTTCTTGATCCTTTTTCTTGGTGTTTTACTTCTCCTGCTTATCAGTATTTCTTTCTGCTTGTTCAGAACCTGAACCGGTGGACGATCCCGAAGCCACCTTCGCCGAAGAAGACCCCTCTTTGGAACAAGGCAAGCCTCTTTGATCATATTGTTTCCCATATATGCAAAACTATGTTGTTTGGAAAATATATGCATGTTTAGTTACACCTTTTTAAACTGTTGGCCTCGGTTATGCAAGCGCAACCGATGGACCCGCCCAGTAATAGCACTTATTTGGTAGGATGTTGTTATATTTCCCCCTTGAAGAGCCCACAAATGGCACGCTAGCATCCTATCTGAGGATACGATGCCGAGTAAAATGGCTTAGCTCTGCAACGTTGTTTGTCGTTGGGAAAAATGATGGGTTTTACTAAACAGTTTGGAAAACCCGATACCTTGTGTATCGGCGCGTTTTGTGAAATAAAGGAAAGATTTGTGAAAATCTTGATGTACAGAGACAGTGCCTGTGTGGCTTGGCTATGTATTATCATTAAGGATCGATTCCCATGGCGTAGATTTGTTTGTCAGTGATTTGTGAAAAGTGTTTGATGGAAAGGGAACCGTGACCTGAGTTTGCGAGTAAGCAAACGGAAGGCCTGTGTGGCCAGAAACGGATCTGTGTGGTCCGGGGTGTTAAGCACCATAAACAAGTGTATGAAAAGTAAACAGGATGAAGATCATGCTCCGGGTTGTAGCCAGGGCAGCAAAGTTTAAGCCCCCGGGTTGTAGCCAGGGCGGCAATTCAGTCTTCGGGTTGTAGCCAGAAGACGGTGATGAGCACGCTCCCGGGTTGTAGCCAGGGCAGCAGTGTTTTAGCTAGCTGGTTGTAGCCAGCCTAGCGGGCATTTAGTGCCATGATCATGCTCCCGGGTTGTAGCCAGGGCAGCGATGATGAGCCCCCGGGTTGTAGCCAGGGCGGCCGACTAGCTAGCTGGTTGAAGCCAGTGTAGCGGGCATCAAGTGCCACAGCTGAGATTTGGTTGTAGCCGAGTCTCAGGGTCAACGAGTGGTTGTAGCTACTCGGGTGATACAGGACCAACAAATGAAAAGTAAAAGAGGATATGAATATATGTGCTTGTTTTCATTAAGTGGCGAGTTGTTGAAAAGCAACTTGCGGATTGGATGGAGGCGTGAGCCTCTGTCCGCCAACTAAAATTTGGAACTCACTAGTGTTTGCAAAGAAAAGAGTTTAATAAGGCAGTCTTTCGCAAATGAAACCCTTAGCTCTTCTTGTCTAACCAACATGGCATCATTCCCGGCTTGCTGAGTACGAAAGTACTCACCTTGTTCATATATATGTATAGTAGGTTTTGGAGTGGAAGACGAAGATCCGACTGCTGCCGAGTTCCTCCAAGACCAGGCCGACTACGAAGACCTCTGAAGGTTTCGAGCCTAGTTCCCAACCGAGCCTGTGGAGTAGTTTTTGTCCAGCTTCCGCCCTGTTCTGCTGTTTCGCTAGTTTACCAGTTGATTATTTTGCCCATCCCGGATCTGTCCTGGATGGATCTCCTTGTACGTATATGTAAGTACTCTGTTATGTATTATTGTAACTCTGTGTTGTATCATTGTTGTGCGTACCCGACTACTGATCCTGGGATCGGGTGCCTTATGCACATGGTGGCCTTCCACCTAGTCGGGAGGCGCCACAATGCCTGTCATTGGCTTAGGGGAGGCGAGGTGAGCTTGGCCATGCTCAACCATGACATGGCGCGGCAGGGAAGGCCGAAACAGGGGGAGGTGTTGACGGCGGAGCTGTCAGCGGCGAAGTGCGATAGCGACGACCGGCAACCGATGGCGGCACGGGATGGTGAGCGGCAGCATCACAAAGGGATGGAACCGGTATGCCTGAGGCAGCATGGCGATGACTGACGACAACGACGATGATGCCGAGCCGGGGAGGGGAAAGCGAGGTGCCAAGGGGAAAAGTGCTCACTACGGCGGCAAGGAACGTGGAGACGGCGACGACCTCGGCGGCGGCGGCTCGTAGGGGCGGCGCGAGGGGTAGCAAAGGCGAGGGCGGATGGCGGCGCTAGAGCAAAGGTATGGCGGCTAGGGTATGAGAGGGAGAGAGGAGGTAGCGGGGTGACTATTTATAAAGGGAGACGCTAGGGCTGGCGCCAGGTTGGAGTCTGGCGGCAGCACGGCTGTGCACGGGCAACGACGCATGGCTGGACTGGTCCGGGTTGGGCAGCGGTGGGCGCAGGCCAGTGGGCCAAGGGAAGCGATGGAGCGTGCCGAGGCCGGGCTGGAGGCGGAGGGGTCGGGCGGCTTGAGCCGGGTTCTTGTCGACCCAAGGAGAGAGAGAGAGGGGGCCAGGAGGAAGAAGATGAAAGAGGAAGAAGAGAGAAGAACAAGGAAGAAAAAGGAAAAGAAAGAAAAAGAGAAAAATGAGAAAGGGATATAGGAAATTTGGAAAATTGGGGGATATAGGAAATTTGGAAATTTCCTGAATTTGGAAAATTAGGGGATATAGGAAATTTAGAAAGTAACAAGGTTAATGAAACATTCAAAATATATGGAAAAGTTTGGAAATATAATATCAGAATATTTGGGATATTTTTAGAATGTTGGAGTCAAGGGAATTTTGAAATAATTCGAATATTTGGAATATTTTGGGAATATTGGAACATACGATATTGGAACATTTTTGGAATCAAATTTTTTTTGGGAATTAGGGAAATCAAAGGAATTTTGGAACCTTCAAAATATACGAATATTTTGGAATTGGAAATTGGAGAATATTCCATGGAGATTGAAATTGGGCAAAAACTCTGGAATGTTGAGGATTACAGTTTATTTCAAAAGGAATAGGATTTTTGAGGAAATATATGGGATTTATTTCAAACGGAGATTGGATTTCAAAGACACAAGGGGATTTAATTCAATAGGAGAAGGGATATTTGGGAAGGAATTGAATTGATTTCAAAGGAAGGAATTGAATTGATTTATTCTGAAAACCTCGGATATAGAATTTAAGAGAATCTTTCGGGATCGAAATTTCAGGGAATTAGGGATTCAGGAATGATGAGAACAAAGGGTTTGGACCAGGAATGACATGAGAAATGGATTTTAGAATTTGTTTAAATAAATACTGAAAATGATCTTTGTGATATTAGAATTAATTCTTGAGCTCTGAAAAATCCGAGAAAATTTTAGAGAGATTATTTACACACAAAGAATTTATTAACAATAAATTCAACCATGATTTATTAAAGAAATTTTTATTAACAATTTATTTTTTAGGGATGATTATAAGCAATGAATTGAAACACACCAATGTAAATACTTAGATTATCTAGTTTTTGCTTTGTGCAGGATCAATAATTCCAAAAATTCAAAGTAACTTATTCATCTTTGACTCTCAATTTATTATTTCATTAGAAATTAAGAATTAGCAAGATATAATTGATGAGGGCTCTTATTTTATGAGCATTGTGTCACAGCAGCGGTGTAACGATCAGGATGGAAGCAACTTACAAGACCCATCGCAGCTATACAGTGCATCAACCACGCTATATGCATGGGATGTTGGCTTTATTTTGCTAGCTCTATGAACGGGCATCTATATATCTTTCCACTTCAAGGACAGGTAGCTAGCCCGCGGTGTTATGGGGGAATTCAACGTCAGGTAAACACTAATGCTGGTTTATCAACCTAACGATCTTTTATCTTTCGAGCCATCTTAGGACAAGTCTAGAACTGACATGCATGCAGCGTGTTGCTGCAGAATCTTAGGAGAAGTTATCGTGGAACTGATCATGGAATGCTTCTTTAAAAAAGAAGTGATCGTGGAAGGATCAAGGGTGAAAGCATTCAAAAGCAAATTAGGAGAAGTTAGGGTTAATTTGTCAATTTAGCAAGCAAACTAGTTTCTGTTTTTTCTTCTTTTTTCTTATTTAACTAGGCCTTTTCATGTGAGATGTTCAATAATCAATGCAAGCATTGGCATAAGCTCATTTCTTATGTTTGTTTTCTAAGTACACACAGATATATCTATCATCCATTAATTAACGACTGCCCACTGTGTCTAACGATATTATAGTAAAAATATTTGTTAAAAGTAAACATGCGGCAATCATTTGATTGTGTAAAAAACAACTATTTGAAATTAAACAATGTAAACAAAGAACCTGGCATGCTCAAATTATAACAGATCATATGAGGAAATAGTCAATATGAGGTACAACTATAGGTAATTATTCATTGTTCTGTGTTGTCTGCATGCACACAACATTTGTTTGGATTAATTGGAGCCCTTGAGTTCTTTTTTGCCATCTTGCTTTCAGGCTAACCAAATCTGAGCTATTAGTTGATTGTAACCGGAGCTTCCCCTAAAAAAATTTAAATTTAGAATTAATTACCAAACCATGATGTATTAATAAACTTACATTAATTTGTATTGAACTATAAAATTTCTAATGATGTAACTATAAATTTTGGAAGTTCATTTGCATATGAAGACATATAAAATTGACAATAATTATCATAAAATTTATGTATACTAGCTTTACATATGTAATGTTAATAGCACATGGGAATACATGCATAGAACCATCTAGGAAAAATTTTCATCATCCACCAAATTTATCCATGTACCAAAAATTTTATTATATACTAAATTTATTCCTAAGAGGATCAAAACAACCAAATTGACAATTAAAAGGAAAGAATCAAACAGGGAGAGAAAATTTGGGTGATAAATACCACTTCGTTGCAATCTGGATTAATGTTTTGATTGTTTACTCCTTGGACAAGGTGCTGCTATTTTAAAACTAGATGACATCCTCCATATTGCTGTGGGATGTTGGTGTGTATAATGTAGTTGTAAGTGCGATATATGGATATGAGATATGACTAATCCAACAGCCAAAAAGGGACTCACACAACCTTGAAAAATATTGTGCTAATCAAAACTTTTAAAGCATCATCCGAGGGTGTCAAAGATATGTGATGATGTGACTTCTGTATAGCAATAGCTATAATAACTAGGTTCTAATTATATAGATTAGCATCGACTGCAAGTGATTTAGTATTTAAACTCATTTTTATTTATTAATTAGTTTCTAGGAACCTATTAAATTCAAGCTAAATAGATTTTTCTTAGAAAATAACCAACGTATTCAACATGAATGGACGATTAAATTTTCACAAGGAATTTAGTGAGAACCATCCTCCATCTTATGGGGCTAAAAGTGACGTACTCTCAAGCGTGTCAATGTAGTTTGCATATATGGTGATGTGTATATTCTTCTATCAAATAAAAACTATCAAAAAAACCGTGCAACACAAGGGTTAGCGGCTAGTTACTATAATGAAATAATCAATATTTTGAAATAATTTTAAAATTTTGAGTTATATTTTATTTTTCCACACAAAACAATTTTTAGTAAAACTAACTATAATAGCTCATTTAAAGCACCTCATCCCTTCTTGACATGTGTGCAGCAATAATCTCAAAGCGAACACCACCCCTGCCCCCCTCCCCCCTTTTGATAAGGAGGAGCGCATATATGCTTGGCACTATGCAATTAGAAGGCTTTTGGTATCTCCAGGGATCTCAATCTCCACCTTGTTATGCGTGGCAATCAATGAACAATAACGTTAACATATTTATAATGAATATATTTAGCCTTTGCCTGAGCTAAGGTCATATCCTTTTTCATCAATATTTTTCGTTCTTAATGTCAAAGTTGTTAATAAAATTTTCTAAAAAAGGAAAGTATGAATAAGAAAACCTGATGGAACTACATGGCAGTGGAGTAGAGGATTATGCTCGTGTGTCATTACGACGGGAGAGGCAGCATCATTAGTTCAGTAAAATAGATCTGAGATATCTTGACTGTTGGATTTAGATCAAACATTTTTTGAAAAAAAGAAAGATATGGAGGATAATTGCTTAAAATGGCTACACCGCAAATTGAACATAAAGGATTTACCAATGAGTCCAAGTAAACCAAAGGGCCCAAGAATCCTAGGATAGTCAAATGTCTTAATTAGGGCAATGAACCCAACAAACAGCTACACATATTAGGAGATATGTGTTGGCCCCAGGTTTTCAAAACCGAAAACATCTTGTGTTTTTGTATACCAATCCCTGGATCAGTAGTTGGTGCACGCATACATAGCCAGATCCAGGGCCGGTCCTAACATTTCGGAGGCCTAGGGGCAAAATAAAGATAGAGGCCCTCACAAACAATAAATTTTCTTTTCATGGTATTAGCGAATCTAATACCCATTACATTGTAGAACAAAAATACTTATAAGTCATAACTGACAATCCAGTTGCCTAATAATATTTTTAGTAAGTCAAGAACATTACAAAACGGTACTAAAGGCAATAGTAGTTCTACAGCAATAGACCATAAAAATCATACAAAGAAATTTCTTCTAGCATTTCTAGATGCAAAATCATTGATGACAGTATTAAGAATAATCTCATCCAACTTGTCCTTTTCAATGCATATAGTGGCAAGACCATTTAGCCTTTCTTGTGACATTGCTGACCTCAGATAGTTCTACAATAACTTCAGCTTGAAAAAACTCCTTTCTGTTGCAGCTACAGTTACAGGCACAGTAAAAACAATTTGATAAGCAATTGAAATATTTGGATAACAATCTACATCTTTAACAAACTCGAAAATCTCCATAGCAGTCATTGGTTTGTCTAGCAATGTCATTTGTAAAACTATTAGTTCGGAAAAAAGATGATCTAGCTCAACATCGAATGAATCATTTTGAGAAAAAGTTTCAGCAAATTTAGTACAACATGTTCTTAGCTCAATATCATCAAGTGACTTCAAGCATTTTGAGAAAAGTAGAAATCCAAATATACTTTCAAACACTTTCAGTTCCTCAAATTTTTTTTCAAAGAAACATTTGCCATATCCACCATAACTAAAGTAGTTAGTTCTGAAAACATTCTCAGCAGAAATAATTTCTTCGCTGTCATCATCACTTTCATCAAATTGTTTTTTCCTAGTAACACATCATTTTATTGGAAATGATGGTTTTATACCCATTTTAGATGCAAGTCCTTTAGCAACATTTATACTAGATTCAAACCCTTCATTTATGTACTTATCAAAATATTGAACCATACCTTCAATTTGTTGCAAGGTAGATTCGATGCACATTGATAGAGATTGTGGCTTCTTATTCACCATGTTTACGGCAAATAAAATGTCATGCCAAATAACCATACGAAGTAAAAAACTCAAACGTGCCAAAAACATCAAACAATTTTTTTGCATCACTCTTTATCTTAGGTCCTCACCAGATTTAGATAACTCAAGCAAAGCAGACCTCAATTGAGGAGCTTGATATCTAATAGCTTTAGCACGTTTTATCCTACTCTCCGAACGGGTATTGGATAAAGATTTTACAGTAAAACTTGGAACATGTTCAACCAAAACATTCCATCTTTTAGTTGAACCAAAAAATAATGTATAAATTCGTTGCCCAATTCCAGAAAAACAAAACAGCTTTACCACAAGAATTTGCCATGTCGCAAAGAGTAAGATTAAGACTATGACAAGCAAACGGCATATATAAAGCTCTTCTATTAATATCAAGCAATCTTTTTTTGTACCTCATGGTGTTTCCCTTTCATATTACTACCATTGTCATAACCTTGACCCCTTATGTCGTCAATATTAGGACCAGAAGACTCCATAGCATTAAATAACACCTTAAAAAGACCCAAACCAGATGTGTCATCCACTTTCAAGAACTCTAAAAAGAACTCTTCTATTTTTATTTTGCTATTTGACACATTAACACAACGAACTAGTACTGTCATTTGTTCATGATGGCTCACATCAGGAGTACAATCAAGGATTATGGAGAAATGTTTAGCTTCTCTAACAATCTTTATGATAGAACTTGTAACATGAGATGCTAAAAGAGAAATCAATTCATTATGAATCTTATGACTGAGATAATGATGGTGAATTTCATTATTTTGAATGCGCCTAAGATGATCTTGCATAACCACATCAAATTATGCAATCATCTCACAACATGCTAAGAAATTACCATTATTTTTATCATAAAGTTTCTCGCTAGAACCACGAAAAGCCAAATTACGCTTAGCAAGATACTTCACAACAGCAACAATTCTGAATAAAATTTGTCTCAAGCGTTTCTTCTCCTTTGTGATTTGCTGCTGCAAATCCTTATCAATTGTATGCTACTTGCTCAATCTAATTCTTAGATCATGCCAAGTATTCATGTTAGTAATATGCTCAACACTATTTTCATGATCTTTGAGCCTCTCACTGAGATGGTTCCAATCTCTCAAACCATCAGCAGCTAATGAACTCATGCTGCTATTAGATTTGAAAAGCGTACAAAAAAAGCTTCTGCCCTAGACTTCGGTGAGAGTTTGGGCAGAAGTTTGCGGTATGCAGAGTTTTCATATAATAATAGTTACCAAGCTAGTCTTCAGATGACTCCATTTGAAGCATTGTATAGTAGGAAGTGTCGTATCCCTCTTCCATGGGATCAGACAGGAGAGCGAAAGGCTTTTGGGACAGATATTCTAAGAGAATCCAAAGAAAAAGTAAAGATAATTCAGGAAAGGTTGCGTGTAGGCAATCTCGTCAGAAAATTTATGCTAATAATCGTCGAAGGGATTTAAGCTTTGCACAAGGAGATTATGTGTATCTACAAGTTCCGCCTTTGAGGATGGTACATTGTTTCCAAATGAAGGGGAAGTTGGCACCAAGATTTGTAGAAGCATATAAGATCCTGAGTCATAGAGATGAAGTCGTGTATCAGTTGGAAGTACCTCAATCCATGGCAGGGATACATGATGTGTTTCACGTGTCATAATTAAAGAAGTGTTTGTGTGTACCAATGGAAGAAGCTGATCCCCCACAGATCAAAATTCAAGAGGACTTGACTTATGTGGAGAAGCTAATACGTATCTTGGAGACAAGAGAAAGAAATATAAGGAACCGAGTGATTAAATTTTGCAAAGTTCGGTGAAGTAATCGTTCGGAAGACAAAGCCACCTAGGAGCGAGAAGATGAGTTGAAGTCAACCCATCCTGATCCGTTTGCTAGTTCTTCCAAATCTTGAGGAGGAGATTTTTTTAAGGGGGTAGGATTGTCACAGCCTAAAAATTACTTAAATGAATAAATTATTTGTCAAAGTATTTTGAAAAATTAAATTAAAATCCTTAAGAGGCTTGAAAATAAATTTCACAATAAATTTCTATAGAAAATACACAAGATAAAATTTTTATTAAATACTTTGCTTAATCCTTAGTCTCTAGGATTTTTCTAGGAATTTTTTGAGCAAGGGAAGTACTATTAGTAAATGAAACATCGTTTGAGTGAATAAATTAAAGGGAAAATGTTTTAAAAATCCTTTATGGCAACTGGGCCAAAAGCCAGCCCAATATCTTCTCTCCTTGCTCACCGGCCTACCAAGCCCGCCGCCATCCTCTCCCTCGCCCGTGCTCGTGCCGGCCCAGATGGCTTGTGAGGCTCTCCCTCTCTCTCTCTCTCGCTAGCATATGGGGCCTACATGTCAGGGTCATCCCCTACCTCGCGCTGGAGTCCGACTCCGCCACGGTGCCACCGTCTTATTTCCAAATCCTGTCGTTCCTTTGGAGGATTTCCCAAATTGATCGAGGAGTTTGGAAACATCCGATGTCCTCTTCCTTTGCCCCTCGAATCGGAAAGTTTCTCGTCATATGGAGCTCGGACTCCATTTTCCTAATTCGTTGCGAACCCTAATCTCTTCGCCGCCGTTGCTCGTCGTCTCCGACCCACTTGTCCTCCTGGTGCTATAAAAATGATACCCGAGCTCTTCTTGTCCTCAATCCACCGCCAATCGAAGAGGTCCCGCACCCTAGCCTCGTCGCGCTGCTTCGATCTCTTTCCACCACCGCTCCCGCTTCCTAGTTGAGCTACGCTGTCAAACCCATCGTCATCGAAAAAATTAGTTGCCACCATCAGCATCACAAGAGCAAGGCGAAGCCTATTAGGCACCTCCCTGACCCCAAAGCTTGCCTGAGACTGTTCGCCACCGTCAACCCAAAGCCGCAGCTGTGCGAGCTCATTGCTGTTCGCCGTTCACCGCCATTCGTTGTCACGCCATAGCCTAGCAAGTTCGCCTCGTCGTGCTCGTCATCCCAATGCCTTCCGCCGCCGCCACAGCCGCATCGCCCTCTGCCGTCGACCATCGTTTTCAAAGCCGCTCGTTGCTGGTGAGGTCCATGTCATCGCCACGACGTCCCATCCATCCGATGTGGCTGCTAGCTTGGAGTTAGGTGGCATGCATCCCAGAGGTTTTGATGACGATCAATCTCAGCCATCCGATCCCGATCGATTCAATCTCGGCAGTCGGATCTCGTAGACTATCTCTTTCAACCCGGTTCACGGTGAACCGATCTATGCTGACATAATAAATCCTCTTTTCCTTTTCAAACATAATTCCTTATTGCGTCATAATTCCTTTAGGAATTTTTATGTATGATTTAAATATGTTTAAACTTCTAAAAATCATAAGTAATTCATATGAACTCCATTTGGGGTGATTTAACTTGCAAAATTCATCTAAAATCGATATCTACCTAATAAAAATGTTTCCATACCCTGTTCATGTGTTCTTATGTACTTTTTTTTCTCATTTTGGTTATTTGCCTTTGCTACTGATGTTTCGGAGGAACCGTTCTATGTCAAGAATGTCGTGATGGATAACCCAGAATAGCAAGGCAAGTCACATGAGTCCAAAACCCCTTGAGCATGTTGGTTCTATGTTTTAAATTCACTTTTCATTCAACAATTGCATCTATTTTTGAGTGTCATTGGGACCGTGAACCTATATTCCTTTATTATGGCCCTTTTTTGTTATTGATACCCTGGCCTTGATAACTTTGGGATATAATTTGACTAGCCATGATCTTATATATTTTTTTGGCTAGAGTAAGAAGGCTTTGCTTAGCCATGGTTAGAAACACTAGTATCATTTCATGTGGGATGACATATTCTTTACTTATAATTTAATCCTAGATAATTATTTGTACCTCACAACGGGTGGTCGTGGTTGGTTAATTAATATTCCAACTAAAACTTGACTAATGGTGGGTTGTGAGCACATGATTTTGCTAGTTGTACTCATGACAATTAAGGACCGGTTTGCGAGCTACTATTGTGAAGCATTTACCATATTAACCACAAGTCAGAATGGGCAACGGCTTGACTTATTATATAGCATGATCTGATATGGAATACTAGATTGCGAAGTAGTGGTGATAAGTCCACGGGAGCACTGAGTAAGTCTGTTCCGGGTATGGAAGACTAGGTTCTCTATGGATGAATCATGTTAGATTGTTTTATGCGATGAATCTTATCATGATTCCTTTGCGAGGTTCTGTGGTAGTATTGAGGCGCGTGGCAACATATTGTGGAGTTGTCTTGTGGGTAAATTTATAAACCTCTGATCAGAGTAAAACGATTCGAATAGCTATACATGTAGTTATGGATGAGGCTAACAATATTTTTATGATTAGTCCCACGTTGTTCATAAATGGTTAATTTGGAATAATGTAGTTAACATGAAATCTCCATGTATGAAGAGGTGGTTTGGTTAATCTCCGAGTATGAAGAATGGACCTCTTTAGCCGAGAAAGGTTGTTCAGTATTGATTAATGTTGCTTAATTATTTAATTGTTTTATAATTTCTCAAATACTTATTTAAGTGTTGTTTATACAAAATAGCTCTATTATGTCTACCTTTGTTATACTCTATACATACTTGTATTTTGTTGTGTCACTTGTGAAGTATTTCATATATTCATCTTGCTATAATCAACGCCATCAGAGGAAGAGTACTTCAGTATAAAGGTGATATGGAGAACTTAAGCTAGCGTCTGGTCAAGATGCTCGTAGAAGTGGAGTCATCTACGTTAAATATTTACTTTTCCGCTGTTAGATTTTATTTCAGATTGAGAGGTTCTTATCACCTCTGTAGTAATTGCATTTATTATTTAATACATAAGATTCTATACTCTATTTATCAATTATGTTGTCTGTGTATCTCAACTGATTTCTGAATGGAGATTAAATATATATGAACGTACTGAAATTTTGGATGTAAATTTTGGACATGACAAATCACATAAGTGGGTGAAAAAGTTAGTAGCCAGTATGATCGATGAAAACATTAATTACTCAGCTCCGTCGGTGTGCCGGCCAGCAGGATGGACGCATGGAGATGTTCGGCAAGGCGACCGTCTCGGCGGCCGGTTTGCTCCTCACACGGTGCTATTGTTGCGGATCCTGTTGACCAATCCGCCGAGTTCGATGCCCATGTTCCAATCGTCGTCAGGACGTACGTCAGGCAGGCTACGATCTGTGCATCAATATTGACATACGATACGGACCGCAACAAATTCGACGGGCGGTTAACAACACGTGACGCATATATTTGGTGGGCTTTTAAAAAAGTTGCATTCTTAAAATAGCCCATGGTAGTAAACATAGATTACCTATGGTCATGATGTTATGATTAGTTAAATCGACGGTTAGATCTATGGTTAGATCTTTCTGGTTAACGTGAAAATTTATAAAAAGTATCTAATTAGTGTATATATATAGATAGATTAATAATGACAACCTTTAATTACAATTAATAACATCTTACCACTTAAGAGGTAAGAGGAATATTAGCCCTTGGATCCATGTATAATGGATGGTTGAAAAATGTTTTGGTCTACCATAAAAAAATCCTTATAATAATTGACAATTACTCATCCTACAAAAAGCTAGGACAACAAGTGATGCTGGCTAGGTGGGAGAACTGTTTCAAGATGTAAAAACTGAGAAACAATTTAATTAATGTTCAATTATTTTAAGAAAAACACTATAGTTACCTGCACAAGTAAAATGTCCACAGCCTATTTTGATTTCCTTCAACTGAGAACTGCCCTATATATACCTCGCCATTCTTCTGTACCGCTCCGGGGCTCACCTTCTCAAATTCTCAACGCATGCAGCTTCTCTACAATAATGAATTCGCACTTCTAATTTGTACGTAGGAATAGCGATAGGAACCAGAGGCTTCAGGAAGAAAAGCAGCACTTGATCAAGAATATCTAGTAGTAGGCTGAAACCCTCTTGAACAACAATAATTTTAGTGCGGAGATATGTGAATAGCTCAGATGACGAGAGTAGCCATTGTGCTGATCGACGGCCTGCGTTTGACTCTTCCAGATGCGCTCACTGTTTCGTCACAGTTTAAAATGCTAGGCAGGAATATATTGTTGATTCTTTCTTAAAATATTTGCATACAGAGTTATTAGTCAGCCTCCTGGTAAGTTTCAAGACAGCCATGCTTAGTGCTGTAATGAAAAGCACATGGCTTGTGAACTGCTCGAGATCGATCTCAAGCGTACGCCCACGCTTCATACAAGTCACAAGCTCCGCTTATGTGTGTACTTTCATTTTTAAAGTGATGAAGTATAAACTAGCATGCATCCGCACTGTGAACGGAGAATGTTGATATATGCTATTTTGTTTCATTTTAATTCCATTTCCTTTTGTTTCTCCTGTTTTTGGTACCTTCCAGACGGAAGTTCCCACTTTTACACTGTTTACCATGGAGCCTAGATGGATGGCCAGATCAGAATGCATAACTTGTGCAACCGGTTGTAAACCAAAACCATATCGAAACCGTTCATTGTGCTCTGAGATTTTTGTGGTGCATAAAGTTGTCTTTGTATAGCTGTTGTATTCCGTTTATTTAAATGTGCACGAGATACCTGACGGTCTTACACGTGGGGTCAATTCAAAATTTGAATAACGTACCGCTCATGGCACATTTGTACAGTGCGATGGATATTTTGAAGAGAGATTGAATATTTTGAGAAGAGTTTGAAGATTTTTCGACTTAAAATTTATAGTTACATATATTTGCACTTATATTTTTTGAACTTCTGTATTAAAAATATACGTGCACTTTACCTTTAAAAAATATATGCACTTTGCCTAAAAAAACATGTGTGCATTTCCAAAAAAGGAAAAAAATAGATTTGTACATTTCCAAAAAAAACATATGCACAATTTTTTTTGCAAAAAAATTCTATTTTTTGCACTTTTCTATTAAAAATATGCAATTTTCTATAAAAAAAATATATTCACATTTTGTAAAAAACATATAATAAAACATGTAACATATTCTAAAACAATTATAACTGCCCAACTTTAAAAAAATTTTGTTTTACAATTTGGAGGGAAAATCATATTTGCACTTCTCCATACATGTGCACATGGGCCATTTAAAAAACATGTGGATATGTGCCATTTGAGAAATTACATCCACATATTTCCATTAAAAAATTACACTACACATTTTCGTTCAACAAGAATGTACGTTTGCACATTTCTATCGGGAAAATATCTGCACATTTCCATTGTGTACATTTGTATAATTCGTCGGAAGACAAGGCATGAACATGTTAGACACAAAAATGCGTCAACGGTATTCCACTTCAATCTCCAATCCACTCGATACTGAGATCTACTCCCTCTTCAGACTTTATTTTTGATCACTTCACACATATCAATACAAAACTAAAATACTAGAATATCTTTCACTTTTACAAACTCCAATATATTTATCCCTTCAATTTAACAAACTCTAATATATTTATCTTTTACTTTTACAAACTACAATATAAACGACAGTTTTTATGAGACAAACGGAGGGAGGGAGTACTACAATGAGAACAACCGAACCCAGCAGCAAGAAAGTAACTTTTTACAACTAGCTAAGCTAGACAGTCCGTACTACTGCCGTCAGTACAGTGCTGCAAAATCTCGATCGTTATGTTCCCCCAATTAATTACTACTAATTTTCAGTGTGCTAGCTCTGGCGAACGATTGTACTCTGTTTATTCATTTATGCATGCAGTTAAGTGATCTGCCATGTACGGATGCAATCACTCCTTACATCCATGGACCAGTATATGATATACGTTGTCTTCACAGGGAAAAAAAAGTATCTATCATAACGTAGTATATATGCGTCTGTCCCTGATTATCTTCAGTATATGCTACTACTTGAGAAAGGCAACTAAAATTAGGATTCAGAATACCCCCTCTATTTTTTTCATAAATAAAAGAACAGAGGGAGCAGTATATAACCGGCATTAGCTAGCTAGGGTAGGCAGGTTCGAGGAAGCCTTCAGTGAGATTAACTTCTCTTTCTTATAATGTAGGACAATTTATCGGTATGAGCTCAAATTATGCGTGCCTCATTTCTATAAATTTATAAAGAAAATAGAGAGAGAAAACAAAGCCTTCGAGTTGGATCTATCCATTCTCTCGCTTGTTCTCCCTCGTGGATAGCGGTGGCGGTAGCACGACACCAACGCTGTGACGTCTTCGGTTTTCCCGGTTTAGATCTCTGATCTCTCTATTCTCTCGTTTTCTTTCTTTCCCTTCTCTTGGATTTGGATCTCTCTATTGCATCTGTTTGTGGTAGGCTAATTTCTTGCCTTGTTCGTGAAGCAGTAGAAGCCTATTCGTGAGGGGGCTCCGGCAGCGGCTGCCGGCTGCAGTGTGCATTAAAAATGTACTGTCTTTATCCTCTACCTAAAGCCTGAACTTTTGGGATGTTTTTTGATAGTTAGTTATTTAGCTGTTCTTGTGGCTGTAACGCTGTTCGGCATGGCTTCTTCCGTTAGCTTTTTTTTTTCTCTTGTTTTTCGTAAGCACGCTTCTCAAAATGATAAACGATGTGTTTTTTGTAAAAATTTTCTATATGAAACTATTTTTAAAAAAGAAAACAAATCCATTTTTCAAGTTTTTAATAGTAAATACTTAATTAATTATGTGCTAATAATATTTCTCGTTTTACGTACGACTTATAAAAAAAAATAAACACATAAGAACACGTAAGCTGGTCATCGTTTGAATTTGAAGATCAGAACTATCTGAATGTGTTTGTGTTAATGTATCTTCAAAACCTTTGTTAAACAAAACTATTAGCACTAGTGTGGTTTCTCTTGATAAATATCTCTCTATTTGTATGTCATATATTATTAGTACTCTATTTTTTTAGAATGGCTATATATAATTAATACAAATAATAATTAAACTTTTAAAAAATCTCATAATATCCCGATACTGCTATATGATTGATCCTACGATCCAATACTAATTTAAACAAAACGATACTTCCTGGGATTCTGATCCTAACAACCTCTCATATATTAAGGGTAGGGTGTTGTGCGTATGTAAGAGTTGAGGCTGTCATAGATAATGTGTAGTGACAGGGGTGTGTGGTTTCTACTTCAAAATCTCTTCTTTTTTTTTTGGTTTTTAACACGTTTACACTCTCTTCTTAAAATTAAAATTATCGACATCGTTTTGTTCTTATTTATCCAACGTTTTTTTATTGGGACTTGACACAGTACTAGTAGTATGGTAGTAGTACGACGAACAGTCCAAATCATATTAAGTACACGCTTAGCTTGCAGCTATCAAATTAACGCGTATATGTCCATAATATATCTCTGCAGCTGCTGCATGCGGACACGGAAAGAGGAAGAAGGAGGAGGGGGCAAGTGCTAGCGGCCATTAATGGCTGCCGCCCACCTCTCCCTCCCTCCCAACGGCTCATACAGTCGTAGTAGTAGTAGTACTCGGGCCACGTAGTAAAGTTTTTCACCGTCGGCCCGGCCACCACCGTAACAAGAAGAGAGAGCCATGGCTCCAGCTAGCTAGGAGAAGCATGCATTCATGGCCACCACTAAATGCGCCACCTCCCCCTGCCCTGCTCCGCCTTCAATTCCGATCGCCCCCTACACTTCCTCCCTCTACCTCTAGATGAGATCGACCGCTTCATGTCCTAGCTCCTCACCGCTATATCATCCCCCTCCTGCCTACCAGCTAGCTAGCTACCTCACTCCACTCTCACTCTCACTCTCACTCTCACTGCTGCCATCCATCCATAGCACAACCCGCAACAATGGCCGCCGTCGACAATGGCAAGGAATTAGGCGCCGCCTCGCCGGTGGTCACCGTCACCGCCACCCGCAACGTCGCCCCGGCCGCCGCCAAGTGCGTCCTCGCCACCTTCGACCTCCCCTACATCACCTTCTACTACAACCAGAAGCTCCTCCTCTACCGCCTCCCCAACGGCGCCTCCGACTTCCCCGACGCCGTCGCCCGCATGTCCACCGCCCTCTCCGACGCCCTCGCCTACTTCTACCCGCTCGCCGGCCGCATCCGCCAGGGCGAGCAGGACGGCGCGCTCTCCATCGACGGCCACCACGGCGCCGAGGTCATCGAGGCCTCCGCCGACCAAGTCTCTGTCGACGACCTCGCCGGAGAGGAGTGCTCCGACGAGGCGGAGAAGGTCATGCAGCTCCTCGTGCCCTACACCGGCGTCATGAACCTCGAGGGCCTGCACCGCCCGCTGCTCGCCGTGCAGGTTATTTCTGCATTTTCCAAATTCCAAATTTTCTCACTGCACTTTCCACCATACTCCTATATAATTAAGCAGTTCTTCACATGTTAATTATGAGCTTGTTTACGAGTATTAATTATCGTAGATAGTAAGTGTTACATTTTTCAAATCCTGTGGACGCTTGATCAGCATATGAAATTCTCAGGGCTTAAAGCGAAATTTTCTTTTCCTGCTGGAACAGTGGAACTAAACTAAATAATGTGAAAATTTTGCAAACTCTCTTGAGTTTTTCTAGGAGACCAAACACCTGATCTGAACAGTATCTATAGGTATTAATTGCCATACAGATTAATTATATAAGTGTGTATGCAATACATCTGGTGTACTCTTGTGTACATGAGTATGTACTAGCAGTACACATGTTACATTGATGAGCTGAAAAGTTAAGGTGGCGTGGGCCTTGCCTGTACGTGCAGGCCAGTAATTAATCACCCAACAACCAACACTATCCAAATTTGTTATTTACAATACAAACATGATGTACTACCTCCGTCCTAAAATACTTGTCATTCTAGGTTGTTTAGCATATATTAAGGTTTGAGAAGAAAAGACTATAGTGCATCTTATTAAATAATGTATATTTAGGAGTGAGAGAGTGGTTGAGGGTAGAATGGAAAAAAATTTGAATGGGAGGTGATTGATGGGACAAGTAGTACTCTAAAACGACAACTATTTTGGGACAAATTTTGAATCTAAAACGACAACTATTTTGGGACGGAGAGAGTACCCTATTGCTCCTCCGTTTAAAATTACTTATCATCCTACCTTTTTCTTTCTTACTAGGTCAAAGAGCTACCATGAGTTTTTAAAAATTTATACAGTTTATCTCATTATAAACTTTATATGGATTGAAATACTTTTGTAACAGTATATAAATTTGCATAATGTTAAACTGCATATGTACATGCAGCCAGCTCCACGTCGGATGAGGGGGATGATATACGGATAAATTAAATTGATGCAAGCATATGTACATGCAGTTGACGCGGCTGCGGGACGGGCTGGCAATTTACTTTAATTAATTATATGCGCGCGCGCGTGTATTAATTAATTATTCAGGTTTAGTATTGTTCGTCCTAAATTGCAATTTACTTTAAATTTAGCTGGATGGATTCGTTGCTACTATATAGAGTATGCATGTACTACGTTGCTTGCAAGCTACATTTATATGTGGATTTGCACTGGTCCATGAGTTAAATAAGGATCGGAGATGGAATTGATATAATTAGCAGCTATATATAGTTTGTGTACTTAAGCCTTTGCATGACGATATATCCTGCTGCTGTAACGTAATGTATTGTAATTTGTACTCCCCACGTTTCTGTGGTGCTACTGGAATTACATACACATTTAATTTTAGTCCACACATAGATGTACTTTCTCCGGTTTTTAATATTTAATATTTGATGCTGTTAACTTTTAGACAAATATTTGACTATTCAAAATAATTATGTATTATTGTGATTCATTTTATCCTTAAAGATGCTTTAAAGATAACTTATATTTTTACATATTTGTATAATATTTTTGAATAAGACGAATGGTCAAACTTATATCAAAAGTCAATGATATCAAATATTAAAAACCAGAGGGACTATATACAGCAGGATCATTCAGTACGATGATCGTAAACAAATAAACATTCAACGTTTCCCGATTTAGAGCTTGTGTCAAATATGTATAGAGAGATGGTAATAGGCTTAACTTTTTAGCCTATAATATTTAAATGCAGGGCTCAAAAAGCGGTGTGGACCAAGTTTTAATAGATTTTTAGCTAAAAATATATAAGGGCTAAATTGGGCTATAAAAGGGTCCATGGGTTGTGACCCATTACAACGTCTATATATACATGGTCAAATTAGAATCTAAAGTTGTAATCTCTTATTATAGGCTCGCTCTTAAATAAAGAGGCACACCCGATAACCGCATGGCAACTAGGAGTCATAGGTATTGGTTGAATCTCATTAACAAATATCGATTATATCTCCTATGACGTTCTTCCGCATTACCAATGTTATCATATCTTCCGCATTAGCGATGTCTTTATCGATGTCAGGTTTTTATAACATGACGAATATAACAAAGTAACCGATCAAGTAGAGGGTATTTCATATACATTTTTTATGAGGTGAAGCTATTGGTTATGGGTGTGGCTAATATGCGCGTGAGCGCCATGGAGGTAACTCGCGCTCACTGCCTCGCTCTGACTTGGACTCCATGTACATGGGGCCTATGCGTTGTTATCGAGAAGAGGCTTCGCCAACGCTCGGAGCCACGACCAACTTCGCGGACTTCATGTACGTGGGGCCTATCTGTTTTACCGTCGTACTTTTCGATGCTAGTTGGCTTGAAGCCAGTTGTCCAGTCAACTTGGTGCAACTCAGGCATGAAAGCGGCAATTCCATCGTCTGAGTGGCATCTATGATCTGGGGATCATCGAGGCGAACTCCGGCCCTCTTGGCTGAAGTGAGCGTGGTGGAGGCCAAAGCGGTCATACTCATCTTCAAGTCGGCGTCGTTCGTCTTCTTCACGGTCACGACGGCGAGCTTGAATATCACAACAAAGATCGCGGCGTGGCCGGTCTCTGACGTCCTTGTCGCGGAGGCCGTAGTCATCGCGTTGTCGTCATTGGTCATCGCAGCGATAGAATTGTGACTTGCGTTGAAGCTACTCGGACGGTCTTTGACTACATGAGCTAGTCACTCGCCCGCTTGTAGATTTTGAGGTAGCGGCATCGAACTTCGACTTGCTTGAGTGAACCAGGGTTCATGAGTCTTTTTGGTTGTGTTGAACCGCTAATCATAGTCTTGATCTTCGCGATAGTCGGCGTTGCCGCCTGATCAGGTCCCAATTGGAGTGTATCGAGTAAAGTTGTCATGGCCACAATGTTCTGTTGGGGAGTAACTAATACGTCGTGGTCACCCATCCTGGTCTGGAGGATGTCCCGTTGTGCCTGCTGTCCAGCCTTGCGTAGTTGACGATTGCGCTCGTCCTATTCGGCTTGTCGGCGTCTATCTTCCTCCTCTTGTTGTTCACGTAGTCGGCAAGCCTCCTCCTCCTGTTGATCGCGTAGTCGGCGAGCGTCTTGACTTGGGGTTTGATTTTCTTTTGTCGCCATGAAGACCTCGCGGGGAGGGGACAAGCTTCCAGTACTATCATCTAACTGAGAGTCAGACTTAGAGAATTGTAGCGAAGTGATGATGACCCCAACTTACTTAGATCCAAACTCGAATGGCTCTGGGCCGTATCCGAGTCAAATTCTAGGAGATTGAGGGTGCCGACTCAAGATGGAGTGGAAGACGACTGCAGCGTTGGCGAGGCCGAGTGAGGAATTGACGATATCGTCTCCCCAAGATCTGATCTTGACCGGTTCTAGGCCGTATCTGAGTTGAATACTGGGAAAAAGAGTTGGCTCAAGCTCCATAGTTCTTGGTTGTTGCCGAAGCAGATTGCTAAAGACTGTTGCAACATTGTTGAGGCCAATCGGCGTGTGGTTGGTGTGACGCTTCACACCTTGCCAGCTAGAACACAACCTGACACAGGCCGGGAGTCATTATTACCTATGGAATACTATGACATCCTGGCCCAATTAAGATATGGCCCATATGGCCCATGAGTGTTGTGTGCACTTGATTAGTACTACCTTGCTAGTTGAGCAAGAGTTGAACCAACTTATAAGGCCTTGTCCCTTCAACCATAGCACTTCCGGGTTAACCCTTTTACACGAAGCGAGGACGAAAGTGTAAGTAGGGTGCTATGTGTAAGTGGGATTCTGGCCCAATTAGGATATGGCCCATATAGCCCATGAGTGTTGTGTGTACTTGATTAGTACCACTTTACTAGTTGAGAAAGAGTTGAACCAACTTATAAGGTCTTGTCCCTCTAACCATAGCACTTTCGGGTTAACCCTTTTACACGAAGCGAGGACGAAAGTGTAAGTAGGGTGCTATGTGTAAGTGGGCCCACCCGTCGGATAGGCTGGGCTACGCGGTTCTGGAGGGCAGGCCGTTACAAATACGTATCAGTCCCAGAATACACAAGCTAGTACACACATAAATAATAGTGGATCATTGCAGACTTATTCCAAAATTATTACATCACTGGGAGTAGTCTTTACATACGTTGTCATCATGGACAGAGATCACGCAACACAACGGCAAGACGGAAGCAACAGCGGCGGCAACTACGCGACTAACTAGCACAGGACACTAGACGACTAAGCACCTAGGCAACTAACCAAACCACAGGAACGGTTTGGGAACTAGGGATGAAACTCTAAGGTAGCATTCAGTTCTACTTATAGCTTTTGCTTATGTCACACCCCGATCTGGCACCGCCGTACAACGGCACAAAATAGGGCGTGTCACAGAAAACAGCGCGAACTGCTTCCGCACGGAACCGCGATACCGATACCAGTCCCAGGACGTAGCGCTAGTATCCACGGAAATCAGACATGTATCATTACAGAACCTTAAATAATTAAATAGACATATACCTTAACTTACGTTACAGCTTTGAAGCAAGCCGGAGACAGCAACGAATAGCACAAAGGCAGCGGCAGTAGCGGAACAATGGACTAAGTCCCAACACACAGGCAATGGCTAGGAACCAGGACGAAACCCTAATCTTCACTTAACAGCAACTTCAACATCCAGCTCCCGGCGGAGAACTATATATATAGAGTAAGGGTGAGTACATACGTATTCAGCAAGCCAGGGGAAATTAGGTGGTTGTTGCAAGCTTCAAAGAGGGGCTGGTTATTTTGCAATCTGCTTTATTTAAATCTTTTTAAATCTGTTAGTGTGTGCTTCTCAACAATCAGGGCGAGGTGAGTCTTGCCCGATCGGAGTGAGTTGTATCAATTTTTGAATCGGCGCAACTCTCAAGAGTTGGCCTCCGGGATCCAACTCCACCAGCTGATCCAACCTCATCAGGCCCACAGCCCTGTTGTCCTTGACAGCTTCACAACATTTTCCGAAATCAGATTCCCAATCCGCAAACATCCTTTCACAAGCAGTAGTCAAATAAAACTACACTAAGAAATCACCTCACATCCGCCCATAACCGTGGGCACGGCTGTTCAAATAGTTTAGACCTCTACAGAGGGGGTATACTTTACCCACACGACGCGACTTACTCTAGTCACCAACTCACACGCATTGGGTACGATTTAGTGACGTATAGGTTTTCGCAGCAAGGCATTTCCCAAGCCATCCTAGGTTACCCCATACCAACTGGAGGGGTCCTCGAGACCAACAATAGGGTAAGTCCGAGACCATGCTGTGCCAGGAACCCAGGAGGCACCCCCGACGCCCTCCCGCACGATCCACAATCCAATGGCATGCAAGGCGTCCCTGGGAGGTTAGTTACTCAGCCAGGAGTTATCCCATATCACCCATGTGGTTGTACTGTCATATGTTCGGATGAAATTCCGAAGGAATCGGTCCTAGCTGCAGTGCGGGAGACTCGTCCTGCTGGCATGATCCCCGCACCGCGGTTTTCGCAAACCATTTTATTTTCAAGGCACTGACCTAGGTGTCGGGTTTTCCAAGGTTTTGCAAACCCAAGTTTTACCCATCGTAGTTATTTTTAAATTTGATAGGCGATCACTAGTACCATGCCCGTTGACACGGGTATCAAGATCTATCAAGGGTGGTGACAAGGATGTGTAAGGAAATCACAATCAATCAAGAAAGTCATGCAGCAAATGGGTTGGTAGCCCGTCGGTCATCTCGCGACCGCGACCGAGAAATTATCTCCGTGTAGTCTATTATATGCATTTTGGCAATTAAAGTATTTAGCTCCGCAAATATGGGCTCAAGATGATCAAAGGTAACTTGCCTTGCTCAAGGCCTGCAGCTTCGTCCTCGAAATCCGCATCCAGAGGCTCCTCGGTCTCCCAAGCTACACGCGTTGCGAAACAATTCAAACAAACGGCTAATATAATAATCCTATTAGGGATTTCTAAGTGTGCCAACGGGAAAATCTCATTTTTAGAAAATTTCTAGAACTAGAACGGAGTCAATCGGACGAGCGAGGAAAAAGATATGAATTTTTGATGATTTATGGGATTTTTGGATTACTGGAAAAGGATATAGGAATTGATTTCTCATGTTTATTCCTCCCTCGGGCCACTGCCAGGCAGGTCCCAACTGTCGGCCCGAGGGGATTTGGCCAAGACGCACATGGGGTTAAGTGGACTGGGCCGACCCGGCGAGGTAGCCCAGGAGGCATGTGCACGGGCACGAGGAGGGACTGATAGGCAGGGTCGTCCTGATGTGCGGGACCCGTAGTCAGTGGCCTGGTCTAGAGAGGCGTGTTCATGGGAGCAAGAGCCGAGAGAGGTGGTGGACCAGGGACATCGCTTCGGTCCATCGTGCGCACGATCTTGGCGGGCCCACACGCAGTGGTTCGGTCCTTGTGAGTGGAGCGTGCACGGGGTGACCGGGAGGTGGCCTTCGCTCACGGTCGGGCGGGCTGGGGAAGAAGAAAAACAGGGACTTCATCGGATGGATGACGGCGGCGTGGCTCACCGGTGCGGCTCCCTATGTCTTCGACGACGGCGTGGCCACCGGAGCGAAGCAGAGGACAAGGGGGGGACTAGTAGATTATTAAGCATGAAATAGCATGCATCCGCATTAAAAAATGAAGAATTTTTGTACTCCCTCCGTCCTTTAAAGGACAATTCATCCCAAAATCCCTTTTACGTTGAAGGGCGGAGGGAGGATATGCTATATTATTTCATTTTCTTCCATTTCCTTTCTTTTCTCCTCTTTTCTGGTTACTTATACAAGGAAATTCCCATTTTACTGTTTACCATGGAACTAAGATGGCTAGATGCGAAACCATCCCAGCAATCAACAGAGAGTTGGATATGTTGCTGCTGATTCACAACCTAAATTTGCGAGGTCATCGTCTACATCTGTCACCATTGCTGGATCACCGTCCATATCATCTCCACCTGCGTTCCAGGCTTGTGATCCCTCTCCTTCGCTACGTTCAGCTCGCAGTCCACCTCCACTTCTGCAAGCAACTCACAAGTTACCCTCCCCATGTCGATCTGATCGCTCTTTGGAGAATAGGGCAACAAATATGGCAAGGAAGATGCTGTTATTGAACATAAAAGGATGTTGCTTTATAGTATTACAAAATGTGACCAAGAAAATGGAAGTGTTCCTAATGTTAATATCACTTTTGTGCATTCTAGCAATATGTGGCTGACGGAAAGTGACCGGCCCTTGTCTATAATGTCTTCGACAACAAAAACAACTCATAGAAGCACTTTTGTAGAGGATTTTCAAATCATCTACAGAACTAGGAATTCCATAGTCTAGAGATATTTTCTAGTGGCATTTTAGAAATAGTCCAGAATTCATTTATCCTAGAGACATTTTTGAGAGATATGTGCTAAGTTTGACTTATAGAGGATTTTTTTAGGCAATATATAATTTCCTGGGTATGTAAAGCTATTATCTAAAGGCATTTAAACCTCTCTATAAGCACTTTTTATGAGGTTAATATGTGCTAACTATATAAAGTAACATAAGCGACATACTAACAAGTCGTGAAATGAGGTTGAAATGGTTAGGGCTTCGAATATAAGAATTGTTAAATACTTCATCTGAATTTCAGCATATAGCATATTCGGGTTACTGGATTAGTTTCTTAATAAGACTTCTAATCTTTTCTTACTACGACTTCTAGATTTATTCCACTATATATATTTCTTATAAGCTACACGGGAAGGGGTGATGTCGCACTGTTATTTCCTACGTTTGTAATTATCTCTTCGATAATGTTCATAGTTTGTCAGCGCCCGTGGTTTTTTTCACACGTAAAAATTTATGTCTCTATTTACATATATTTTTATAATAAATGGTATCAGATCATTGGAGATTTAATCTACACCACGTCCCCGTTGTGTTTGTCGTTCCGCCTGTTCAATCTGTCCGGCAACATTGATTTTGCAACAAATTCGAATCAGAGTCGGCAGATCGACTCCGTCCCAGAGTGAAGACCGAAATCCATCGGGAGAAGACAGGAGCAAAGGCGGCAGCACGGTTCCCGGCGTGAGGACCGTGAGGACTTCACTGCTCCTATCAGGAAGTGAATTTATCACTCAAATCTGCTACGGCAACACATGAGGCTACACGAGATTTGAAGACTTTGTTTGTTGACTTTGTTTGTTGCACCTAGAAAGTGTATCACAGATTCGTATTTCTGTTAGGTTTACTCAAATTTTGTATCAGCAAATTCAGAATTAATTTTGCATGGCGAGTTTGAAGTATGATCTACCGCTCCTGGACTGTGATACGAGATTCTCGTTGTGGCAAGTGAAGATGTGAGCCGTTCTTACACAATAAGGCTTGAATGATGCATTAGATGGATTTAATAAGAGGCTAAATAATTGGTCCGATGATGAAAAGAGAAGAGATTGTAAGGCTATGGCTCATATCCATATTCATCTATCTAATAATATTTTGCAGGAGGTGCTTAAGGAGAAAACAACCGCAACACGGTGGTTAAAGCTGGAACAAATTTGCATGACAAATGATCTGACCAGTAAAATACATCTGAAGCAAAAATTATTTTTGCATAAATTACGAGACGGTGAGTCTGTGATGAATCATCGCTCCACTTTCAAGGAAATTGTTGCCGATCTTGAGTCTATGGAGGTAAAGTATGATGAAGAGAATTTATGCCTTATTCTATTGTGTTCATTGCCTAGCTCATATGCAAATTTCAGAGATACCATTCTTTATAATCGTGGTTCTCTAATTTTGCAAGAAGTTTATGATGATTTGCATGTCAAAGAGAAGATGAAAAAGATAATACCCTCTGAGGATTCAGGTTCACAAGCAAAAGGCTTGATTGTTCAGGACAAACAATAAGACAAAAACACAAACAACTAATCAAGAGACAAAAATTATGATAGCCACCATGGGAGATCAGAGTCCAAAGACAGGTATAAGTCATGCAAATACTACAAGAGAGGTGAACATGGCATCTCTAAGTGTTAAAAGCTACAAAATAAAGAAAAAACAACGGAAATTATAGACCAAAAGATAAAAAAGAAAATGAAGGTAAAGTCGATGTTACTACTAATGATAGTTCTAATGGAGAAATACTAGTTGCTTATGCTGGTTGTGTGTAAACTAGTGATCAAAGGATTATCGATACTGCTTGCACCTATCATATGTGCTTGAATAGGGATTGGTTTGCCACCTATAAACCTATTAAAGGTGATACTGTGCTGATGGGTGATAATACGCCATGCAAGGTTGCTGGCATTGGTTTAATTCAGATCAAAATGTTTGATGGTTATGTCAAAATACTATTAGATGTGTGGCATATTCTAAGTTTGAAGAGAAATCTCATATTCTTGTATACTCTTGATCGAAAGGAGTACAAATATTCCAGAGGCAATAGAATTTTGAGGGTAATAAAATCCTCTCTTGTTATGATGAAAGCTGATATTAAAACTGCCAACTTGTACCATCTGCAGGGTACTACAGTATTAGGTAATGTCGCTGCAATTTTTGATTCATCATCTAATTTTGATGCTACTAATCTTTGGCATATGCGTCTTGAACATATGAGTGAAAGTGGTTTAGCAGAATTGAGTAAGAGAGGACTGCTAGATGGTTAAAGCATTGGGAATCTGAAATTTTATGAGCATTGCATCTTTGGCAAGTATAAGAGGGTGAAGTTCAACACATCTACAAATTCTACAGAAGGTATTCTTGATTATGTGCATTTTGATTTACGGGGACTTGCTCGTAAGACATGTCTAGGAGGTGTAGGAGGTGCTCGTTATATGATGACTATCATTAATGATTATTCTCAAAAAAGTTTATGCTTATTTTCTAAAGCACAATTATCAAGCATTTTTTGTATTTAAAGAGTAGAAGGCTATGGTTGAAAGATAGAACAAAAAAAAGATGAAAATACTTCATACTAACAATGGGATGGAGTCTGTTCTAAGCATTTTAAATCATATTACATGTCTAAAGACATTGTGTGACAGTACACTATTTTTCATACACCTCAACAAAATTATGTAGTTGAGCGTATGGACAGGAAAATTATATCAAAAGCTCATTGCATGTTGTCAAATGTAGATTTGTCTGGACAGTCTTGGGCGGAAGCTACTTCTACAGCTTGCTATCCTATTAATCGATCACCTAGTACTGCCATTGATACGAGGACTCTAATTGAGGTATGGTCTGATTCCTTAGCAAATTATTCGGACTTAAGAGTATTCGGTAGTACTACTTATGATATTGTTGATAATGATAAATTGGAGTCTAGAGCAATTAAGTGAAATTTTCTTGGTTATCAATCTGGTGTGAAAGGCTATGATGCGAGACTAGGTGCCCGATCTTGCGATAGGTTCGATTTGGTGACGTGAAGACGTTCATGTTTTGAGGCTTCCGATTAGCGATCGTCACATCGCAACCGCTACACCTGCGTGCCTTGTCGTTATCGGCCACACTCTCACGCAGTTGACCTAACCACGAAGATTTTGCTCCTGCAAACAATCGAAGAAATTTGCAAGAACAAAGAAAACACAACCTGAATTGCAGATGAATGTTTAGCATATGCAGTTGGGGTTCCACAAACCAATCTAGGCGGCGAAATTGCAGTGGTAAAATAATCTAAGCAAAACCCAACTCTAAACGACGACGGCTACTGAATATATATGAGTTGGGACGTCCTAGGGTTATCCCTAGCGCACACACCTCTTGGGTTTAGCCCACGACACAATTACAAGGCCTAAGGCCCAAAACAGATTCGAACTGAAAGAGGTATATGTCTTATTTCGATGATTTCGGACAGCTCAGGAGGAATTTTGATGTGGGACTAAAACCATCTGAAATTAGACTCCATAATCTTTCCAACAAGTACTCATGGGCCCCGAAAGTCCTTCTGGATCAGCGGCTAGGTCCGTTTAAAGTTGATGCTGTCAGGAGGTCCGAATCCGAATCCAAAACATACAGAACTTCATCTCTTGTCTTCTATGGACTAAAAGTGACATGGTGATGTAGGAGTAGACTTGAGTAAGGTCTTGGTTTAATCCCCAATCAACTTGTTTGATCATTCATGCGTTCCTTGCGTTTGGTCTCTTTACTTTCACCCAAGCAAGTATCTCTGCAAACGAGAACATACAAAACTCATGGTGCAATAACGGATGTTCAAATATATAATACATAAATCTTACGTAGAAAGGATGCACCTTTGCTTGATGAATACATAAGGTAGCTATGGTCATATCCGAGCTAGTAATGTCCTCATCATCTTCCCCTTCTTGATTGGAAACCGTCCACGGTTTTATCTTTTCATTAAGCCTGTTGAACATATCTTTATCTTTTACAACAAAGGGTGAGGTACTGCTGTGAATATGATTGGATTCTGAAATTTTTAAATATGGAGAACACTTTATAGTATCGTGCAGCTCACAACACTCCTCTTCTTGCAAACCAATCTGCAACTCATTTAAACAACTAGAGGAACTAGATAGATAATTATTTATACTCATGCGGTCCTCTAAATAAGATATATCATTATGGAAAGGAGGTATATTAAAATTCGAACAAATATATACTCTATGCATATTATATTCTCCTTTATTATCATAATTGCTAAACATGAAAAATCATATGAGAAAGACATGGCAAATCAGATCTAGCAAATAATTTCTTCTCTAAACAGTTGAGTGGACAAAGATTATCAAATTGAATATAGCATCAAGTATTTAAAGAATATAGCAATCTAAACTCTTCTTTCTCGCTAGCAATGTGAATAACATATCTAAAATCAGCACATGGTGGTTCAACAATATTACTAACATGTTCATTCACTAGTTGTGGTATGAATATAAGTGAAGCATTGCACAACTCTTCTTTATCACAAGAAATAGTAACCAAATCATTGTGTGACAAAGGTAATTTAACACACGATTCCACTGGTGATTGCTCTAAACTAACATGATTAGTGGATATATATAGCACATCAAAATTATCCATACCTTAAGTGAATGTAGCACCATTTCTGTTACCTTTGTTCTTATTTTCAAAAACTGTAGGTGCACTCTTAATTAAATCATCTTGAAACATACATGGAACAACAGGTGGATCTTCTTTCTCTATGTCTTTCTTTTTTTCCTCATTACCTTGGCTCTTCTCAAATACCTGCATAGAAGTTTTACCTGAAGCTGGCAGTGGTGATGGTGTTGCTACAGCAGCGGCGGCAGGGGAAGAACGCGCGCTCGCTGGTGGTGGCGCTGTACGATTACACGAAGAAGGCAATGGCTTAATCAATCCTGCGGTTGTCGTTGTTTGTGGCGTAAAGGAAATGCCAAAGTTGCTCCGGTTCCTCTGTTGATGTTCCTGCAATTCTTTCTCTGCAAGCATAGCAAGCTGGAACAAACGATTGACAGTACTATATTCCTTATAATCAACAATATCCTGAATTTCACGCCTCAAACCACCATAAAAACGATAGATTTTATCCTCTGTATCCTCCACTACCCCACAACGAATCATGCTCTTCTAAAGCTCAACGTAATACTCTGGAATAGACATAGTACCTTTTTCTAAACATTGCAGTTTCTTACGCAAGTCATGTTGATAGGAAAGAGGGACAAATCTATTTCGCATGGTTTGTTTTAACCTATCCCATGTATCAGGTTGTAGTTGAGATTACCTAATTCTTGCCATCAGATTTTAGCAAAGTCCTTGAACTCACTTGTAGCTTGCCTAACTCTATAATTTTCAGGAACTAAATGGGAATTAAATTCTTGCTCTACGATCATCTCCCAATCCAAATAAGCTTTAGGGTCATATTTTCCAGAAAATGAAGGCAAGGTAAATTTAACTTTGGCAAAAGGATCATTGTTACCTCGCCCTTGGCGGTTTCCTCCCATACCTTGCCGGTTGAATCGCAGCCGTTGTCGTAGGCGCTCGTCATGAAATGCAGCGCGTGAGTCACTATTGTCGGCTTCCTCTTCTTCATTATCTCCATCATTGTCAATAAGTGGTGGTGGGTGACGGTTTGCTGCCAACTGCTCGATGCTGTTAGTGAGGGTGGTAATGCTCTCCATCATAGCCTGGAGATCTTCCCGCATAGCATTCAAGGCAGCCACATTTTCCTCAATCTTTTGATCCAGCTTAGTGATCTTCTCTTTTGAAGCACAATCAGTGAAATCATTCACCTCACCTGCCATGGTTAGTAGAAAATAGGAAACAAACAGCACAAAAGTATGATCCCTATCAACTACTAGGCACTAGAACACACTCTCAAGTGTCTTACCTTGCTCTTACAAAATCTTACCAATTGAAGCAGGCGGTACGATTCAGAGAGGTGGGATGTTTGACGACGGTAGGGGTGCGATTGCGAGGATCAACCTGTACTGACCAGAAGTGTGTGGATCTCTGAAGGCAGTGTATTGTAGCAAGGGTTAGCAAAATTCAAAAACAGAATAGCAAAGCTGAATAAGAAGCCTAAATACTTGTCACAATCGCTAGCCGAGACACGTCCCGAGGACTAGCATAAGCAAGCGAGAGTAAGGAACAAAGGAAACTAGAACGCAAAGCTATAGATATACAAGACCCTGAATGGAGAACCACACGCTCTCCCCTTCTCTCTATCCTTTTCTTCTCTTTCTTTCTTTTTTGATTTTTTTAACTAGGAAGCAACCACTAAAATTGGTAGCTCAATATGATACACGGAGTGGCCCTGGAAAAACGACAAGCAGAACCTCTGAAAAGTGTGCAGGAACTTCGGGGCTCGAAAACTCTATCTTGCAGGCCAAATTTCGCCATTTTAGATCGGCCGAACCCAATGAAGTGGGGGAGAAGGGGATGTAAAATTTTCTGTAGATGTCCGCAAATATAAAATTTGCTAGATTTCAAGTCTGTATGCAAAAGTTATGGCCATTTTACGAAAGAAGACACAGAACAGGTCTCTACCACACAACTCGTATATTCGGCTAGGGCAAAAATTTGAAAAAAATAGGTTAGGCGTGGCTGACAAGGAGGCTAGCGATGCAGGGCGATTAACACAAGACGGCTTGCGACCTATCTACACGACTTACGAAGCAGGTTATTAGCACAAGGCGGTTGCAAAACAAAACCGAGTAGAACCCGGTCTCTCAAGGTAGGCTCTCGCACAACACAACTGCTCGAGCCAGATACCACAAACACGACTCTAAACCAGCGACCAGACTCGATCTAGGACTCAAACTCAACAAAGCAAACTGAAATTAAACTTACGAAGGCACAAATGGGTTTGAACAGGGGATAAACCTAACACTACGAAGAACACGGTGGTAAGAAATCTTAGATTTTCTGGACTCTAGGCAAGGGAAACAAAACTTAACAGAAGGAAACACAGATGATACCTATCGGGCAACCTGAAGCTCTGATACCACTTGATGCGAGACTAGGTACCCGATCTTCCGATAGGTTCGATTTGGCGATGTAAAGACGTTCACGTTTTGAGGCTTCCGATCAGCGATCGTCACCTCGCAACCGCTGCACCTGCGCGTCTTGTTGTTATCGGCCACGCTCTCACGCAGTCGACCTAACCACGAAGATTTTGCTCCTGCAAACAATCGAAGAAATTTGCAAGAACAAAGAAAACACAACCTGAATTACAGATAAATGTTTAGCACACACAGTTGGGGTTCCACAAACCAATCTAGGCAGCAAAACTGCAGTGGCAGAATAATGTAAGAAAACCCAACTCTAAATGATGACGGCTACTAAATATATATGAGTTGGAACATCCTAGGGTTATCCCTAGGGCGCACACCCCTTGGGTTTAGCCCACGACATAATTACAAGGCTCAAGGCCCAAAACAGACTCGGACTAGAAGAGGTACGTGTCTTGTTTCGATGATTTCGGACAGCTCAGGAGGAATTTTGACGTGGGACCAAAACCATCTGAAAGTAGACTCCATAAACTTTCCAACAAGTACTCATGGGCCCCGAAAGTCCTTCTGGATCAGCGGCTAGATCCATTTGAAGTTGATGCTGTCAGGAGGCCCGAATCCGAATCCAAAACATGCAGAACTTCATCTCTTGCTTTCTATGGACTAAAAGTGATGTGGTGATATAGGAGTAGACTTGGGTAAGTTCTTGGTTTAATCCCCAATCAACTTCTTTAATCATCCATGCGTTCCTTGCGCTCGGTCTCTTTTCCTTCACTCAAGCATGTATCTCTGCAAACGAGAACACATAAAACTCATGGTGCAATAACGGCTATTGAAATATATAATACGTAAATCTTACGTAGAAAGGATGCACCTTTAGTTGATGAATATATAAGGTAGCTATGGTCATATCCGAGCTAGTGATGTCCTCATCAGGCTATAGGCTATGGTATCCTGGAACTAGAAAGATTGCGCTTAATAGAAACGTTGCCTTTAATGAATCGGTTATGTTGCATGACAATCCTTCTATTAATATTTCTATTGAGAACCAGCAAAAAGTAAGTGTACAAGTGGAGCACTTGGGCAGTTTAGGGCATGTATCTGAAAAGGAGAATATGCAGTTGACCAAAAAACACCTATTGTTGAATATTTAGATTCTTCTACTATTGAGCAGCCACCACAACATTCTATTGCACTTGATACAGTAAGGAGAACTATCAAACGATCTTAAAGATTAATTGAAAAAACGAACATAGTTGCTTATGCTTTGAGTGTGGCAGAAGAAATTGAAGCAAATGCAGAACCTTCTACATATTCTGAGGCTATTGTTTTTTATGATTATAATAAGTGGATAGCTACTATGTATGATAAAATGGAGTCACTTGAAAAGAATAGTACTTGGAACTGGTGAAAATGCATAAAAAGAAGAAATCTACTCAATGCAAACGGATTTTTAAAAGAAAGGAAGATATGCCTCCAAGTGATGAGACAAGATATAAAGAAATGTTAGTTGCTAAACATTATAGCCAGATTCTAGGTATTGATTTCAATAATGTCTTATTCCCATTGTGAAGCATAGTTCAATTCACACTTTACTTAGTATTGTTGCAATGCATGATTATGAACTAGAGTAATTAGATGTCAAAATTGTATTTTTACACGGGGAGTTAGAAGAGAACATCCATATGAGCAATCTGAAGGTTTTTTTTCCTGAAAAAGAAAACTTAGCATGTAAGTTGAAGAAGTCGCTTTATGAGTTGAATCAATCACCTAGACAGTGGTATATAAGTTTGACTCCTTCATGGCTTTCACAGAAGGAATTTTAGAAGATTAACATTTTAATGTTGTATTTATTATTAAAAGTTGTTAATGGTTCAGCTATATTTTGCTTTTACATCAATGATATGTTGATTGTTGCTAAAGACAAATCAGAGATAGCAAAGTTGAAGGTATAATTGAGTAGTGAGTTTGAGATGAAAGATTTGGGTGCACCGAAGAAAATTCTCGTTATGAAAATTACTAGAGAAAGACAATCCGGTAAGTTATATCTTAGTCACAAAGGTTATATTGAAAAGGTCCTTTATGAATTTCATATGTATAATGCAAAACCAGTGAGTACTACTTTAGCTGTGCATTTTAGACTATCTTCAGATTTATGTCCAAAGTCAGAATACGATATTAAGTACATGTCTAGAGTTCCATATTAAAATACAGTTGGTTCACTTATGTATGCCATGGTATGTTCTCGTCTTGACTTATCATATGCATCGAGTGTTGTTAGTAGATACATAGCTAATCCTGGCAAAAAATATTGAAAAACAGTTCAGTGGATTTTCATATATTTGTGTGGTACTTCTAATGCTTGTTTGCAATTTGAAAGTTCTAGAGATAAACTTATTGGTTATATGGATTTAGATTTTGTTGGAGATTTGGATAAAAGAAGATCACTCACAGGTTATGTTTTCACTATTGAAGGTTGTGCTATTAGTTGGAAGGCAAGTTTGCAAGTAACTATTGCCTTATCTAATATTGAAGTAGAGTATATGGCTATTTCTGAAACTTGTGAAGAAGCTATTTGGCATAGAGATTTATACACTGAGCTTTGTAGAGATACGTATTGCATTAATATATTTTATGATAGTCAAAGTGTAATATGTCTAACAAAATATCAGATGTTCCATGAGAGAGAAAAGCACATTGATATGAGTTATCACTTTATTCGAGGTGTTAATGCTGAAGGTGATATCAAAGTATGTAAGATAAGTACTCATGATAATCCAGTTGAAACGATGACGAAGCCAATTTCTGCTACTAAGTTGGAGCTTTGCTTAACCTTGGTTGGTGTTACTATAGATGTGCAAGTGGGTCGTGCCCTGGCGGGCCGGCCCAGGCATGGTGCTACAGTAACCGTGCCAGGGCCGACACGGCACAAGTGGCCATGGGTTGTGCCGGCACAGCCCGTGTGCCCCTGCATGCCTGGGCCGGGGGTGCAGCACAGCACGGCCCGTTAACTGTAGCGGGCCGGCCCGTTACAGGCACGAGCAGGGGGGCGGGGGGCAACGGTCCGATCAGGGGGGGCATCGGTCCGATCAGGCAGGGAGTCGGAGCGGTCCAATCCGGGTAGGGATGGGGGGCAATGGTCGGATGGGCTGAGGTGGCCCAATGAGAGCCTGTCACGTGTCCCAACGGCTATAATAACGGCTAGATTCAAAAGCCGTTGGAGGGCAAAAAAATTTCAAAATTTTTTTTCCTATAAATAGGGCAGCCAGCAGCAACATCTTGGCTCATCCAAACCTCACAATCTCTCATATTGTGCTCTCTTTTGCTCTCTTATGCTCTAAATTTTTGATTTAGACAAATTTTGTCTAAAAATCAAAAATTTTCCATATTCCCAAAGCTGATAGCTGCAGCCTCTAGTGCTCCTGCAAGGTAACCAAGATTTGGCAGCTCAATTCAAAAATCTTTACTTAGAAAATAAGGAACTAGAGTAGTGTTATTTTGAGTGTTGACCTTTAGCTGTACTCTTTTTTCTTTATCATGGTTTTCTCAAAATTGAGTTTTTACAAGACAGAGTTTTTAATGAGATAGCTGTTTGTAATAACGAATTCAATAAAGGTCATTGCTTATTTTTTCCTTATATCTATGCAGAAATTAAATTACATAATTATATATGTGTTGCTATTTTGGTTGTTTAAAAAATATGAAAATTTCCACCTCCAATATCATCAAAAAATACCCACATATTTTTTTACTTATCTCAAATAATTTTGTGCCTTTTTTCCATATTTTTTACAAGTCCTCTAATTTTTACAAAACTTTTAAGTTATTTTTTCTTTTTTTCAATTTTTCTTTTTTTTAAGTCACTTTTTCATTTTTTTTTCAATTTTCTTTTTTTTTACAGCGGGCGTCATCCATCGGCGGGGCCCACCGCCCACTGTTCTGCGCCTCCGCGCCGCACGCCCGCCCGTTCAAATTTGAACAGCAGCTGGCGGGAGCCAGGAGGGGAGCGGATGGTCCGATCCGGGTGGCGGGAAGAAAGGGGAGCGAACCGGGCCAGCCGTGCCGTGGGCCGCCTCCGGTCCATGTGCCGCTGATGGGCTCGTGCCGGCACGGTACGGCCCACGGCCTTAGCGTGTCGTGCATGGGTCGGGAGGCGGCACGCAGGCCGGCACGCCACGGCCCGCTACAGCACCCGTGTCTAAATGGGTGCCGTAGCGAGCCATGCCGGACCGGGCCTCGGGCCGTGCCGACCGGCCAGCACGTTTGGACATATATATGTGTTACAATGTAGTCCTAGAAACTATTTGGTGCATGGTTATTTTACCTACTTGAGTTATTGTTTGATGATCGATGGTTTATATGCGACAAGAGAAATTCATTTTAAGATGGAGATTGTTAAATACGTGATCTGAATTTCAGCATGTAACATATTTAGATTACTGGATTAGTTTCCTAATAGGACTTCTAATCTTTTACTACTAGGACTCCTAGATTTATTCCCCTATATATTCCTTATAAGTCTCACGGGAAGGGTGACGCTGAGCGTTATTCCTTGCGTTTTATAATCCAACTCCTTCAATAGTGACATCTCTATTTACATTTATTTTTATAATAGAATGAAGTTCTCAAGAGTCAGATGAGCGAGCCAGGATTTCGACATGGGGGGCCAGCCGCCAATGGCACAAGCACAGAAAAAAATACGACATACATACGCACATATATGCAACTCGACATAGAGCATTGATAATAGCAAACCAACACGATTACATGAGTTCGCACCATACAATTGTCTTACTAATTAACTCCAATGATAAACAAATAGGTAGCATGTTGTGATATGTTGGAGCACAAAGAGACTTACATGAAAATTTTTTTTTTGACACGAGACTTACATGAGTTACATCTCTGTTAACTTGAACTTTGAATTTACTCTGCGAGTACCACCTCTTCAGTAGAAACAACCGGCTTATAACAACTATCAAGGGTCCTTATCCTCTTCATCTTGGATTATATTAATCAATCTAATCAGGAAAAAAAACAATTACTAATTAGTTGATTAATCTAATAAACACTAGTGTCCCCACTCAATTAGTCATACAGAATTGCAATTGGATATGGATTGGATAGATGGCTTATACCTTCACCTAGCGGTTGCAGCAGGAACCACAGACGGACGACGTGGTCACGGGCAAGCAGAGGAAGGACCAAGACGGACTCCATGCTGCGGCCTACAGATGCGGAGGCAGAGCAGAGCGTCGGCGCAGGCGGCGGACCAGCGGAACGGCAAGAACAGACGGCGGACGCTGAGTATGATTCGTACGAATGCAGCGTCGTCAATTGGTCAATGTGCTGGCTCCTATGGTCCTTGCATTGAATTTTGTCATGCGGTGATGGGCTCATGGCCTCATGGGCTGGGATGTGGGGTTGGACTGATATTGGGCTGAGATGTGTTACGGGAGCATTGGGGGCCCAGGCCCCTGTGCCGCCAAGAGTTATTTGAGTTTGAGGAGATGTAACAACAAGCAATGGTTTACAATCGTTGTTGCGTTTAGCGGCTGGTTTTTAAAAGTGACCGTTGGTATAAAATCCACTAGGTAAAAGTTAGATCTCTTATAGACATAATGCTGGTATAAGAAGCTCCACCTACAGTCCTAAGAGCATAATCTTCAATCCATATCAGCAAGTAACAACTAAATTGCTGGAATAGATGTGATTGGTTCAAGAGCAGATGCAATAACTATAATTGAAAATGAAAACACCACAAAACACCACCTTTGTGGTATTGCACACAATACTGTTCTACTCCCTTCATTCTAAAATATAAAAATTTCTATGATTTAAATTTTATTCCATAATATAAAGATTTCTGGTACTCTTCATAGTACTACTTGTCTATCAATCACTTCGTATTTAAATTCTTTCCTATATTACTCTAGCTCCATTCATTCCTTATTTATTTAAGGGCACCAAAGTTTTTTCTACTTAATCTTAATCTCTATTAAATAGCCTAGAAATGTTTATATTTTAGAACGGAGGGAGTATAATATTAGAGCTAGCTTAATTAGTTCAAGATGCTCAAATCACATGTTTTTATTGTGTGATTGATGGTGAGCAGAAAGCTTGTTCGAAGCAAATCTACAAAAATGAAGGGAAGGGAAGAGTTATTGTTAGAGACATTTTTCTAATATTGTAGAGGCATTTTTTCATTGCCTTTACAACTCTGTAGAGACATTGTGGTGAATTGCTTCTACAAACGAACAGGTATTTTATAAAATGTCTTTATGTCTTGCAACATTTTATAGAGTCATTTTTTATGTCTATAAGAAAGTAACTAGAGGCATTAAATTTTACCTCTACCATGGCAAACCATTATGAAAAAGTGAAAAAAATACAATTTCTTGGTGCTACCAACCCTTGAATCATTTTTCTCTTTACCACACTAACATCTTAACCTCATCTCATTACTTGTTCTCAATACCCTCTGTTACTAGTCACTTAGGAAGGAATAACCTTCTAAAAAGTGCCTCCAGAGAGGTTAAAATCCCACAAAACAATACTTTCACATATAAGGCAAATTATAGAGTGTCTAAAAAGATGCCTCTACAACATAAATTTTAGCAAACACTAAAAATATATGCTAAAATTGTCTCTAAACTTCTCTATTATAAAATGCCCAAGGTAATATTTAAAATGCCTATAAAAAGTGTCTCTAGACCATAAAAATCATTTTTGAGGAAATTATTAAATCGCTTCGAGAAAAGTGTCTCTATGTAGGGATTTTGTTGTAGTTGTTTCAGTAAATATATAATCTACAAAGTTAGATGGAATTATATATGTATGGAAGAGCAAATAGTCCAGCAATTTTTCTTGGACTAGCAGAATGCCCATACTTTATTAATTAAAAAAATTAGATGCTGTGGAAAAAAATATTCCCTCCGTCTCAAAAAATAGGAATCTAGGACCGGGTGTCCTTATGTCCTTATATAGCAACCTAGAACCAGTCAAAGACGTTCGGTCCTAAGTTGCTATATTTTAAAACAGAGGGAATATATTGCTTCATCATTGTATTTTTTTAATTTAATATGTAGTATATGACTATTAATTATGTGTACATGCTGCAAAAAAAAAATTAATAATCACTGTGACTTCATCGTGGGCTGCGACCATTGTTTATTTTAATCATTCTCATGCACTCCAATGAACCAAGTCCATCTCCCCTACGGTTAAAAAAAGCTCTACGGCCTGCCTGCTACGACTCTCCAGTTTCTCTCAGTCTCTGACGGCAAACCCAATTCTGCTCTCTTTTTCTCAGCTCTCATAGTGGAGGCAGGAGCGTTTGAATTTTCGCTGACAAAAGAGGCCCATGTGTCTGTGGCTGGGGTGGTGAACGACAGGCTAGAAGAACCACATAGATTTAACAAGTTAGCCTATATATTATGTCACCTGTAATAGAATAAAAAATCATTAGCTATCAACTCCAAAAATTAGCACCATTACACATAATATCCCATGGTTACTGTTCATGCAGTAATTTTATCATGGTCATCAGACAAGAACCAAGCCAGCAGACCAAGACACACGACCAGACCAAGGGGAAACTCCTGACCCATTGCCGACGACGTAGGCATATGTGCAGCTACCATGCTTGACTTTTCGTTATAATTTCTACCTACAAGGGTCATTGCGTTAGGTTATTTCACATGCAGATTGAATAGATAAGTTTGCTGCCGCAGGTTTTATGGACTACCAGAATAACAACATTATCAAGTTCCTTATGCAAACACCTCAATCCAGTACCTCAACTGCCCTGCCCATTTATTCGTCTCTATATAGATTGATAAATAAGGCATGACCGACATTTTTATGCTCAGCATCTTATCATAAAAATTTGTCACCACCATTGTTTAAGCCCCTTTCATCTACAACAAGTTCTTGTTGGTTGTTTTATCGGCTTAAGAGATAAGGTTTGGTTGAATCCGTGATCGGTGGATTCAACCGAAACCGAAGGAAACCCCCGAGCTCCACTAATGCGCATATAAAAGAGAAATTGGAGAAGAACGGGACGCCGCTCGCTCTCTGATTAAAACCCTAACTACTGTGCCCGATCCACAAACGCATTAGAAAGGGTTTGTGAGGCCCTCATTCATCTAAACACCGCAAGATCAATTAATCAAGTATCGGTACAGAGGAGCATCAAGAAGAAGAGGAAACAGAGAAGAAGAAATCAAATTAAGATGGCTTCACAAGCAGGTCAGTGATTGGAATTAAATTTTCTGCATAAGTGATTGAACTTCTAAGGAGATTAAACTCAGTGAATCAATTTTATTCGACACTGTAATTTTAATTTCTCCAATTTTAATTTCTCCAACAGTTCTCTTAAAATACACTTGATAGCGTAATGGCAAGGGGTGTGTGGTTTTAACCCTAAGATCACGTGTTACAACCAAAGAGAAAGGAGTTCACTCATTTTTTTTTAAAGATAGACAGGCTGAGTGCTATATTAATAGAGAAGGAGAGAGTAGTTTAATAAAAAGAACGCCCTAAAGGCCAATGGCAGGAAAAAAGAAGTTACTCTCCCTGCATCACGATCTCTCAGTTCTCGCACGGTATCTAAAAGGACGCCCTAAAGGTTAATGGCAGGAAAAAAATGTTACTCTCCCTGTCGCATGGTATCTAAATAATACACCTCAGGCAATGCCCATCTCCCTCCCCTACTGACAATGTCCAATTATCAAAGCTCCACACCCCTTACAACAATGAAGGGTTCACGTTCAGCTGAGTAGGGAAATGCATTGTGAAAAACGAAGTCTAGCACTTGGGCCGCAGGATCTCTGACTGGGTTTTCATTCACATCATCGACAAAGCGACACATATGAACTAAGACTCTTGATGCTCTCGAGGCTAGATCAAATTTGCAATCTACCACATGTTAGACGGTTAGACCAGCTATCCGTTGATACTCATTGATCTGACTAAGACTCAGGCCAAATGTTCCATCCAGTCCCCGTATGTATTCTGCGATGCTGTCAGGCGGTGCTTGTCAATTAGAGATTTTGCATTCTGACAGTATCATGTCAACTAATTGATGAAACAGTTTGTACCGTTCATGTCTACTAAATGTGAGTGCCGGTTATTAAATGGCATGTAATTTGTTTATTTCTTAAGCTAGACCTTGAGTACTTGTAATATCCTGTGTTTTCGGGAAATAGTTAATACGAGGAGTTAAAATTTAACTTTTAAACTATTATCCGAAATAGACAGTCAAAATCGTGGATGCGTCACTAGAGCTCGTCGAGTAGTGCGAATAGACTATAATTTTTGCGGTGATCGAAGTCCGGACGAATTTATGATGAACAAACAAATCTCAACATGAACCGTTCGATTTCCATTAGAATTTCTCCATTTAACCAACAGAAAAAAGAGAAATAGGAGAAAAAGGAGAGATCGATAGTTGCCCTAGCCGCCATCGTCCCCATCGCTGCTGCGCCGTGAACGCCGCTGCCGCTGCTGCGCTGCGCCGTCTCCGCTGCCGGTAGTCACCACCGCACCTCCTGTTGCCTGCCGCTCTACAGTGACGGGTTGCCTTGTTGATCTGTTGCTGCTTCGTGCTTTGCTCGCTGTTGATACTAACGTTCCTTGCGGCTGCCACTGCTGCGTGGTCTGCTGCTGCTACTGCCACGATCAGAGGGGGGCAAGGGTTAGAGAGCAGAGGAGCCACAGAGGAATAGAAGGGGGAGGAAGAGCAAATTTGGGGAATTTTGGGGGGTTCGACAATTTGCTAGATTTGTCCCGAATTTTGATTTCTCCTTGAAAAGGGTAACTATTCTTAGTCCCTAGAAGTTTAATTTTCATGTAGCAATCGAGTGAATCGCGGGATGCGAAAAACTTAATTTTCTGGACGTAGGCTGAGACCGTTATTTTAAATCTGGTATTAATCCATAGGAATTAGGGTTATGTGACCTAAATACAACTTTTTGGCATCGTAGTTATCTTTCTAATGCCGCTGGTTTTGTCCAATTCCGATGAACGGTTTAGGAGAAATGCTAAGATCAGTGCTGCAGACCATGTCAGAAACCGGTACAATATTTTTGTTTTCTTTAATCTAGGCTTGATATAGGCATAATCTGGTTTTCCACCTAAAATAAAAGTCATAGATAATTTTCTCTAAATATCCAAAGTTCTATTATTTTCTAGATTCCGTTAGGCGGTTTGTGAGTTACACATGAAATGGACAAGACCGCTATAGGTTTTTAATACGAATCGATAGAAAAATATAAACTCTAGGTTTTTGGTCTTTCTAAATTTCCTATGTAACTATTGTTAGTCTAAATTTCCTATGTAACTAGTCGTGTATAGAGATTTCCATGTAGTTTTGCTCCACAGATGTGGAGGGTTCCAATATAGGTGTTGAGCCGGGTTGTCGTCGGAGCTAAGACAAGTGCATGCCAAATTAGTGTGACATGACCAATAGATTGATTTACTCTATTTACTTTACTTTCATTATATCATTATTATTCAAATGATTAGATAGTTTCTCTATTCTTAATTCATGCTATAAATCACGTTCTACTATATTCATGATTCTCTATTCTGATTTCATTCGAGTGTTTTATTCAATTCTTTATTCATGATCCTAGTACTAAGTGCTGGCCCCACTTACTCAGCTTACTGGTAATGCTAAAGAGTGTCTATGTCTGATCGAAAGGGGAACTACTATTTTCTTGACTTTTTTTTCCAATAACGAATGAAAAATGTTTATATGGTTTTCTTATCACAACTGATTTATGTATGTTTTTTTTTCCAAAATGTACTTGCTGAGTTTTCTTTACTTAGTCTTGTGTTTTATTTGGTTTTAGGTACAAAATGACATGGGCATGTATGGGATGAGAGTAGCACCCTATATTTCACCTCTTATTGCATACTTTTAAACTATAGCTTTAGTTTCATAATCTTACTTAACATCAGTCATGAATTGAACCTCTAAATGGTCGTCTAATGCTGTGGTCATCAAATGTGTGGTCTTGTAGCGTTGGTGGTGGTTTGGAACGTACGAATATTAATGCCATTGGTTTGTCTTATAACTTCCTGTCGTGGATGTCTATATTTACAGGAGAAACGCTACCGAAATTTCTAATAAATTTAGGAGTTACTGGGTTGGGTGGGTTCTGGTGTAGCACTCTAGGTATGTGGATACCTAGAACGTTATAGTACTACTTGGTGTTCTTAGTATACCTATGTTTTATTCTTATGATCTTTAAACAAATGGTTCGGATGGTAATTATTGAGGTGTAGACATACTAGATGTTATTGGAGGTACGGAATGCTATAGGTGGGCATAAACCTTCGTTACATGATATATACGTGTTGGGCCACGATCTGCACCAAAGAAGTTCTAAATCTCTGCCATGTTTACGGCAAGTACTAGGGCATTATCCCTTAAGGTGACTGAGTTAACACCCCAGCTAACCTGTGGTGTGGTACCGCTTAGAGCATCTCTAACATGACCCCTAAACACAGCTCGAAGATAGTTTTTAAAAGTTATTGGCAAAAAATTAGATTGAGCAAGACCCCTACTATGGTTCCAAAATAGAAAGACCCCTCAAATTTCCCCCAAAGCAACTATTCCAGGGTCTAGTCCACGGGCCACAGACCTCATCCATGGTTGGGAAGGGTGGGAGAAAATTCCATCATGCCCGCCTCTGATATTTTCCGCACGCGAGTTTTCACCTGGCGACATCAAATATCGCGGGTGCCCCAGTCCTGCCTAGATCGACGCATCTACGACGCCTCCTCCCCGGCGGTGTCCTCCTCGTCCGGCCATCTCCCCGCCCCGCGCTGTCCTCCCTGGCCAAGGCCCTCCTCCCCGACCAGCCTCCTTCCGCTTAACGCCCTAGACTCAGCCCGGCCTCCTCCCGTCTGCGCCCTCCTCTCCACCCGGCCACCTCCCTGCCTGACGCCCTCCAGTCCGCCCAGCCTCCTCCTCCCTAGCCAGGGCCCTCCTTCCCGGCCAGCCACCTCCCGCCCGGCTTGCTCCATTTGTTGAAGGTAGTTTTTTTCTCCTTTTTCCAATCGATTTGTGGACGTAATTTGATCAGGATTGGTACTGCCTTGATTTAATTTAGACGTGCGACAAAGGCAATTTGATCAGGATGGAATTTGTAGAAGTGTGGATGCAATTTGTGAATTGCATTGCTGCTGGTACTGTGAGCTTGTACTGCTAGTCTGCTACTTATATGGATGCCTACTCTAGTGCAGAAATGTGGATGTATTTTGCGGAATCTTTAAAAATGTGGGTGCAATATGTGCATTGGTTGTAGAATTTGTAGAAAATTGGATGTATTTCGTACATATGGATGTGTTCAGCAAAATTCCTTTTAACTACAAAATTGAGTGCTAGGTCGGATTTAATTCTTAGCCTTTTGCTGCCTGCAGTCAGTCTAAAGAACTACATTTCAGAGTATATGCAGTATGCATCTATTGTTCTTTTTAGTGAGATGCCTGTTGCATTCACTTGCACGACTTAATTCACTTCAGGGCATGATTTAACTCCCAGCAAAATAAATCTTTAGCTATTTGTATTGGTTATTTTTTATAATAAACTGATTATTACCATGGTTTGTAGTTTTATAAAAACTTTTACTGTAACTTGTCAATTTATCTATCTATGGTAGTGCCTAGACTGCAATGGCCAATGGAGGTGATTCTTTTGTGCACATAATGTCTGAGGACACAGATGTCAATTTATTTTCCTTGTTAATGCATGGTGGAGACCCAGGTAATTCAACTAATGTTGCAAAAGGAAGCACCAAAAGTTCAAACAATTATACTTATCCAGAGAACATCCAAATTGCATGTCATGGGAAAGCATTAGCACAGATCCTATTACAGGTAATGAGCAGCCAGGAAAAGTATACTGGAAAAGGATTGTAGAGCATTACCATGCCAACCGTATTTTTGAGTCTGATAGAAATGTAAACTCTCTTGAGCACCATTAGAGTACCATTTAGAAAGAGACAAGCAAGTTTCAAGCTTGCTATAATCAAATCGAGCGTTGACATCTAAGTGGCATACCATATAAAGAGCATGTAAGTTAACTTATCTATTGATTATTTTTAACAATCTTGTGTGTATGTCAACTGAGACTTGAACTTTTCTACAGCTTCTTGAAGCGCGGGCATTGTACTCATCCATGGAACCAAAGAATAGGGGTTTTCATTTTGTTCACTATTGACTCAAGATGAGGAATTGTCTGAGGTTCAAGTACTAGAGTCCGTCCCACAAGAGGCCAAGGTTCTAGAAGTCTTCGATGCCATCAGGGGGAGCTGGTGAAGAAGGAGACAATAGTGACAAGATTACAACTTCTGATTTATCAGAGCCTAGTGCTAAAAAGAAACCACATGAAGGAAGCATGCAAAGAAGTTCAAAAATGGAAGAGAAAATGGACCATACAAGGAGACAATGAAAGGTTTAGCTGAAGCCAAAGAGAAAGAAGTGAAGTGGAACAAGAGAGATGGAGAGAGACTAAGGAGCTTGAGGATCGCAAGATTTTGTTGGGTGAGTGCAAGTTAATATGGGAGTAAGAACAACATCTTATGTTCTATGATATCTCCACCATGGAATCAGATATGAGGACATATGAATAGGCAATGAGAGCATAGATTGTAGCTTCTAAGGTGGCTGCCCTCAATGGTGGTGTTGGTGGTACTATTGCTTGCATTGTTGGTGGTAGTGGTGTCTCTGGTGGGGCTAGTGATCAAGGTTGTTAAAATCGTGATCCTGAATCAGAATTAAAAGTTTTAAGTTGGATCGCAATCATAAAATCATATACATAAAAATCGTAAAATTGTAGATTCTACCTATATAGAATTGTAGAATCAGGCTCCTTAATTAGAATCGTAAAGTCATAAAATCGTATGCTAGAATTGAGATTTTGACAACCTTGGGCTTTGGTGGTGAGTCTGATGGTAGAGATGGCAATAATGGTGGAGTTTGAGCTCCTTAATGCACTTTGATGATGTTTTTTAGAAATATGTTCGATTTTATGTGTTATTCGTTGGTAGGATTTATCCGTGGTTGGACCATTTGGTCTTTGTAGTCTCTATGTATTAATTTTCACTATGATTTATGTGTAGAATATGTTATTTTCACTATTGAACGGTTTCTATAATTGAATCAGTCATGATTGTAGAATGTATTATTTTTATTATAAAATTCTTGTGAACTTGGATATGTGTGTGATTGTAGAGAATGATTTTTACAGTGATTTTTCAATGTTGATGTCAATGATTTTTGTAGATGGACTTTTCTCATGATGATGATCTTCTTTGTCAATGGTGGGAGGAAGAGGAGTCTAATGATGATGACTACTACATTACAGTTGCTCTTTTTGTGCACATGGAGCATAAGAGGACTAAAAGGAAGCGTCGTAGTTCAGTACTGATTGCCAGATAGCATACAGGGATAGGTTTACTGCCAATTTATGCATAGTAGACGATTACTTTGCATATCCTCCTATATATAATGCAAAATTCTTTAGAAGGAGATTTAGAATGTTAAGAGAGCTTTTCTTGCGCATAGTGGCTGATGTGGAGGCTCATGATGACTACTTTAGCTAGAGACCAAATACAACGGATCTTCTTGGTCCCACTGCATTGCAGAAGGTGTATGCCTCATTTCGCATGCTTGGATATGATATTCTAGCTGATAGTCTAGATGAACTTGTGAGGATTTCAGAGAGTACTATGATAGAAGCTTTCAAGCACTTTGTCAAGGTTGTGATTGACGTGGTTGTTGATCAATACATACGGACACCAACTGTTGATGATACTACGAGACTATTAGCTATAAACACTCCAAGGGAGTTTCCTGGCATTAGGGATGGCAATTTTGTCCACGGGTCCGGGTATCCACGAGTATCGCGCCTGATGGGTACGGGCAAGGGTTCAATTTTTTATCCGTGGGTACGCTCGCCCAAGACCAAAAAACCCAGTGGGCAGCAGCCGGGTTTTATACCTTTCCCGTGGGTAACCATGCCCGACCCAGTATATATGTTGAACACTTGAAGGTCTTGAACTTTGATGAAATTATGCTAGCTTGGTGATAATTTGTGTTGCACTTTTGATAATTGTGTTGCTCTTTGAACTATTGGTGATAATTTTTCAGATTATTGATTATGTTGTTCTTTGTTAAATTACCTATATATTAGAATATTATTTATGTGAGACCCACTGGATATGCCCGTGCCCATCAGGCATGGAGTTCTACCCGTCAACCCTATCGGGCATGGATCGGGTGGGTGTAGTCGGGTGCCGAGTCAGTCATGGTTTTGTTTTGCCCGTGTCCAACCCAGCCCATTGCCATCCCTACCTGGCATGCTAGGCTGCATTGACTGCATGCACTGGAGGTGGAAGAATTGACCAATTGGATGAAAAGGGATATACTCAGGGCGTGTGGATTGGCCAACCATGATTTTTAAAGCTATCACATCCAAAGATTTGTGGGTTTGGCATTTTTTTCTTTGGCCTACCAGGTTCTCTCAATGATGCCAATGTCCTACAGAGATCGCCACTCTTTAAAAGACTAACCTCAGGAGCAACACTAAATGTAGAATTGATAGTGAATGGTACCAAGTACAATATGGAGTACTATCTTGCTGATGGCATATACCACTGTTGGGCTACTTTTGGGAAGACATTTTAGAATCCACAAGACAACAAGAGAGTCCATTTTGAAAAAGTTCAAGAAGGAGTGAGAAAGAATGTTGATAGAGCATTTGGTGTTCTACAAGCTCGCTTTGCTATGGTAAGGAGTCATGCTAGATTTTGGGACAGAAACCCTATGTCACATAATGACAGCTTGTGTGATCATACACAACATGATCTTTGAGATTGAGCGAGACAAAGATGATGACTTCTACTATAATCAGGAGGATGGCGAGGTGCTGAGGGAGGAGTACCAGCAACGTAATAAACCCGTATTAGAGGAGTTCCTAAAGATACATAAGGATATAGAAAACAAGCAAGCGTATGAATAACTTCAAGATGATCTTGTGTAGCACTTGTGGGTGCTTCATGGTGCTCAGTACTCCCCCCGTCCCTAAAAGAGTGTTGTTGTAGCTAGTCAAAGAGAGATTAAGCATTAGGTTAAAAGACTACTACGTCCTTAATTAATATAGAGAGAAAAAATAAGGAGAAGGGAGAAAATGAGGAGGATGAGAGAGCACTATTGGTTAGATAGTTAAAACGATAAAGTGGTATTACAGAGTTCCAGTGGACCCCACCGTAAAAAACACTTTGTGGGACAAATTTTTAGCTTAAAATAACAGACTTTTAGGGATAGAGGGAGTAGTTTGTTTCATTATATTTTCTGTGGGTTATTTGGAGTATTGAACTTGTGCTTGCAGGATATGTCATTTCCATGTTTCAAAATTTTGAATTTAAATTTGAATTATGGTGTTTCAAACTATGAATTTGTATATGGATGAATTCTATGCGTTATAAATATTTATGTTTCAATTATTATGGTGTCAAATTAGGCATATACATAGAGTGTATTGTGAAATACAATAAAAAAGAAATGGGGCCATTGGTAGAGTTCGAGGCATTTTTGGGGTTTAAAAGACATGGGACATGCCCCATTTAACCTTTGGAGGCTCTAAGATGGGGGCTAGTGCTGAAGATGCTCTTAGGTCCAAGTTGTCTAGAGTGATGTAGTAGTGAATGGTTTAGTACACCTTGTTCAGGTGGGTAAGGGTCACCTTTTATGTCTTGGATCTTTAATTAAAGGATTTTATACGAAGCGACGACAAAAGTGTTACTAGGGTACCATGGGTGTATGTGAGTCTGCTCAATGTGTAGTACATACAAATACGGATTTTGGAGACAGTGTGTTACAAGTGGAGCATTTGATTTACATTGATTATTGGGTCAAAGCCTTTTATTCCCAATTTGCACCGTAGCTATTTTTAAGGAACTACACACATAATTTTCACCAGATCGATTTGATTCCCCCTTTCTTTCTTCTGTTTTATAAATGTTTGATCTAAATTGTGTTGGCATGTGATCGAATAACTTTGTCCGAAAATCGAAGTACGAGAATACAACTAGATAGGATAGCCAGCACTCATAAGTAAATAGTTATCGATATTTATGTAGCTTATTTGAGCCAAAAAATTGTATAGGGGGATAGTGAGCCCAAGAAAATGTTTGAGGTTGTAAAATAGATACTTTCCCATATGTATTTATTATTAGTTTCGCAATGATTCATCTATTGTTACTGTGGTGCCAGTAATATAAGTGTTCTAGGATTAGTATCGGCATATCCCACGATAGGTGCGACATTATGTGCCACAAGTTGTAATATGTTGTTTTCTACAATTTGAGCATAAAAATGATATATTTGAGTCAAAAAATTGTATAGGGGGATAGTGAGCCCAAGAAAATGTTTGAGGTGGTAAAATAGATACTTTCCCATATGTATTTATTATTAGTTTCGCAATGATTCATCTATTGTTACTGTTGGTGCCAGTAATATAAGTGTTCTAGGATTAGTATCGGCATATCCCAGGATAGGTGCGACATTCTGTGCCACAAGTTGTAATATATGTTGTTTTCTACAATTTGAGCATAAAAATGACAATATCTTGTAGGATCATATATAAAAGTGCATCTAGCCCCTAAGTGGGTTTTGGTGGATTAATGACAAAACGGTTAAGGAACTAATACGTTTATCGAGAAATCTGCAGAGATTAGTCCCAGGTTGTTCGGTGTGGTGCATGGAGACTCCCACAAAAACATGACGCAAAGCGACGAAGCGAGTCGGAGTTTATTTTAATTTCTTTTGAAATTTCTTTTGAGTTGTAGGAAAGCCGTACCATCAAAAGTGGTTGCAAACAGTATTCCAACACCACTCAAATATTAAAGATCCAAATAGCTGAGAGTATATCACTTTGGCACAACACGTACACTTAGGTTGGACTAGTTTCACTGTCAGGGTCGGAGGTTCCAACCCTGGGGGTCAGAGGCTCCGACCAACCTTCTTGGCCAGAGACTAACTGTTGGCCGGAGATTCCTATCCCTGGGGTCGGAACCTCCTGGTCAAAATCTGTGAGTAACGGCTAAGTGACGTATGCCAATGTTTATAAAACCCAAACTTTGTTTCTAGCCATTGCATAACCATTCCACTAATATTTCACTGTCTACTAGCTTTTTCTAAGATCTTTTGAGCTCTTCCAACTAGTTCTAGTTCCACCTTTGTGATTCTTGTGAGGATCTAGTGGGGAATTGAGTAATTTTTCTTGAGAGAAGGTTAGGAGGATTTTGTTCACTTGAGGATGGACGCGGATCAGCTGCTTGGAGCTTCTCTTGGAGGGAAACCTCCTAAACGGTTAGGCGTTGTCCGCAAGCTTTCTTGAGTTGTGGATTGTTCTGGCAAGAGTTTGTGAAGGTTAACCTCACCTCTGCAAGGAAGAGGTAAATTCAAGTGGATACCAAGCTGATCTTCGTGGCCGCTTGGTAAGGCAAGGGGTCAATCAAGACCCGGCTCTTCGGAGCTCCTCAACGGAGACGTAGGATCTTGGTGATCCGAATTTCAGGAAAAAATTTTTATGTCTCCCTTGTGCTTGCTTGTTATTGTATTATTTTGTCCCTACACTAACCTGCATCCATATCCTACCTTATTGTTTGAACTAGACTTGATCTCTATCATTTTATCCATTATTGAAGTGTCTTGGTAAAGTCAGAACACAAGGGTCGGAACCTCCAGCGTTCTAAGCCGGAGCCTCCGGCGAGCGCTCTCGGCCAGCCCGAAAGAGCTGGTCGGAGCTTCCTACCATTTGGGTTGGAGTTTCCTACCAGAATTTTACCGCTGTATTTTGAGAATTTTCAAGAACGCCTATTCACCCCCCCTCTAGGAGACATCAACGGACTTTCAATTGGTATCAGAGTCTAATCTCTTTAGAAGCTTAACCGTTTGGAGTTGATCCAAAAATGTTGACCGAAAAGATGGTTGATTCTACGGGAGTTCAAGAAGACGGAGATGGCTTGACTAACAAGTCGAGTGGAAGGAAGGGAGCTGCTTTTGACCTTGATTACAACAAGTTTATCCCTTCTCCTCAACAATTCGTCTCCGTGACTTCCGGACGCGCTCCTCATTTTGACGTGATCTTCTATAGCGCGTGGAAATACAAGATGAAATTGCATCTAATCTTGTTGCATCTAAGTATTTGGAAAATTATGTGCACAGGTGTAACGGATGCCCTGGAGGAAGGAAAGTAACCTACACCAGCTCAAAAGGCTCTCATGCACCGCAACGCTCAAGCTGCAAGCATCATCCTCAACTCCTTGAGCCCCGAGGAGTTCAACAAGGTGGACCAACTTGAGGAGGTCAAGGAGATTTGGGATATGTTTCAATTGGCACATGAAGGATATCCCGACGTGCGAGAGTCCAAGATCGAGTTGCTTGAAGGGCAACTTGGGCGGTTCGTGATGGAAGACGACAAGACGCCACAAGATTTGTGGTCTTGGTGGTGAAGACATGATCGATCACGTGGTTGTCAAGAGACTCACCCCAAACAATGTTCTCTTGAGGATCATCTCTCATGAGTTACTAGAAGAGGAAGCCAAGAAGGGCAAGCAACTCGCCAAGAACGCCGTAATCACAAAGAACAAGAAAGCTGCTTTGAAGGCTAAGAAGGAGCAAGCCTCAAGCAACTCTAAGAGTGAAGATGAAGACTTCGCTCTTGTGGTGAGGAAGTTCAAGCACTTCCTTCGTCGAGGCGGCTTCGGCCTGGATAAGAAAGATGATAAAGAAATGAGGCAATCCAAACGGACAGGCTACAAATGCAAGGAGTACGGCCACTTCATCGTCGATTATTTCAAGCTCAAGAACAAGGACGCCAAGTCCAAGGTGACTAAGAAGAAGACCGGGCGTGCTCATATTGGAGAGAAGTGGTTCTCCAATAATGAGGATGATGACAAGGAAAAAGGTGAGGAAGAAGGGGTTGGCACAATTGCTATCAAGTCTTCATCGGCGTTCGAGGAGCGTCTCTTTGACAACGACCACTATGACTCTATTTGCCTTATGGCACAAGAGCGAAAGGTAACCTCCCTATCTAAATCTCCTCAAATTGATAACGATAATCTCAGTGATGATGAATGTGAAGATGATATGGATGAGATGCTCAAGGGCTTTAACAAGCCGGCCATGTTACAATTGGCAAAACTTATGAAGGCATTGGAGGGAAAAGAAAAGTCTATCGAAAGACAAGATGACATGCTCATTCTTGAGAATGAGAGAAACCTTGCCCTAGAGGAATTGACCAAAGTGCTCTTTTTGATCAATAACTTAATTGCTAACCTAAGTAGTGTGAATGAAACACTTCAAGAAAACCTTATGAAATTGGAACAAAATCACAAGGCTCTTGAAGTGCAATTTGATACTCTTTAAAATAGTACCTCCATCTCTAATGAGGCCACTAAGACCTCCAATGCCTCCACAAGCAACGGTTGTGCTAAGTGCTATAATTATGATTTGAATGCCTATGCTACTAACCTTGAAGCTTTGGAGGCACTCAAAAGGAGAATGAGCGATTGGTACCTTGGTGAAGTTTGGATGTTTGAAGATATACCAATCCAAGGATGCCCTCTACAAAGCCCTTATCACCCACACCAATAAGAATGGCTATAGTCTTGGCTTTTCTCCTCATGAAAGCAAGCCATCCAGAAGTACCATGGTGAATGGAAAGCAATGCCTGAAGTTTGTGAAAGAATGGAGTTCAACACAAGCCGAGGAGGTAAAAAGACCCTCGGTCGGCCTAGGGGCCGGAAGCTCCGACCACACTAGCCGGAGGTTCCGACCCGGCCTCTCGGTCTAGCCGAGAAGGCCGGTCGAAGGTTTCGACCAGCCAACCCATGCAGATAGAGAAGGATGGTAGGAGGCTCTGACCCAAATGATAGGAGGCTCCGACTAGAAAAACTGTACTATGACTTATATGAGATCATCAAGGATCACCGTGGTAAAGTGATTGATTATTTCATTGGTGATTACAATGAGGAGTACATGGCTTGTGTGTGGGTGCCCAAGGCGCTTGTGACTAATGCTCAAGGACCTAAACTTGGACATGTTTCGGTACCTAAATTCCAAACTTAATTCTTTTTGTAGGCATACTCCATCGACAGATCGAGTTGGGCTATTGACAGCAGATGCACCAACCACATGACGGGAGAGCGGAGTATGTTTGCAATTCTTGACAAGAATGGAGGAGATCACGACAATATTGTGTTTGGAGATGATGGCAAGGGCAAGATAATGAGTCTAGGTAAAATTGCCATCTACAACAATCTATCTCTCTAATGTCTTTCTCATCAAGTCTTTGAACTATAATTTACTATCGGTGTCTCAATTGTGTAAATTGGGCTATAATTTCTTGTTTACCATCAAGGATGTTACCGTCTTTAGGAGAGATGATAATTCCGTCGCATTCAAGGGGAGGTTGAAGGGAGATCTTTATCTAATGGACTTTGACCAAAATAAAGTGAACCTAGAAGCTTGCTTGATTACAAAGTTCTCAATGAGATGGGTTTAGCACTAAAGACTAGCTCATGAGGGGATGAGAAACTTATCAAATATTCTAAAGGGGAACACATTTTCGGGCTATCTAATGTCACATTTGAGAAAGACCGTGTGTGTAGCGCTTGTCAAGCCGGAAAGCAAGTTGAGAACCCACATCCCGTGAAGAATATCATGACCACTTCAAGGCCATTGAAATTAATTCACATGAATCTCTTCGGTCCCGTGGCCTACCTAAGCATCGGAGGTAACAAATATGGGCTCGTAATTATTGATGACTTTTCTCGCTTCACTTGGGTGTTCCTTTTACAAGATAAAAGTGAAACCTAAGGAATCTTTAAAAAATTTGTAAAGCGAGCCCAAAACGAATTCAAGCTCAAGATCAAGAAAGTTAGAAGTAACAATGGGAGGAGTTCAAGAATACTGAAGTGGAGGAATTTCTTGATGACGAGGGGATTAAACATGAGTTCTCTGCTCCATATGATCCACCTTAAAATAGAGTTGTGGAGAGGAAGAATCGGTCTCTTGTCGAGATGGCAAGGACAATACTAGATGAATACAAGACCCGGGACATCTTTTGGACGGAGGCGGTGAACACCGCGTGTCACGCGCTCAATCTCCTTTACCTCCACAAGCTTCTCAAAAAGTCGGCATATGAACTCCCACTAGTAACAAACCCAATGTCCCCTACTTTCATGTCTTTGGTTGCAAATTCTTCATTTTGAGTAAGAGATCTCGCTTATCTAAGTTTGCCCCAAAAGTGTATGAGGGTTTCTTACTCGGTTATGAGTCAAATGCTTAGGCATACCATGTGTTCAACAAAATCTCCGGAATCGTTAAAACCATGAGAGACGTGACATTTGATAAAACTAACGGCTCACAAGTGGAGCAAGTTGAGCTTAAAATACTAGTGAAGGAGTCACGGGACAAGACATCAACAAAAAGGCAATTGGAGAGGTGAGGCCACGAGAAAAGGTGGAGGAGCAAAGAGACACTGAACAAGCTCCTTCCACTCAAGTGGCGCCTCCGAGTACAAGAGTTGATCAAGAGGATGATCTAGCACGAGTGGATGGGATCGATGCCGAGAGCACTAGTGAGCCAAGAGACATTGTGCGAGCTCAAGTCCCCCGGTGCACCATATAAAAATTCACCACACCGTGCAAGGAGATCATCCCGTCGACAACATTCTTGATGACATCCAAAGAGGGGTAACTACTCGCTCCCGGGTCACTAATTTTTGTGAGAATTACTTCTTTGTTTCATCTTGGGAGCCAATTAGGGTGGAGGACTTGATGATCCAGATTGGGTAATGGCTATGCAAGAGGAGTTGAACAATTTCACCCACAATCAAGTGTGTTCATTGGTGTAGAGACCTAAGAAAAACGTCATTGGCACCAAGTGGGTCTTCCGCAACAAGTAAGACGAGAACGGAGTAGTCACTCGCAATAAAGCGTGGTTAGTGGCTCAAGGCTCACCCAAGTCGAGAGCCTCAATTTTGGTGAAACCTTTATGCTTGTTGCTCGCCTTGAGTCCATTCGAATCTTATTAGCTTATGCCGCTAACCGTGATTTCAAACTGTATCAAATGGACGTCAAGAATGCTTTTCTCAATGGACCAATCTCTGAGTTGGTGTATGTGGAATAACCGCCCGGGTTTGAAGATCCTAAATATTCAAATCACATCTACAAGCTTCACAAGATACTCTACGGGCTCAAGCAAGCCCCTAGAGTTTGGTATGAATGCCTTCGTGACTTTCTTCTCAAAAATGGTTTTGAAATAGGCAAAGCCGACACTACTCTCTTCACTAAAAAAATTCAAGAATGATCTATTTGTATGCCAAATTTATGTCGATGACATAATATTTGGCTCTACTAATCCTTTTTTTAGTGAAAATTTTAGCAAGATTATGACTAAGAGGTTTGAGATGTCGATGATGGGGGAGCTCACTTTCTTCCTCGGGCTTCAAGTCAAGAAATAAAAGGATGGAACCTTTATATCACAATCGAAGTATCTCAAGGACATCATCAAGAAGTTCAAAATGGAAGGAGTCAAGCCCATCAAGACTCTAATGCCAACAAATGGGTATCTCGACCTCGACAGCAACGGTAAACCGGTGGATCAAAAGGTATATCACTCTATGATTGGATCTCTTATTTACCTTTGTGCATCTAGACCGGATATTGTGCTTAGAGTGTACATGTGTGCTTGCTTTCAAGCGGTGCCTACAGAATGTCATTTTGTTGCCGTTAAGAGAATCCTAAGATATTTGGTGCACACTCTTAATTTTGGCTTATAGTATTCTAAGGATTGTGATTTTGAGCTAATTAGATATTCTGATTCCGATTATGCTGGGTGTAAGGTTGACCGTAAGAGCACAACGGGGACTTGTCAATTTCTTAGACGGTCTCAACTTTTTTGGGCATCCAAGAAGCAAAACTCCATTGCCCTATACACCGCCGAGGCGGAATATATAGCCGCCAGCTCGTGTTGTGCTCAACTCCTTTGGATGAAACAAACCCTCCAAGACCATAGCTATACAATGACCAAAATCCCACTTCTTTGTGAGTATGAGAGTGTCATCAAAATAGCCAACAATCCTGTCCAACGCTCAAGAACCAAACATATTGACATAAGACACCACTTCTTGAGAGACTACGAAGCCAAAGGAGATATCGACATTACCCATATGAGAACCGAACACCAACTTGCTGATATCTTCACCAGGCACTTAGATGAGAAAAGGTTTTGCGAGCTTAGAAGTGAGCTTAATATCTTAGATTCTCAAAACACTACAGGACTAAGTGCTTGACTAATCAATAGTCAAATATATGTCATAAGAATGTCAATCAAAGTGAGCTCCTATGTTTTTGAGGCCTCTTCTTGTGTAGAAAATGGTCTTAACACTAGGAACGGAGCAACAACTTTCCACTATCTCTTAAAAACTTATTTTTTTCAAAATATTTGTGAAAATCCTTGTGTGTTAGTTTTTATCGCGAAAATTTGGTTCTTTTAGTTGTTGATCTGCTTTGTAACCATTGTTATGTGCTGATTGATTGCTGCTTGTCACATGTGGGTCAACGGAAAATCATGTCAACCTCCTTTGTGCCAAAACCCCCTTGTTTCCCCTCTTCTAGAAAAATCTGGTCGGAGGAGGCTTCGGCCGTAGGCCCAGAGGATCTGACCCCTTTTTCCCTGCTCAAAAAAATGGGCCGGAAGCTCCGGCTCCCCCGCTCGGAGGTTCCGACCGGCAGTCGATTTTTGGTCCCTTGTGTAGGCTAGGAGTCTTCTCTCTCCTCATTTAATCTCTTCTCAGCCCTAACTCACTCTCACTCACTCCTGTGGCGATTTTCCATCTCCACCGTCAAAAACCTTCGAGCATCCTCGCTTCCCTCCTCTTGGGTGGTCGGAGACTCCATCCTTTCGACGTTTTTGCCACTCCTCATCTCAAAGTATTGGTTTCGATCTTATTCCTTAGATTTTTCCTATTTTTGCCCCAATCTCTAAAAATATGAAACTAGGACTAGTTCCCCTTGGTTAGAAACCTTCTTGCACACTCCTAGATCATCGATCTATAATCTTGCATCAAATACATTAACTAGTTTTGCAAATCAAAGTTTCTGCCATGTGCCAGCCAGAGGTTCCGGCCCTCATTCTAACCAGCACTCTCGGCCTGGCCGAGAGGGCTGGCTGGAGGCTCCGACCCTATGGTTGGACCCTCCAACTGAATTTTTCTGCTAGCCCTTGTAGCCTTGTTTTTTTCGATAAAACCTTGAACCCAGTTCCTTCTTTGATTCCTCGTTGTATTTTAGTGTCAATGGCTCGTAGAAATGTCAGAAGGCGAGAAAAGATATTTCTACCTCCGGTATCCAGAGTGATCAGGATTCATCTCCTCGGAGAGCAGACAAAGGAAAGGGACCGGCTCGTGTTAGCAACAGTAGGAGGGCAGGCAGAGGCAAGCGGGCCACTACACAACCTCCCACTACTTGATAGACCCGTAGTTCTGCTTTGGTGATCAGGGACCCTGATGCACCGCCGCCACCAAGGTGTGGTGGATCTCGCAGTGGTGGTGCTCGCAGTACCAGCAGTGGCACCTTCGATGACCCAATCCGAGTGATCAAGCACAGGGTAGTCAGCACTACTCCGTTTGGCCATATTACACGGCAACATTTTGATTATCTTCATGATGTGGCAAGGGGAGGCAGCGATAGGAAGCTGAACCTAGATACCCTTCCTTAGGAGTTGTCAAACCCTCGGTTTGTCACTGCCGTCCATGTGAATTGGTACACCTCAGTCTTCATGAGTCGTCCCAAACCTATGATCCAGATGAAGTATATTGACTGGGAGTATATGCAGCGGGCCAGATTTTCAAGGATATGATCAAAATTTGCTTGGACAAGAACATTGGAGGGATCATGAGATTGCAGTATGACTGGAGTGAGGAGGTCATCGGTCAATTCTATGCGACGGTCTTCTTTGAGGAGAGCCTACAACATAAGCTTTAAATGAGATGGCGGACTCAAGGAGTGGAGTACGCTGTTACCATCTCTCAGTTCGCGGCCATTTTGGGATTGGACCTAGATGATCTCAACAGACCGAACCTGCATAGTGAGAAGACACTCCCTATTTAGAGGACCATATTTCTATATGCAGATGGAGCACTCAGAAACTGCATGGGCACTACTAAGGGGCTACTTCCCCCTTACAAGATCATTCTGAACATGATCAGAGCTACACTTTCTCCCAAAGTTAGCGCTGCCAATGCTCTCCCCGCTCACCACTACACCCTGCTTCTAAGATTGAGGAGGAACCAGCCACCTATTAGTGTGATAAAGTACATCTGGTCTGAAATCTTTAACATTGTGATAGAGCCCAAGAGAGGATATGCCTATGCTCCCCATATCATGAAGATGATTGAGGAAGTGTCAGGGCTAGTGTTAGAGAAGGAGGTGAAGCATAAGTCTTACCGGCCACCAGCTCCTCCTATAGTGAAGTTTTCTTCAGCTTTCTCTCGATCTGGTTCTTCATCCCAGAGTTCAGAGTCGCCTATCAAGAAGGCACTAAAGGCCATCTTCAACATCTGTAACAAGAACGCTGTGAAGATCAAGAAGATGGAGCGCCAACAGAAGGAGATGCTGAGGGATGCCGGCAAGACTGTTTCTGATGACTCTGAAGATGAGGTGTATGAGGATCCCTTTGCCGCCTACGAGTCTGCTCAGCACATTGCTAGTGGCGCACGTCCTTCCACTACTAGGCCTTTTGGCGATTTTGAGTCCGAGGCAGACTCTGATGAGGACACCGAGAAGGACTCTTACCACGATGACGATGATGGGAAGGATGATGAGGAGGATGAGGAGAGTGATAAATATGACGACATTGTGCCGGCGGCTCCATCTTTTCAGCCAGTGTATGACATTACTCCCATTGTTGAGAGGGATGATGACGCCGCCAGTGAAGACACAGAGATAGTTTCTCCTGATGATGAGACCGGCACTGCAGGCAGTCCAGTTTCCAGCGACACTAAGATCATTCCCTCTGATGATGACTGAGTCCCTTCTTCCCCTGTCTTTCCTCTCTTTTTGGTGCCTTGATGCCAAAGGGGTAGAAAAGTTCAGAATAAAGGGGCCTCCTTTCACCTTTTTTGACTGCTGTTGCAGTATGGTCGAAGGTTCCGGCCCTGGCAACCGGAAGCTCCGACCCCCCTCATGTGTTAGGTCTCCTAGTATTCCTATTCCTTGTGGACATGTATTAACTGTATGCTAGGATGTAATGTTTGTTTATGTATTGTTCTAATTTAATTTCAGTCCTTAGATCTATTCATGTGATGCGTTGCGACGTGATGTGATGTTATTTTTCCTTTTTGCATGCTTGCCATGTCATATGCATTTTATATATATTGTTCATAATGTCACACTTTACATCCCATGGATGAAAAGAAATAAATGAGGCTTTCCATGTTTTACCCATTCCAAATATGCATATGATTCACTCTTACTCAAATATGCATATTTCTAGGGGGAGCCAAATTCACCTCCTTTCATTCAAAATCAAATTTATATATTCATTCTATTGTAAGCTTTAACTGTGTTGTCATCAATCACCAAAAAGGGGGAGATTGAAAGTGCATCTAGCCACTAAGTGAGTTTTGGTGGATTAATGACAAAATGGTTAAGGGACTAATGAGGTTACCAACAAATGTGTACAGATTAGTCCTAGGTTACTTGGTGTGGTGCACGGAGACTCCCACAAAAATATGGCGCAAAGCGGTGAAGCGACTCGGAGTTTATTTTAATTTTTTTTGAAATTTCTTTTGAGTCGTAGGAAAGCCGTACTATCAAGAGGGGCTGCAAACAGTGTTCTAAGACCACTTAAGTGTTAAAGATCCAAATAGCTGAGAGTATATCACTTTGGCACAATACGTACCCTTGGGTTGGGCTAGTTTGAGTGTTAGGGTCGGAGGTTCCTACCCCTGGGGTCAGAGACTCCGACCAACCATCTCGGCCAGAGACTAAGTGTTGGCCGGAGGTTCCTACCCCTAGGGTCGGAACCATCTGGCCAAAATCTGTGAGTAACGGCTAAGTGACATATACCAATGCCTACAAAGCCCAAACTTTGTTTCTAGCCTTTGCTTGGCCATTCCACTCCTATTCCACTATCTCCTATCTTCTCCTAAGGTCTTTTGAGCTCTCCCAACAAGTTCTAGTGCCACCTTTGTGATTCTTGTGAGGATCTAGTGGGGAATTGAGTAATTTTTCTTGAGAGAAGGTTAGGAGTATCTTGTGCACTTGAGGATGGACGCGGATCAGCTGCTTGTAGCTTATTTTTCTTGGAGGGAAACCTCCTAAACGGTTAGGCATCGCTCGTGAGCTTCCTTGAGTTGTGGGTTGTCCTGGAAAAAGTTTGTGAAGGTTAACCTCACCTCCACAAGAAAAAGAAGTAAATTCGAGTGGATACCAAGCTGATTTTCGTGGTCACTTGGTGAGCCAAGGGGTCAATCAAGACCTGGCTCTTCGGAGCTCCTCAACGGAGACGTAGGATCTTGGTTATCCGAACTTCGGGAAAAAGTATTTGTGTCTCCATTGTGCTTGCTCATTATTGTATTATTTTGTCCCTACACTTGCCTTCATCCATCTTCTACCATATTGTTTGCTCTAGACTTGATCTCTGTTATTTTATCCATTATTGAAGTGTCTTAGTAGAGTCAGAACACCAAGGTCAGAATCTCCGGCGTTCTAAGCCGAAATCTCCAGCCAGCCCTCTCGGCTAGCCCAAGAGAGCCGATCGGAGCTTCCTACCATTTGGATCGAAGGTTCCTACCAGAATTTTACCACTGTATTTTGAGAATTTTTCAGAAACGCCTATTCACCCCCCTCTAGGCGACATCAACGGGCTTTCAGTATTCCGCTATAGAGGGGGGTGTCGGCGAATCGGGACTGGGGGCCCCACATTCCCTTGGGACGCGTGGATCTTCGGCCACGTCCGCTCCTCCGGGGTGCACATTCTGCGCAAGTAACGGCCGGCCGTGGCCGTTTTCCAGCTAGGTGCCCAGGGCCCGAGCACTGTCCGGGCCCGGGTGCACCTTCCCCGGGCGCGTCGCGCAACCGCCCGCGTCCACCTCGGGCCCCGTGTCCCAGGGGCATTCCTGGGCCTGGGTCTCGCCCCCCGGTCCCGGGACCCACAGGCTCGATCCCGGGGCGTGTTCCCGGGGCACATTACTGGGGCATTCCCGGGCCCGAGGCGTGCCTCCCGGGCCTAGGACTCACAGCCTCAGTCCCCGAGGAACTCGACGCCTTGAGCGCGCGGAAGGCTCGATGAGCCCTCTGCCCCGGGCATAAGCCTGACTTGAGCGGATCAACACCCCAACTACCTGCATTAATGACGAGGCGACGAGGCGTGTCGCCCCTGTCGCCTGCTTGGCCGCGTGTGGACGGCTCGTGATGGCCCCCCGTGGGCCCGCTCCCTATGCAGTCAGAGAATATTTGACTAAGAGGGCTTCAGTTTTCCACACTCTGGCAGCAATAGCGTACGCTGTCACATCTTCTCAACCTAACCACCCGCAGCAGACATGCCGAACCAACTTCGGCGTGGCTCAGCAGGCGGACATGTGCGACAAGACATATCGTACCTAGAAAAGCTTTCTCTTGGCATGTGTACTAGGCACGGTGGACTCCCCTTGGACTATAAAAGGAGGATCCATGCCAATAGGAAAAGGAGGAGACTTCTGGAGAGTTTAGGTTCAGCTTCCAGAGAGGCTGAGTTCCCAAGTTAGAGCTAGCTCCTGAGCACCCATCAAGAACATCTTGTAAGAACAAGCCGTATTCATCTCCTACACAGTAGATACACACAGGAGTAGGGTATTATGCCTCCGCGTGGCCCGAACCTGTCTACTTTTTCTGTCTCCCTTGCGTGTTATCGTCCCGACGCCGCAGTCGTCCTGTGAACCACTTCCCTGGCCGAAGCTCAAAGGGGGGTCCCCAGACTCCCCGCGGTTGGAGTTTCCTCCTCCCACAGGGGGTGGTTTGAATATAGCAATTATAAATTCAATCCCCAATTACTAACCAAAATTGTCTTCTCGATTTTCTTCCTAGACCTTACTTATAGAGAAGCTAGGTCTTCCAAGAAAATCGCGGAACAATGAGCATCTCTCGGTCAAAGTTCTTATAAGCCCTAAGCCCTACTCGATTGATAGATGCCTATTACGAAACGAGTGGAATAACGAGAGGAAAACAAGATCTTGCCTTATTCTAGGTTTTGTTCATAGGATTAGCATAGATGCCCGATTTGAAAAAAAAGCCTTAAAAACAAGTAAAAGATTAAGGATGAATGCGAAAAACTAAATAAAAAACCACCTTGTTCTTTTATGGACTCCAGTCTCACGAGAATTTGCATAAGGGCAAGATAGAGAGCGACTCCCAAATCATTACAAGGCAAAAGAAAATCTCAATCAAGAACCAAAAGCATAGGAGGTTGAGAGGGGAAACTCACACCACTAGATTTGAGAAGGAGATGAGGCAATACTTGAAAAAGAAAATAATTGCATGAAAAAAGTGTAATGATTTTCAAAATAAACATTCATTCCATTGAGTTGAAATAATATTTAGATAACTTGATTACACAAGCCTATAGATCTCTCCAAAAGATTTCTCATCGATTCCAAAAAGAACAACAAAATTCCCCTAATCCTCTCAAAAGAAAACTAGGTGCAAGTGCAAATCCTAGCCCCTCTATTTATAGCCCCAAATGCTTGAATACACCCCTGGCAAAAGGTTAAAACTGCCCCTGAAACGTAGGCACTACTCAGGCTAAATTTGACCATTGGATCTCCTCCCAACGATCCAGGATTTAGCCACGTCACCGGCCTACGTCGCATGTGCAAGCATCGCCCGCAAACGATCCCCCAGTGCAGCTTCCTTCGGATCTTCTGTGGTGAATCACTCTACCACCATGTGGAGTTTGGCCACAAACGATCTGGACTCCAACGCCTCGGGATCAAGTGTGGATGTGTCCGTCTCACGCCGCTCCTGCAAACCAGAGAACGACGCACGTCCTACACTAAACCCTCGATCCGGATCGACCCCACTTGGTCCAACCAAATGAAGCCAACACGAGCCGGACCTGGCGATCAGCCAGTGAAACTTCTCACGCCTACATCTGGAAAAGGGTGGGCTAGCTCATGCGCGTGTTGGCAGCATGCACGGCAGCTGCCGTATCCCAATTAAACACTAATCCTAATTAAACATTAATTACCATTATTAATGCTTAATGATTTTTAATTATAAAAATAATATATAAATATGCAGAGTTAAAAGTTTCGAAAATCTAATTAAAAGTTTCAAATTTTGGGTTGAAAATTTCAAAATTTGAGTAGATTTTTTAAAATTCCCTGTTGATAGTTTAAATTTGAGTTGAAAGTTTCAAAATTTGAATTGAAAGTTTCAAAATTAGAGATGAAAGTTTTAAATTATTAGTATAAAGTTTACTCGATTTCTTAATATATTTTTAATATTATTATTTTTAATTATTTTTTAACCCTACAATGTATGGACGCGACTAGCGCTGAGCGCGCGCATAGCTTCTCTGGAAAAACAGATCCACCACTTGTCAATCGTTCCGTTTTTCTCCTTCCCGCTGACCACCAGGGCCCACGCCTCTTGTGCCCAGCTAGGAGACGCCACGCGTCGTTGCCTTTCCGTGCACAAGCTTGACATGGAATAGGCCACCGGTTGGACCACCTAGGCCAGGTGGTTTGCCCCACCTGGGCCTCCTCACCCAGTTGGGCTTGATGGCCCCTTGCTAGGCTTGCCTCTTGTTGGCCCACCAAGTCGGTGTGCCTCTTCCCCACCTGAGCTGCCTCCTCCTGGCCTTGGCTAGCTGGTGGAGGAGGGAGAGGGCGGCCGGCTGGGGCTCCTGCCTTGGGCTACCTTCCTCTCTCTTCTCTTCCTCCAATTTTCATGGCAAATTCCGGTGCTTGCACATTTGACCTTGTGAAGCTCCATTGCAAAGACCTCTCCACACTATGTTCATTCACCCTATGTCACCTTGTATCCAACCTTGTCACCTGACATCCTAATTGTTCTAAATATCAACTCATCCATGAGTTTAGTCCCAACCTCGCGTGCTAGATCTACACTCTTTCCTGAGCATAGTCCTAGTTCTCTCCATTGAACAAGGTTGACCTTAACCCATCTGCACACAAATCGACCAAATGAACCTTTTTGGGTACGGATTTCGTAACCTGACCCACAATCTACACCGGCATAGCCAATGAGATTAAACCTTGCTCCTTTAGGATACCAAAAGCCAAGATTTGGGATATGAACTAGATATCTAAGAATTCTCTTAACAACCAATAAGTAACACTCCTTAGGAGCGGCTTGAAATCTTGCACACATGCACACACTAAGCATTATGTCGGGCCTAGATGCAAAGATAAAGCAAGGAGCTAACGATTTGCATCTCCACTCTACTCCACTTTAAAACTTGAAGTTTCACTAGGGAGAGGAGTGTTTGTCTTTAAGGTTTTAAATTTTTCCTCAAGTGAGTGGTATACTTTTTCCAAGCCATCCATCCTCACATGAAGTTTCTCATTTGCAACCTCAAGACTAGCATAGCCGTGCCAAGGTTTCACACTTCTCTCTCTCCTTAGTGAGCCCACTCTTGAGATCATGGTTTCTCTTTTCTTTGATGAGCAAGGCTTCTTGCTTTTCAAGAGCAGCTTCTTGTTCCTCAATGGTGTCAAGCATATTACGCATACTAGACAAAGAGTCTTTACTAATATTATTAAGCAATATATCATCAACCAAAGCATCATCATCATCACAAGCAAGATCAACATTTAGAGATTTGAGTGAGTGTGATACCTTGTGCTCCTTCGCGATAAGACACAAGGGAGTGTCATCGTCACTAGAGTAGTTGAAGAGCTTGGGTGACGGTGGTGGAGAAGACTTGACGGCAATGGTGGTGATCCCTTCATCTTCCTCCAAACTTGAATCGGAGTCATCAGAATCCCACTCTTCACCAATGTGAACTTATCCCTTGTCATCCCGCTTTTCCCTCTTCTTGCCTCTCTTGTCTCTCTTGTTCTCTTCCTTGGCATTGGGGCAATCAACGATGTAGTGACCGGTTTCGCCACACTCATAGCACTTTCTAGCCGAATAACTTTCCCTTGATTTGTTGGAGTACTTTTTGGAGGAGCTTCCCTTGAAGAACCCACTTCTCTTGAATTACTTCCCGAGTCGTTTGACAAAGAGAGCCATCTCCTCATCCTCTTCATTCTTGGAGCTTGACTCGACTTGCTTTCTTGCCTTCAATGCGATGTCTTTTTTTCTTGGAGCTTGAGGCTTGGTTTGCAAAGTCGATCACTTCCTTGAACTCCAACTCTAGCATGTCATGAGATAGGATTCTTCCAAGCACATCATGACGTGTGAGTGTGGAGTAATTTCGATTCTCACGGATAAGCGTCACCAAGGTGGAGTTCCTTGGAGTGATTGCCCAGAGAAACTCTTCTTTACTACCACACTATCCATCATGTCCTTGCATCCGAGCCCCTTAATCTCATTGACGATATTGCTCAACTGGTCATACATGTCACTTGGCCTCTCATCTTCCTTTGTGATGAATCACTCAAATAGTCCCTTCAAGATCTCAACCCTTGACTCACTAACGCTATCGGTTCCTTCATGCACATTCCGAAGTGTGTCCCATATCTCCTTGGCACTTTCAATCCCATCAACCCGGTTGAACTCACTTTCACTCAAGGCGCTAAGTAGTGCATTAGCGGCTTGAGCATTCTTGTGCTTGTTCTCATCATTTTTCTTGGTTGGATACTCGGGATTCTGCAAAACATAGTCTCTTTCGACTATTCTCCAAATAGATGGATTAATAGACTTCAAATGCATCTTCATCTTATGCTTCCAAGCGGCGTATTCCATACTATTAAAGTATGGAGCCTTGCCACTGTAGATGAGGCATTGTTGTAATCATAAGGTATGGTGGCATCCTTCTTGCCATCATCGCCTCTATCCCCCTTCTCTCTCGCCAAGACCTCTTCAAGAGTTTAAGCCTAACATGGAGATTAGGCTCTAATACCAATTGAAAGAATCGTTTGAGGCCTAAAGGGGGTGAATAGGCTCAATTAAAACTTAACGCAGAAATGTAAAGCGGAAGCCTATCGGATATTTCGATCAGTGGATCAGATATTTTAGTAGGTATCAAAAGTTACGATCAAGAACCAGAAATTCCGATTCCCCTGCAGCGAACACAAGCAAGCCACAACCTAAAAATACTAGTGTCATCACTCAAGCACAGTAGTAAGGCATAAACAACAACCAGATACGCGCAACACAAGCTAGCAAACAAGTATGAGAAGAATAGAGAGGATTTCACCGTGTTCTCAATGCGAAGAGATGTATCCCAAAGTTCAAATCCTTGAGGGGATTCTAATCTCCATTGATGAGCTCACAAAGAGCCGGGTCTTTTTCAACCCTATCCTCTTCAGGTTGCAAAATGCACTCCTTGTCCACTCGGGGTATCTCTTTCCTTGTGGAGGCGAGATCTGGTCTTCACAAACTTTTTCTGGCTCACCACAAGAGAGACGGTGGCTCGGGAACAACACCTAGCCATCTGTGAGCCCTTAACCTCCAAGAGTAACAAATCTCACACACCTCTTAGAACCAAATCCTAGTGCTCAAGATTCGAGAGAAAACCAAGCACTATTTCTCAAAACACCAAACCCAACCCACAAAGAAACAAGGTCACAAAAACCAAAGGGGATTTGAGAGAGGGAATCCGAGCTTGAAGATCGAAAGCACATGAAGCACAAACTCTAGCCAAAAGCTTGTTAGAATGAAATGAGTGGCTAACCCTGAAAAGGGTTGGAGGGGGCTTTAAATAGGAAACCCCCAAATTTGCCCGTTGGGGGGAAATTTTAGTCCCACCACGAAAATTCCTATCCATATGAAAGTATCCCAACGGTCAAATTCAAATCTCAGGTCTATAAAAACAAGAGATCAGACATTCTGATATCACCATCGGAAGTTCTGATCTGAGAATTAAAACCAAACGGAGAGTTGAGTTACATAAGATTTTGGATTTTCTGATCAATCAGAAATTTAGACATCACATCGGAAATTCCGACTCAATTAAATCAACTCGTCCAGTAGCTCGATTTACATAACATTTCGGATTTTCCGATGGATCGAAAATTTTGTTACACCATCGAAAATTCCGAATCAAATAAATCAAGTTGTCCAGTGACTCGAGTTGCATAATATTTCGGATTTTTTGATCAATCGGAAATTCTGACAGGAAATTCTGACCCAATATAAATAAGTCCATCCAGAGAATCGAGTTGCATAAGATTCCGGAAAATCCAAGAGATCGAAAATTCTGACACGAGAAAATTCCGATCCAAACAGATAGATACTTCAAATAAAAGGAATCAATGAGCACTAGTATCTAATCCAATTATATGAGTGTGACATCTCTCTTAATAGTACGGTGTCCTAACTCAAGGAAAATAAGAAATATATTGAATTACTATAGTGAATTTCGATGCCTTTGTTTCAAATGATCACATGTTTTGCCCTTTCATCGATTTTTGAACTAAGCTACAAAATAGACACTTCAAACCGAATTAGTTCATTCTAATTATGTTATCATTAATCACCAAAATAAAATTGATGAGGCTTAGATGCACTTTTAAGGTTTTGATACCACAATGTAAGAGTCCAAATTACATGATCTTAGCCTATACATGATCACCTCTGTTAATTGCAGAACTAAATATTGATCACTTTGTGAAGCCATTGACTTGCCTTTGCCTTTCTTCTGGTTTTCCTTCTCCTTGATGCACTAAGTAGATCATCGGGATCACTGGATTTGGTTTGCACTACCAATCCCTTCCAACACTCTAATTGATTGAGCTCTTAGGGTTTTAGGGTTTCAGCGATGAAGGCTTCAAGCTTCTCTAAGCCATGAACCTCTTCCCCTTATATATGCATGTGGGTGGGGCTCTAGGGCTAACTAAAAATTGTAAAATCATTGTCATGATTAATATTTTGTGATGAACAATTGGTTTTACAAATGATTTATTTAATGAAATTTGGATGAAAAATATATGTGGATATTGGTGTGAGTGTGTGTGACTAATGTGGGTCAGTTTGCAGTATGTGTGCCCAGAAACGGTTGGTTTGTCTATGGATGTGCAGGTGACTTGTGATCAATCATGGTCAACGGTAGGATCATGACTACGCTCAGGAAGGAGCCGAGGTCCAGAACGATCAAGGATGCCGGGCGATGAGATTGGACAAAAGATGGCACACGGTGGATGGATATTGTGTGGGAGCTGTTCGCAACGGGCTTTGCAAATTGGGTGTGCAAGCGGTGAAAAAATCATGAATAAATTTGGAGTAAAATTAGAGAAGGAAATTGGAAGAACTATTTAGCTATAACACTGCTACAGTACTTGGACATCACTGCTACAGTACTGGCTGCATGTGAGAGAGTCCAAGTTGGCTGTGGAAAGGAGAATTTAATTTGGTAAATTGTAATTAGATTTGGTTATTGAAGGTTTGAGTCCTAGTGGGACTAGGAGTTCTACTCCTATATTATCTAGGAGATTCTAGGTATAAATAGATGAAGGGTTGAGGCCCTAGATGCATAACATTTGAAAGAGAGAAAAGTTAGGGTTTAGTTTTGAGAGAGAGGAGTGCTTTGTGTGCGTTTTGTAAACACATCTTGATGCAATAAATTTAATCTACTTTGAAAAGCATCTTCGGTGTGTATCCTTCTGAATTCCGGCGATTCATCCGACAAGAGCGCAGCGGCGATTCTACCGACAAACATATGGCGGTCAGACCGGAGCAACAGAGACAGGTCTGACCAGTGCACTCCATCCAGGTTTGAGGGTTTCTTTTATTCCGTAAAAGATTTTGGTTTTTGGTATTCCTACCATTCACCCCCCTCTGGTGTGAAGCGATGTTGAGCAATGAAGAATATGAAAGCGACAGCGAAAGCATAGGCAAAGGTAAGCATTTTACAAGTTTAGCTCTCATTACTTGTAGTGTGTCAAACTCCGATGAAGATGAATCTGACAACGATGATGACAAGGTAAATTTTACTTACGATCAATTAGAACATGTTGCTTTTGATCTCGCTCATAAACTTGATAAATGTAGTAAAAAACTTAGAAAATGTGATCATACTATTAATGTTCTAAATTCTAAAATTGTAAAATTAAAATCTCTAATTCCTAATGATGATGATTGCAAATCTTGTGAAGTGTTATATTCTGAAATTACTGCTTTAAGAAATGTCAATACTAACACTTCTCCAAGATTAGAAGCTAAAATTGAGAAAATTAAAAAGCTTGAGTTATCGTTTGCTCTTAGTTTTACTTTGCATTCTCATATTATTGATGAGTTGTTATTAACAAAGAATCTTTTGAAAAAGTATAAAGTTACTTTTGGTGCTAATTCTTTGTTCAATTTTTTATGTGCTAGAAGGATTAAACAACACAAGGATGTTTCAAGTTTTAAAGCTTGCTCAAAGTGATTTTTAAATGAGATGAAATTAAAAGATGCTCTTGGTCGTGTTGAGTTTTTACAAAACGACATGAAAACTCACGAAGTACTTTCTTGCTCAAATTGTCACAAACAAAAAGGGATTGCAAAATCTTGTGAAAATTGTGTTTCTTTGACAAATGAGGTTGGTTATTTGAAAAGTTCTTTGCAAAGGTTTTTCGATGGTAAAAAGAAACTCAATATAATTTTGGATACTTCTAAAGTGAGCACACATAATAGAGGAATAGGTTTTGATGCACATGCTTATTTTACTAATCATCCACCGAGTATTCTTGATTTTTCTAAAAGCGATGAGATTTTGACAAAACCCGAATCAAAGAAAATGATTTTCAAATCCGCTGGAATTTGTCGAACCTTTCTATAACTTGTGCAATTGCTTCTTCTTCTTCTTATTCTAAGAAAAAAAAAACACATGTGAAGTACAATTGCTCTCATTGTGGTAAGGATGGGCATTTGGTTCAGCTTTGCTTTAGACTTACAAGAAAACAGAAAAAAGACAGAATGTGAACTTGCAAGGTTGAGGTGGCAAAGGTCGAGTTTTTCTTCAAGTGGCCCAGTCAGACCACAAGCCCTAGGGAGGTCCAATTGATGGCCATAGACAATTAGACCGTAGGCACGTCAACAATTAGACCGACGACTGATAGTGGTTAGACCGACTTTTCAGCATTGGTCAGATAAGTTTTCGGTAAAGTCCCAAGATAAGTTTTCAGGTAAATCTGGTACTGATTCTATTTATGCATATACATGTACTTTGCCTATTGGTTCTATTGGTCATGTGTCTCAATGTTGGATTCCTAAATTTCTTATTTCTAATCCCAACACAAAGGCCTCGACATCTTCTTGTGCATAAGTCTTTTAGCGGCATACTCCCCATGTGCATTAAATGATTGAGACGTCATTGTTTTAAAGGTAACATTGATCTACTTATGAATTAGCAATATAATATCTACTTCTTCATTAGCTTTTTCCTCGCTAGTTATAGAGATAGTAGTTTTTCATAATAATACAAGTGGATATATGTTAATTAATGAGAACCTTGGTGATATCGTTAGCAATTGGTTGTCTTTTTCAAAACCTTTGATATCTTTTCGATTTGCTTTGTTTTTTCGTCGAGAGGGTTTGGAGGTTATTTTGAGGAGGAGTTTATATTTTTCGATGTATTAATGTTTAATTTATTGCATTGCTCTCAATTTAAAAATAAAAAAGAAAAGTGGAGCTTTGTTTTATACCTCTAGTATATTCTTGTGCATGCTAGCAATTAAGTGCGGTCTTTTGGTCGCTAGTTTAGCTTATATGCATTTTAGTCTTTATATGAGTCTTTGCTATTACTTTGAAGGGATATGATGCATAACACATAATTCTTTTACATGAATTAAGTAAATATGCAATATTGACACTAGTGCTTGTTTGAATGACTTATGTTCATATATATGCTTGCTGAAATTTTCATTCCTCAAATGCTCTAGAGATTTCTCAAGTAAAAAAAAGCTTATATGAGAGAAAAAAAATGGATACAGAATCCTTGGAATCAGTATTCACGACAAGGACGTATCCGGCGTGAGGAAAATAATGGGTGCCGAATATTTGGAAACAGTATTCATGACAAGGGCGTACCCGAAATAATTGAGAGATTTTTTTTCTATTAAAAGGCAAATTGAACAGAAGCTCAGAAATAAAACTTGATGAAAATTCTCTTATAAAGGGCAAGTTAATTTGAGAAAGAATGTTTAGTTCAGCTTGTCTATGTGTGGGTGTTTTTCTTTCAATCTATGTGCTAGTGATTATGTTGCATTATAAATTGTTGAAATCATAAATTTTTAGTGCCGATTTGATCTTGATTGTAATACCATTGATTCATGTTTGGACTAACTCATGCTTGTTTGCTAGTTGATCAATCTATCTCCCTTGTGTTGCAATACATGTCCCTGAGTTGGTTTAGGTACATTTCAAAGCTCCTAGTAAAGAAAAATTCAGAAAAAGAAAAATTGGTAAATATTTCATATTTACTCTATTTGTGCTTTCATGGGTTATATTCTCTCTTTTGAATTTCTTGATGAAATCATTGTCAAAGGGGGAGAAATATACAAAATGCATGCTTAAAGAAAAGAGGAGCTATTTAAAAAAGAGGAGAATTTGAAAGTTTGAAAGTTTTGACAAAATGATCGATTCTTAAAAAAGTCGATTTTGTGCTTATTGCAAATATAATGGAGAAATTCTTTCTTTTAAAAAGAGAAGAGTTTTGATACTTCTTGGTTTTTATTTTTTAAAAACATCAATTTGCATTTTGGAGATGTTACCAATGTGTTCATCAAGGGGGAGATTATAAAATCATTGTCATGATTAAAATTTTATGATGAACAATTGGCTTTACAAATGATTTATTTAAAGAAATTTGGTTTGAAAATATATGTGGATGTTGGTGTGAGTGTGTGTGACTAATGTGGGTCAGGTTGCGATATCTGTGCCCAGAAACGGTTGGTTTGTCTATGGGTGTGCAGGTGACTTGTGGTCAATCTTGGTCAATGGTAGGATCATGACAACGCTCAGTGAGGAGCCGAGGTTTAGAACGATCAAGAATACCGAACGATGAGATTGGACACAAGGTGGCACACGGTGGATGGATATCATGTGGAAGGTGTTCGCAACGGGCTTCGCAAATTGGGTCTGTAAGCGGCGAAAAAATCACGAATAAATTTGGAGTAAAATTAGAGAAGGAAATTGAAAGAAATATTTAGCTACAACACTGCTAGAGTACTCGGACCGGATGTACTCAGACATCACTGCTACAGTACTAGTTGCATATGAGGGAGTCCGAGTTGGCTGTGGAAAGGAGAATTTAATTTGGTAAATTATAATTAGATTTAGTAATTGAAGGTTTGAGCCCTAGTGGGACTAGGAGTTCTACTCCTACATTGTGTAGGAGATTTTAAGTATAAATAGATGAGGGGTTGAGGCCCTAGATGCATAATTTTTGGAAGAGAGAAAAGTTAGGATTTAGTTTTAAGAAAGAGGAGTGCTTTGTGTGTGTTTTGTAAACACATCTTGATGCAATAAAGTTAATCTACTTTGAAGAGCATCTTCGGTGTGTATCCTTCTGAATTCCGATGGTTCATCTGCCAAGAGCGCGGCGGCGGTTCTACCGACGGACATACGATGGTCAGACCGGCGCAACAGAGACAGGTCTAACCAGTGCACTCCATCCAGGTTTGAGGGTTTCTTTTATTCCGCAAAATATTTTGGTTTTTGATGTTCCAACCATTCATCTCTCCTCTGGTAAGCTTGTTTCTTGCGTTCGATCTTACAAAAATTATGTCTAATTCGTTTGTTAACTGATCACAACAAACTACTAGTCTCTAATCTCTTTCTTGTACGGAAGAAAAATTGGTGGATAATTCTATTCCCTAATTTGTTTTGGCAGTGGGCCGAAACAATCAACCGCAAATCAAACTAACTTAATTTTGTTGGTATATTTAGTTTTCCCTTCAAGGGCAATGAGATGCTTGCGAATATCCAGAGGATCAAGCAAATTTGTTACCCTTATTATTCGCGCAAATCCTATACATGGACAAAAATATAGTTTTGGTTCCTATTTATTATCCGCCATCTTTGATTTTTTAAAGAAAATCGCAGCATATAATTCTTGTTAGCGCTTGACAATGTGTGGCCAGCATTTTTTCTGTTGTGAGAAACATGTTGCTGCAGGGCCCTGTAGAAGTATACAGCATGTTCAGGATTGTATAACTAAACTTGAGGAGAAGAAATAAGAGCTGTTATATAGGCTCGGTCAGCTGGAGTGACTACCCTTAGGGTGCATTTGACAGTGAGGGTGGGTTAGGATTTTTCCTCGTCTGTCGTGACCATGTTTGGCAAACTGCTAAATGTTATGTTTTTAAATAAAAATTTTCTATCTGAAAGTTTTAAAAAATTATATTTATCTATTTTTCAAATTTAAAATAATTAATAATTAATTAATTATACGTTAATGATTTATCTTGTTTTTCGTACCACTAAAAAGCTTCAGTCAACCTTACATTTGAACGCAAACATAGCCGTGTTCCAAGTATGCCATGACAGTACAAAACTGCTCTTCGAAGCATGACCTCGTATGGTAATTAAGCAGTTGATACTGTATAATATTATTAATAATATGTGATTTCTTTCAACGTTGGGTATGATAATGGTTTTATTATTTAACCGTGGATGTCCCTTCATATCTCTCGGACACATAAACTAAAAACTAAAATGTAGTGGTATTTTTAATTTTAACATCGAGAGCATCCAATTTTATAGAGAAAAAACATATGATGATCAAGGACTTATATTGTTTTTCTCGTTAAACACACATACATAACATTAAAATAGATCTAAGTCGCGTTGATGGCAACCATACTAGTTACTATTCACTATCAAACAGTAGTATTTACTTATGAAAGCAACGTTTGAGCACAACTTGCTGTTGACATGTTACGGCAGTCATTATTAGTTCATTGTGCGGCTGGTCGGCCCAGCTGAAGCTCGTGCAGCCCGACCGGCGAACACGCGAGGATCACGCGTCCCAACGGCTCGGCCTCGACCACCGGCGCGCACGGCACCCACTCCCACCGCTCCACCGCGGCGCCGGCGCCGCCGTCCATCCCGTCCCGTAGCTCGTACAGCACGGCGCCAACCGCCGGCTCGGCCACATTGTACACGTATCCCCCGGTGGCGCTGCCGCAGACCCCGATCGACGGCGACATCTCCTCTTGGTCCTCCTCGTCGTGGGGGAACAGCCTCTCGGACATCTCGCTCGGCATCGTGTCCTGCTGCGCCACGTCACAGGCCGGGGGCCACATGCCGAGGCCGTCGCCGTCCACCTCCCACGACTGGACGACGATTCTGCTCTCTGCTTGCTCGCCTCCACGCTTCGCTCCGAACAGGACGAGTCGCTCGGCGCCGGCGCGGCCGGGGGCGAGGCCCCACGTGGAGACGGCGACGTCAGGGCGGAGGCTGCAGGTGGGTCCCCACTGCTTCTTCGCCGGATCGAACCAGCTCGCCCACCCGGTGGTTCTGTTGGCGACGTACACTCTCTGATCCGTCGCCGCCGCCGAGAGCCACGTCGCCGCCGCCGACTCCCGGAGCGCGGCTGGCATTGGACCGCAGGGCGTCCAGCTGCCGTGCTCGTGGACCTCGACCACCGAGGCGTCCTCTCCCTCGGTCAGCGCCAAGTGGCACGCGCCGCCCAGGGCGACCATGCGGTCACCCACCGCGGCGAACACCGGATCGACGCGCCACACGCCGGGGGCTTTAAGCACGACGCACGCGTCCTTCCCGAGAGCGTCCCGGGCCACGGCGAGCCCGGGGACGGAGAGCGCGCAGACGCGGTCTCCGCTAGCCGCCCGCACCAGGCGGGCGTGCGACGGCGTGTCGTGGCGCGCATGCGGCATGGTCAGCCACGCGCCGGAGTGCGGGTCATACGCTGCTGCGGTGCGGCACCGCCGGCCCTGGAGGTGGACGACGAGCCAGGGCATCCGCCGCGGGCGCCGTCGAAGCGCGGCGCGCACCGCGCGGAGCCACTCCCGCGACACACGCGCCGTGGCGGCGAGATCGGCCGCCGGCACGCGCTCCACCACCGACTCGAGCACGTCGCCGTGCAGGTGCAGGTCCATCGTGGCGAGCGACGCCGACGCCGTCTCCTGGGAGTGGTGCGGCGTTGTGGCATCTATCTAATGCATATATACAAGCTAAACATGTTTGGTCGGACGTCTTGTTTTGGCGACTTGTTACCTACACTCATCTTTTTGAGTTTTGACGTTCGAATCCTAGAAAAAGCCACCTTTTTTTCCTTCTTTTTTTAAAATATCTTTTCCTTCTTTTTGTGAGGACTTGTGTTCTGCGGGCCTGCGTTCTGCCGTAGGGAAGAAGGCGGACATGCTTGTCACCAGGGTTTACAATCTCGATGGAAGATCAAATCTTAGTATCTGGCAGGATCACTGGATCACGCAGAAATCGACAAATTCCGGCTAAAACCAGACAAATTCGAAATCCAAAAATTTGTATTCAAAAGTTCAGGTTAGAAAAGGGAATTTGTCAGTTTTACCGATTTCTCGGTCGAAATCGCCGAAATTCTGACCGGAAATAGCGTTGTGGGGATGTCTAAAATTTCGCTTGGTCTTACTGGGAAATCGTTCGGTTTAGTCAAGAAACCAGTGATTTTTTTCCTAAAAATTAAAAAATAGTTGAGAAACCTTAGAAAGTTATGGAAAAATAGTAAGAAGCGAGGAAAAATCTGCAAAAAAAATTATATAAATATATAGGAAATGTGAGTAAAGTATTAAAAAATTTGGCATGCAACCTTTCCTATAATTTTGATAACCTTACAACATGCAACATAGTATATTTATAATTTTATCATTCACAATTCAACGTGAATCATCAATCATACGATAAATATGACGTCCATCAACATTTAAACCATATAGTCCACAACTAAGTTCATCATCATAATAATAAAGTCCATTACATAGTTCAAAGTCCAGCATATAAAGTTCAATATTTAAAAGTCGAATACATAAAGTTTCGAAGTTAACAACATAGCATGAAGGTCATATAGTACTAGTATTGCCATCCCTAATTGGCCATATTGTACTCCTCAATCGACATGAGCATTAATCCACGTGTAGCAAGTAATGGTGCCTTGTAATCATGCCATGTTTGATGGGTCCAAGATGATATTATTTGCCATTCGTGGTACAACATAGCATAGAATTCTAGATCTTTTCACTCATAGACCCATTGAGTGGGGAGTTGTTCAGAAGCTTCCAGAAGATGATAGTTATAATCATAACTACCATGCAAGGTACCACTACTGCATGAGCTAAAACTATCTTGTGAAACCTCATACCAATCTTGTTGCTGATAAGTCTTACCAATAGTGGACCTCCTTTGAGAACTTGGAGCACCATGATCTTCATCCTGAGTAGCATGTCTGAAGTTATTCTTACCTGCAAAATCAAGTTAGGAACAGTAAGCAATGATGTGTAAATTTCAATCTTATAAAATTATTAGAAAATCATATCGGTGAATACAATAGGACTGTGCCCCTGTGAAGTATGGGTTGTGGGCCCCCTTGAGTATGCCGTGGCCCCACCATCATCTCCGTCGTCGGTGTCAGTCTTTGAACTGCTATCATTCGACTCTTGGTACGGTGGGCTCCCATTAGTTGAATCATCACTACCAACACTCTTGGACTGGCCTTTGCATGTTGTCTTATTCACTTGATTCGTTGGACACCTACAGGCCTTCCTCTTACCTAAGTGAGTGTCACCTACATTCCTTTCTACCTAATCCACAGTACTGTTAGTGCCTGTGGCTGCACGCAAATCCTCAGAGTCAATCTGATTAGTGACAAGCTGTGATGGCAATGGGGTGTCACTTTGTGTGTCGTCCTCATCTAGTTCTGGAGCAGATGTGGACCTTGCATTATCCATTCATTCTCTAATAGGGTTACCGGTGGTGTCATGGTTGTACAACGAAAGTTCCATAAGGCGTTGGAAAGGATCGTCGTCGTCATCCCGAACTACGTAACCTCCTGCTTGTTCCACTCGAAGACGGACGTTGTAGTTGACATAAACAAGCTTGTGTAGCTTCTTATGTGTCAAACGGTTGCGAACCTTGGTATGGATCAGTGCAAACGTACTCCAATTCCGCTCACACCCGCTGGAGGAACAACATTGCACTACAATTCGCAAAGCAAGATTTTGGAGGTTTGGTGTGTCTAAATCATACATACTTCACCATTGTGCTGCACATTATAGTTGATTGTTACTTTATATCACATGTCAGTTTTATGGTAACACAAAGGTTCACATCTTAAAAGTAATAACATACCTGCAGTAGTACGGCAATCCACTGCCATCTTTCTTGCCAGCTCTTGGTCAAATTCTCCAGTTCTCTGCCTGTAGGCCTCCACCTCTTGAAGAGCTGCCACAGTTGTGTCCACATCCGTCATCCACTCAAATACTTGCCGAAGATCCATAAATACGGACTGATCGACACCATATGAATAGTGCGTCCTTGGGTTCAATGCGGCAGCTACAACCATTTGAACAAAGTTAAGGTCCATTATGTAAGTTCATTGCGCATCTAACTCAACAACAAAAGACTTGAATGGAACATGGCTTACCGGCATTCACTAAAGTATCTTGTGTGAGATCATGCATTTTCATGTTCACAATTTTCATGTACTCTTGTAGGTGGCCAAGATCATTGTGGAACAAGCTCTCATACTCACTTCTCAGAAGTTGGTACCTCAACAAAACCTCACTCAAGTTCGGCCTCCTGTCCTGGTCCGCAAAGCGAAGGAAGGCATACAACGGTTCCACTGACTTTATAACTGAACTAAGATTATCCCACCAATCCATGCTGGACAGACAAGAGTGTACGAACCTCCCCTCAAGTGTTTCGATGAACTTACTAGATTGAAATCCGGCAGAAGCCATCTACTGCATAAATTTCTCCCTCCTATAGAAGCTATCCAAAAACATGTAGTTGGTGCCAAAACAAGTGATATTCCACTTGACAAGTTCACCTCCAATTGCTTCCTTCATCATGTGATGCAGCTTTGAATGGTTGTAGAACCAACGAGAAATCTTCCTACAAGATTGAATCATCGCGTTGTGGTCTTCCATTTGCCCAACCAATTTGAGTATAAAATTTATTGTGTGGGCCACACAAGACTGCCACACAATAGTCCGGTGCTCTCTTCTCACTAGCTTGCAGGCCTTCTTGTAGTTTGCCCCATTGTCAGTGATAATTTGCACAATATTTTCTGGTCCTATGTCACGAATCACTTTCTTAATCTCCTGCATTGAACATATCACATAACATTGTAGTCACAGATTACACAATTGTTCTTCAAAGAACAGAATGTGAAACATAGCACAGTCTTTTCTAAACTTGTTAAACCTCTCTATTATGTCCTTCTCGTTCATGTCCAAGTATTTTCCATGGATATCTCTCCCAAACGGAGATGTGACACCTTCACCTGCAATGAAACACATCAACTTTATTTTGTGAATGAAGTAATCTAGATCAATCGACGAGTGTGGTTTATATAAAAAGCACCAACCCCATTTTTGTGTCTCCTTAATGGCAGTCTTGAAGTATGGGTTGTCCGCATTTCATCCTGCTATACCAGAGGATTGGAAAAACGCTGCCCAAGTCTACCCTAGAGAATCCTTAGCGAGCTTCCCTTTCCTGGACCAAGGTCTAGTGTCAATCCTTGACTGTGTAGGGCCCTTGGAAGCAACAAGATGGTAATCCCCAACAACAATTGACTCCCTTAGTGAACTTGATCTTCTGAACATATTCATTATTGGATTGCCAAATCTACCTACTTGCCCCTTAGGCTGAGCCTGGGTCTGCGTGGAGCTGCTCCCACCACCATGCTCGTAATGACTACCTCGTTCATCAACCTACCTTCTAAATTCTGCCTCCTCCCTAGATGCGGCCATGGCAGCTTGGAGCTCCTATTCCTCATCTGCATCACTTGTAAGATCATAAACATGTCGTCTTATGGTGGCCTCGTCTTTTCTCAACTTCTCTTTCTTCCGCTCCTCCTTCTTCTTTGTTTAGTCTAAGGCACACCCAAAGTAACTCTTCACATCAGGTGGAACTTGTTCGCAATATATCACTTTACTCCAACGGTGGGATAGGTGCTCTTTGAACCTTGTTGCCTCCCACCCCCTCTTTGTTTATGACAATACTTGCACCAGAATCCGTACCAACATGCTTCCCATGCTCCCAAACTTCATCGGCCTCCGGTATTTTCTTTGTGCAAAACAACAAAATCATGCACAGTTCACGTGAACGATAAATTATGACCACTTACACATTTCAATAAAAGATTTGTTATACATGGTTGATACGGTTTCAAATAAAATACAATGTATGGCTAGTTGGCAAACATGCACAAAACAAAGACTACTATAAGCAAGACATGATGCATGACCGATCTGTTTGTCCATGCATAAAACAAAGACCAGCCATGTGCAGGGATAGATGATATTAAAAGGTCACCACGTAATAAAACATTGATTTCCAGATCTACAAGTGGAAGAGAATTAGGTTCAAATTTATCAGCTTTGGTCACCACCTACTTGGTATTAAACATACACCATTCGATATCTTGATGGAATAGACGAAATCCAATTTAGGGATTGGAACTTATCGAGCTAGGGTTGGGGACCTCGAGCTCCCGGACGAAATCCAGCAGTATAGGGTTGATTTTCACCGTTTCCGACGCGGGATTCGGTCTCTGCCAACCGGCTGGCCTTCAGCTGCTGCTGGGAAGGCAAGGGCGCCGTCGGGCGAGTGCTGCCACCGCGCGTCAGGGGTGGGGGGGACCGCTGCACGCAACAAGAGTGGGGCAGCGACACTGGGAGCCTGGGACCGATAGGATTTCTGTTCTTCTCCAAACTTCATCAGCTGTAGTACTGGAATGGACTGGGCCATCTCGGTGGACAGGCCCATCCAAACTTCATCGGCTTCAGTAGCTTAACTGGGCCATCCAAAGAGGCCTAGAGAGTCTTATCTTTTCAAATATATTTTTTCCTCTCTTTCATCAATTGCCGTCCAAAAACAACATGAATATCAAATGTTTTTTTGAAATTTTTTGCACCATTAGGTTCTACAAATCTCATAGTATTTATAGGATTTTTTTGATTTTTCTCAATTCAAATTTGAGTTTGGCGAATTCATTTGAATTTTCCATTGGAAACATATATCGCTCCACAGTGGGAAATCCGAAATTCGTGAAATCCGGACCGCTTTCCACCGGGATTGTAAACCTTGCTTGTCACCAACAAATGGCTTGATGCGGCACCATGCACTCGAGGGGCTGAGGTAGCTGTCACCATCCTTGTCGCCCCGCCGTCCTCATCTCTCTGACCTCCGCCGCCGGCAGGAGCAGGAGGACACATCGGCGCGGGAGCACTATCATGTCACCAAAGATGAGTCCTCCATATTTGCTCCAAACGTCTGCAGTCGTGGACGCCGAAGCTAGCAAGGTGGGGAATCTAGCCGGTGGCAAAGAGCCATAGTCCGTAGAGGATGTCAAGCGCACTGGTGGCACCATCCCCATCGCATCTTCGCCACCAGCCCTATCTCCTCCTCGTGGATCTTGGGACAGGCCACCGATGGCCATCCTCGTCATCGAGTTCACGATAATCAAGAGATTTTACCATTCTTTAAGTACGCCATTTATGCAAAAACACCACTTGTGTACGAATATGAATTTTGAAAGTTGTAAATTGGAAATGCCTTTTTAAGTTTAGGTTAATTCAAAAGATAATAATTAAAGAGTAAAAACAGTTTAAGTAATGGACATATCTAAAAGAGCTCGACATTCATGTACTCCATCTATCTTAAAATACAAAAAAAGTAATACTGGATGTGACACATTCTAGTGCTACGAATCTAAATAGCGTTACGGATATATTATATTTAGTACCAGGTTTTTTTATTTTAAGACGGAGTGAGTAACATTTAGATAACATATAAGTTAATGATTGAGACAACTTTTATTAAGCCATGAACTCAGATTTTGAAATAAATAATGATATGCACCAACACTCCGCTGGCTTCCACTTCCCGCGATATCTAGTTTTTAGCTCGCTTCCGCTTCCCGCGATTTCTATTTGGAGGTCTTGGATGGCGGGCGCGGCCACTGGGGCAACCAAAAGCTGGTGAGTGCACGACATGACCGCGGCGGAATGAAGGCCGACGGACGTGAGGAGCTGTCCGCGTTCGTTGCGAGCTTCCCATCGATCCTGATAGAAAAAATATAACGTCGTCTTGAGACTACTAGCAGTTATGACAAGTTTTGGGCGCCATTTACAGCTGATGCGGCCAAACGACGCGAGTTAAGGCCGCGCGGATGGGACAAGAGAAGGGGAGAAGACACTGCGACTCGTCGAATCAGATAAGATCGTCGAATAGGTGTTGCCACATGCTACTAGCTATCAATGCCAAGAAAAACGTCCGGATTTCACTTTTCAGAACAAGCTGCTGCTTGATCGTGTGATTCACGATTCGCGTCGCATTCAGGAAAGACGAGAGCGTTCCTTCTCTTTTCTAGAAGCATTGCATTTCGAATCAACGGTGAATTATCTTGTGAGGGTTTACAATCATACGTGTGGTACGTATTTTCCTTCTCTTTCAGCGTGGAACTCAGATCCATTACACGCGTAGTAAGATATGCGGTAGCTGTGCGCTCGCTTCTCATTGGGAGGACTGGTAACAGATGACCGCCGGTCCCACTGTTCCATGTTACGAAACGTTTTTAATCCTATGCCAGACTTCTTTAAAATTGATCAAATTTATAAAAAAAAAATAACAGTACCATATATAACAACACATGTCACACATAACCTTACATAGGGTGGATTCCCATATACAGTAAAGTAAATTTACTGTAGTCTGTCGACTATAATTTTCTACTAGATATATTTATGCAAATAGACAAGCATGTAAGGCATGTTTAATGTACTTTTGATAGCAAATCTAGTGGTACTTTTTTATTTACTTAACTATGTAATTAAATAATTAGTATTGGTTAAAGTTTGAGAAAAGAGTCAACATCGTATATATTAAAAAGTAGAGGCAATATGTACAACCAATCTATAAATACTCCTTGCAGGCACTTCTTCCTGCTGAAAGAAAGATAGCCATCAGCACGAATTCTGATGAGCTCCCAATTGAAAATTTATGTATAAATTATGATTGCAATGGGAGGATGAAGGAGGCAAATCGATTGATATCCCACATGAAACTCATTGTGTTCAGTTTTCAGTGGCACACAAGGGTCAAGTTGAGTTGCCAAGCCTCGATGTGTTCTCATCTTGGTTACTTTTGTGATGTGATGGAAGATCATAAACTGCGCTTGTACACAGGATAACTACTGTATCTTTTTTTTTTTGTGCCATTTGAATTTTAAAACAGTTCTCCAAGATTTTCGAAGCAGTATGCATCAGTGAACCTCCCATATTTCCAGTGCGTTCATGGAGCTAACGTATATGCAGAGCCTGACTGTGCAAGATCTGTCTCAGCAGCCCACGGTCTGCTCAAAGTCACCATCGAACTGGACAATGAAAACCAGCGACAATTGGATTGCTAGCTTTGGTCGAGATCCAACAACGTAGCAAGTTTAGGCCCTGTTCGTTCCGGCTTAAGCTGGTAGCTTTTTTCCTCATTTCTCGTTAGCACACTTTTCGAACTGTTGGTTGTTTTATCGGCTTAAGAGATAAGATTTGGTTGAATCCGTGATCGGTGGATTCAACTGAATCTCCTAAACCGAAGGAAACCCCCGAGCTCCACTAGTGCACATATAAAAGAGAAATTAGAGAAGAACGGGACGCCGTTCGCTCGCTCTGACTAAAACCCTAACTACTGTGCCTGATCCACAAACGCACTAGAAGGGGTTCGTGAGGCCCTCATTCATCTAAACACTGCAAGATCAATCAATCAAGCATCGGCACGAAGGAACATCAAGAAGAAAAGGGAACAGAGAAGAGGAAATCAAGATGGCATCACAAACAGGTCAGTGATTAGAATTAAATTTTCCGCATAGGTAATTGAACTTCTAAGGGGATTAAACTCAGTGAATCAATTTTATTCGACACTGTAATTTTAATTTCTCCAACATTGTGGTATCAGAGCCTAGCCCCTTAGAAATCAATCCCAAGTCATCATCCCTCAGTGAAGCCATTATCAATTTAACTCGGCAAAATCAAAATCCCTAAATTCCAATTAAACAGAAACCCTAAATCCCCAAAAATTCCCAAATCCGAAGAACCCTAATTTGAATAAGACCCAAAATCAACGCGAATTCAATGAAATCGGGATTATCTTACCCGATTCCTCGTCTTCGCTGCCGATGTGCTCGCATCCGTGCGTCGGTGTTGGGTAGCCGCCGTTGCCGCGCGTGGTGTGTTCTCCGCAGCGTGCGTGCCTCGGGAACTCCCTCTCCGCCGCACCGCTGACGCCGCCATGCGTCGCCGCTAAACCACCCCGCCGCCCCAGACCGGTCTCGCGCCGTCGCTCGGCCGCGTGAGACCGAGGCTCGCCTCGGTGTTGCTTTTGCGCAAAGGGGAGGAGAACTGGGGTGGGAGGGGGAAGAGGAAAGACAGGAAAGGAGAGCCTTGGCCGTCGTCGCCGCTGCTTTGCTCGGCGCGTCGTCGCCATCGCCGCCGCTGCTTGCTCGTCCAGCGCATCGGGAAGAAGAAGAAAAGAAACGGGGCTAGGGTTAGGGTTCGGCCGCCGCCGCCGATTTTGTTTAATCCGGTAAAAAAACTGATCTCAGCCGTCGGATTGAGATCGGACGGCGCTAACAAAATTAGACGCGGGGATGACCATAGCTGTTCGATCTGGATCGAACGGAACGATCGACACTGGCACGCACCATTGGCTCAGCGCTAAGCCGATGGGCTTTCTGGGCCGCGTGCGCGCCAACAACCACAGTGCTGGGCCGACTGGGCCGATTGGGCCAAATTGAAATTAAATCAATTCCCACTGTTTTAATTTATTTATTATTTTCAGAAATCCTTTTATATGCTTTCTTGGCCATTAAAAATGCTGAAAAATTATGGAAAATTATTATGATGACTCAGAAAAATATTTCTAGCTAAATGGAACCAACGGGAAGTTTTGCTGGAAAGTATTTATGATGTGAAATTATTTTTTGACCAACGTTAATTATAATTTCATGTCAAATAAATTAAGAATATTGCTTCCTTAATTATTTCTGCCCAATGGTGATGTAATTGAGGATTATTCCTGTTTTTTTATATATTTTCTAAATTTTTTCTGCCCAACGGTGATTAAATTTAGAAAAGGAGCCTATCATCGCATGTGATTAATTGAGCCAACGCAAATTAATCATATGCAATATTTTTACTAATATTTTTTCATTGGTTATTTTTAGCATTGGGGCAGCTTAAAATTGTTACACCCCTTGATGGGACAAATTTCGCTGAGTGGAAGAACGATGTGCTACTGAATCTTAGCATGTTGGACTATGACTTAGCACTAAGAGAGGACTCCCTTGAGGAGCCCATGTACACTGACGAAATGAGTCAGGAAGTTTATGATAATACTAAGTGGAGTTACGAAGAAAAAGTGGCCTCTTGGGAAAAGTCCAACAGAATGTCTCTCATGTACATCAAGAGTACTATCGCTCCAGGAATTATTGGAGGGATTACGAACTCAAATAATGTTAAGACGTACTTGGCAAACATTGAAGAGAATTTTAAGACTTCATCTAAGAGCCATGCCAGTACCTTAATAAGTAAGCTGATCACCAGCCAGTATGATAGCAAAGGTGGTGTAAGAAAGCACATCCTTGAGATAACTCATATGGCACATACACTAAAGACCATGGACATGGAATTGTCTGAAGGTTTCTTAGTGCATTTCATATTGAACTCTCTTGGTCCTGACTATAGTCCCTTCAAGATTAATTATAATACTCAGAAAGAGAAGTGGACCGTAGCAGAATTGATCTCTCACTCAGTGGAAGAGGAAGATCGACAAAAGGCTGATAAGCAGAAACTTAAAGATCAGCTCAACCTCATCCATACTAAAGGCAAGAGGAAGACAAATCAAGGTCAAAGCGCGGGTAGTGGCAGAAAAAAGCCATATCACCCTCATAAGTCTGGAGGGAGTAACACTGCTCAAGCAAAGCCGCATCCTCAGTCTCAAGCTTTAGCTGCCTCCACCACTGCAAGTCTATATTGCAAGTTTTGCAGTAAAGATGGACATTGGCAAAGGGATTGTCCACGCTTCCGAGAGTGGCTAGCTAAGAAAGGTATAAATGAGATTGATGAAATATCTAATATTAATAAGTTATTTTACTCTGCATTCTCCATTAATACCTGGTGGGTTGACTTAGGTGCCACTGTGCACGTCTGTAACTCATTGCAGGGATTGACTATTGTCCAGGCGGTAGCAAAGGGGGAGCGAATCCTAAGAGTAGCTGATGAAGCGGAGATCGAAGTGAAGGCCGTTGGAGACCTAGCACTTAAAACAGCTGCACACATAATCAACAGAGTGCCTAGTAAATCAGTGCGTAAGACCCCTTATGAATTGTGGACCGGAAGAAAACTGACACTCAATTATTTACGTGTGTGGGGCTATCGTGCGGAAGCCAGAATATTTAATCCACAATTAAAGAAATTAGATCCTAAGACTGTGAGCTGTCATTTTATCGGTTATCCCGAGAGATCCAAAGGATACCGTTTTATTGCCCAGACCGGGTTACTAAATTTGTGGAGACTAAACATGGTGTCTTCCTTGAGGACAGTAAATGGGGGAGCTAACAGAAAAGGAAAATCAATCTTGAGGAAATTCGGGCTAATATTCAAACTCCGGAATTCCGAGAGACTGATATTCCAATTATTCAGAACATCCCCATAATTTCTAATGTGCCACACGATGTAGCACCGCCAACGGGTAATTCTGGACCGTCTGGGGCTACACCTTCTGTTGAGGAAAGTGTTGAGAGTAATCATGATGATGAGCCTCAACAGATTGAAGTGACACATATAAGAAGGTCACAGCGGGTGAGGAGATCTGCCATCCCTGATTATTATGAAGTATACATGAATGAAGAAGACATGGGGAAGGTAGACGATCCCACCTCATTCAAAGAAGCAATAAACAACAAGGATTCATCTAAATGGCTTCAGGCTATGGAAGATGAACTAAAATCAATGTGCCATAATAAAGTATGGGATTTAGTAGAAGTTCCTAAAGGAGTCAAAACAATAGGCTGTAAGTGGGTCTACAAAACTAAGCTTGACTCTAGAGGGAACATCGAACGATTCAAAGCAAGGCTAGTTGCCAAGGGTTTTTTACAGAGAGAAGGATTTGACTATAATAAAACCTTTTCTCCTGTCTCTAAGAAAAACTCATTCAGAATTGTCATGGCGCTAGTGGCTCACTTTGACTTAGAACTCCATCAGATGGATATAAAGACTGCATTTCTAAATGGTGACCTAAAAGAGAATGTTTACATGACACAACCGGAAGGTTTTGTTATGGAAGGAAAAGGCCATTTAGCATGCAAACTTAATAAATCCATCTATGGACTTAAACAGGCGTCTAGGCAATGGAACCTTAAATTCGATCAGATCATCAGACAGTTCGGATTTAAGAAGAATGAGGTGGACAACTGTATTTATGTTAAATATAAAGATGGTAAATTCATCATCCTAGTATTCTATGTTGATGACATTTTGTTAGCAAGCAGCGATAAGAACCTGCTGCGAGAAACTAAAGAATTCTTGTCATCAAAATTTGATATGAAAGATCTTGGTGAAGCATCTTATGTTTTGGGTATTGAAATTCACCGAGACAGATCTAAAGGAGTGCTAGGACTATCTCAGAAATCTTACATCTCAAGAATCTTAGAAAGATATAATATGAGTAAATGCGTCTCTTCACCTGCTCCAATAATGAAGGGCGATAAATTTAGATTATTCCAAAGTCCAAGAAATAAGTTAGAATCTAAAGAAATGGATAAGGTACCTTATGCTTCAGCTGTCGGAAGCTTGATGTATGCACAAGTCTGTACGTGACCAGACTTAGCATTCGTCACAGGGATGCTTGGCAGATTTCTGTCTAAACCAGGAATGGACCACTAGAAGGCAATAAAGAAAGTTCTGCGTTATTTACAAGGAACTAAACATTACATGCTTACATACAGAAAGTCTGATAAGCTTGAAGTCCTAGGTTATTCAGACGCTGATTTCGCGGGGTGCGTAGACACAAAGAAATCCACTTCAGAATATATTTTCACCCTTGTGGGAGGAGCTATTTCATGGAAAAGCTCTAAACAAACGCTTACTGCATCGTCGACAATGCAAGCGGAATTTGTAGTATGTTACCATGCGACGGGACAAGCCGTATGGCTTAAGAATTTCATCCCAAGATTAAAAGTGGTTGACAACATTGAGAGACCACTTGTTATATACTGCGATAATGAAGCTGTAATATTCTATACGAGTAACAACAAGTCAAGTGAAGCTGCCAAACACATTAACATTAAATATCATGTTGTGAAAGATAGAGTCCAGGATCAAACAATTAAGATTGAGTACATAAATACTAAATTTATGCTTGCGGATCTGCTAACCAAAGGCTACCTCCCAACCTATTTAAAGAACATGTGGCCGGCATGGGATTAAGTGATTGCCTTTGACTAAGATCCTGGAAATAGGGGATTAATTTTTCAATCAACCCCGCTAAGTTAAGATGTGAGTTTATTTAAATATTATAGTGAACTATAAGTCTTGTAGTCTTAATGACGTTTAAAGTTGTTATGACACATTGCCTTGGAGAGCTGTTTTACTTAATAGACTTAGAAATTAATTAAGCCTTTAAATCAAGGGGAGAATGTTGGTTGTTTTATCGGCTTAAGAGATAAGATTTGGTTGAATCTGTGATCGGTGGATTCAACCGAATCTCCTAAACCGAAGAAAACCCCCGAGCCCCACTAGTGCACATATAAAAGAGAAATTGGAGAAGAACAGGACGCCGTTCGCTCACTCTGACTAAAACCCTAACTACTGTGCCCGATCCACAAACGCACTAGAAGGGGTTCGTGAGGCTCTCATTCATCTAAACACTGCAAGATCAATCAATCAAGCATCGGCATGGAGGAGCATCAAGAAGAAAAGGGAACAAAGAAGAGGAAATCAAGATGGCATCACAAGCAGGTCAGTGATTAGAATTAAATTTTTCGTATAGGTGATTGAACTTCTAAAATGATTAAACTCAATAAATCAATTTTATTTAACATTGTAATTTTAATTTCTCCAACACGAACTACTAAACGGTGTGTTTTTTATAAAAATTTTTTATATGAAAGTATCTCTAAAAAATTAAATAGATCTATTTTCCAAGTTTTTAATAGTTAATACTTAATTAATCATACGTTAATGACGTTCGTCGTTTTACGTGTGGCTTATAAGCCAAAAAAATAAACCGTCTCAAACACCCTTTAATAAGAAAGATAGTTGCTACCACTAATTTTATCTATGTAAACTACTCATTAAGCAAGAGTTAGCATATATAACACACCACCTCTACACTAACTCTATACAATAATTCAAACAATTTATTTATTCAATCTATTCTTTCTCACCGCTACAGAACAGGTCAATCATATCGTCTATCGTGTTGGTTAAGAAAACCCAGTACTAATAGAGATTTCAAGTCCAACCACCCATCCAGCATTCTCTGCATATAAGAACCGGCACCAATAACATTATATTAGTGTGTTATATTAGTGCCAGTTTAATAAAAAAAACTGACACTGATGTATAAAATATTAATGACGGGTTTTCAAATGAACCGACGCTGATGGCTATCGAGCCGAGCAGGATCGAACATTTATCCATCGAGGCCGCGACTCCCTGTCTTTCTCCCTCAGAATCATATCCCGATCTCTACGTCTTCCTCACGCTCTCTCCATGACATCGCCGCTGCCGCCGCGCATCCTCATCGCCGGCCGTCGCCGCGCCTCCTCCTCGCCGCTGCCGTCACTGTGGCTTGACAAAGAGGTGGGCGATGAGGAAAGAAGAAGGCGGCGCCGGCCCCGTCTCCCCGTCCTCCCCGGGCCCGTCGAGACCACAGCGCCACTCCCCTCATAGCCTTCAACTCCGGCACGACGGAGTATGACCTCGCAGCCACGAGATCCGGTGGCCACGGCCTCCGACTCGGCTTCAGATCTTGCTTTTTTTTTTTTCTTTCTTTTTTGTTGGTTGATTTCTTTTGCACAGCGGCAGCAGCCTGCACGAGGGCAGCGGCAACTCGCTCGCTGCACCACCGACGAGGAGGTAGGGAACGACGGATCCAACTGCGAGTAAGTTCTGTGTTCGTTGTTTTTCCGATGGATGCAACTAATGCAAGTGGATGTGTGTTCCAGCGCCGGATTTGTTTGTTGTTTTGTCCAATGCATTCAACACCAGATGCAATTTACAGTTAAGATGTGTGTTCTGTGCTTGTTTTGCGTTAAAAGTTGGTGTATGGGGATTGAAGTTTTTGGGTACAAGTTATTCTCGAATGTGTTGATTCAAGTTGATGGATGAGGATGATATTTGTATGAGGATCCAATCTTTAGGATGCTTTTTTTTTATTTTTTTATGTTGGCATTGGTCCTGGTCTGCACCAAAACCAGCACTGATGCTATCCTACAAAGCCGGCCCAGGTTGCTCCCGAGATTCATCAGCGCCGGTTTGTGAACCTTACTAAGGAAATTTCAGAGGCTATTATTTAGCATGAAGAATTTATTAAAAATAAATCCAACCATGATTATTAAGGAAATTCTATTTTCCCATCTTCACCTTATTTGTTAAGGATTTTTCTTCTTTAAGATAATTACTAAATTGATCTTCCATTTCTAAAAACACTCTTTTAGGCTTAAATAATTTCAAGAAGAAATCCTGAAAATATTAAGGCCCTCCAAGCAGATCAAATTTTATTTAGCCCCTTTTAAATGTTAGAGATTTGATAAGGTTTTATTCAAACACTTTCATATACATTAAGGATTTTCAGTAAACTGATTTTCAGAAAATTATTTTATTAAAATGTGTTTTTCAGAGTGTGAGCATCTGCTCATCGCAGCGTGTTTAATGTCTTAAAGCATCTCCAACAATAGTCCTAAAAATAGAGTCCTACTTCCTGAGTAAGGGTTCATTCTACCTTCTGGGGCTTTGTTTTTAACAACCAACTCTAATAAGGGCCTCGAAATGTGAGCCCTTATTTCTTTTTCTCTCATATTTCAATATAATGGATATGTATATTTTCATATTATATCACTAAAATTCAAACTCAAATATTTGTAAACCATAACAATAAATCATATTCAAATTATGATTTCAAATAAGACAATTTAAATTTAAATTTAAATTTAAATTTTTTTCTAAATATAAAAATCATATAAGTATATAGAAATTGTCTATCACACCACATAGCAATAAATTACGATCAAACTATAACGAATCATACTAGCTAGTGTCATGAAGTGTCCACAAATGCTTTACAAGATCATCTCGAAATTTCTCATGCACTTGCTTATCCTCAATTTCCTGATGAATCTTGAGGAACTCGTCGAGTACGAGTGGATTACGCCGTTGGTACTCCTCCTCTCTTAACAGCTCACCTTTATCTTGATCATAGTCATAGCCCCTATCGTTATCTGCATCTCCTTATCATAGTCATAGCCCCCATCGGTATCTGTATCTCGTTCATTTTTAATGATCATGTTGTGCATGATAATAGCAGCTGTACCATAGGATAGGGTGTTCTTGTCCTAAAATCTAGCAAGACCCCTCACTATAGCAAATCGAGCTTGTAGGACACCAAATGCTCTCTCTACATCCTTTCGCACCGATTCTTAAGTTTTTGTGAAATGAATTTTCTTGTTGCCGTATGGATTACTATAGCTCTTAACAAAAGTCATCCATGAAGGATAGATCCCATCTGCAAGATAGTATCCTATAGTATACTTGTTACCATTAACAATATACTTCACAGGTGGTGCAATCTCTGAAGTTAGCCTCTGAAATAGTGGCGATCTATGCAAAACATTGATATCGTTGAGAGAACCAGGTAGTCCAAAGAAAGAATGCCAAATCCACAAATCCTCAAATACAATAGCTTCAAGAATTATGGTTAGACCATCCACATGCCTCGAATACTGTTCTTTCCATACTGTTGGGCAATTCTTTCATCTTCAATGCATACAATCAATGCAACCAAGCATGCCAAGCCATCCTTTCTGCAGGAGGTGGCTGGGGAGGCGACGGATGGGGAGGCGGCGTCTCTGGCTGGGAAACGTCGGAACCAGTGAGGGGGAGGGCGGCTTCGGCAGCCCTGGGCCTGGATCCGGCGGCGCCGCTTCTTCCCCACTCGGATTGAGGCGGAGACTAGGGCGCGGGGGAAAAATTGTTTCGCGAGAGAGAAAAAACTCTTAACTGTAGAGTAGGGAGCTCCCTACGTACCAGTAAGAGATGGGGCTAAGGAGGAAGATTTCGGGGTCTCCATAAAGCAGGGACTCGAGTTGGGACCCTGTTGAACTTGAGTTTTTTTTGTCTGGCTTCAAAAAATAGAGTAGGGACCTTATTTAGAGTCTCTGTTGGAGATGCTCTAAGAACTATATATTGAAGAGGCGAAGACCAGGAGTCGCTCGGTGCCTCGATCGCTGCGATCTAAAAATCCTCGCGAGTCGCAATCGATCAGAATCCTGTCGGCTCCCTCACGATGGGCCTCCTTCCTCCTGGGCTTGGAGCTGGGGATGTCACCCTCTGGACTGGGCCCTAGACGGTCACACCACCCACCTAGGCCCTGGACATCAGTAAAGAAGTACTCCCTCCGTCCTAAAATATAAAAATCTAGTATCGAACTCCGTCCTAAAATCTAGTAGGATGTGTCCCATCCGATACTAGGATGTGTTTCATTCGGTACTAAGTTTTTATATTTTAGGACGGAGGGAGTAAGTTACGACCATTCAGTTTTGTTGTGCTATATTGTTCTCTCTTCCTTTCTAATTGGAGACATTTCTTCATGGTTATCTTCTTGTGAGCATTTATATTGGTCTTGGTTTACAAGTGAGCATTGCTGATAGATAACCTAGAGCCTAGAGTCTACAGATGTCCAAGCAAAACATAGTGCGAAAACTAAAATGCCTGCTTTGCTATCCCTCTATCCTGGTTCGTTGTGCCACCTCCACGAGTGCAGCCACAAACAGAGGATTAAACATAGCAGAAACAATGGGAAAACAGAGTATATCAGAGCACGAGCTCGAAAGATGGCAAAATGCACACGTGGTTTGTACCGTCTGAACTCTGAATACATAGCTTTTCTAGGCTTTCCCTTCTCTTATCTACAGCAGCAAACTGACATGCAATGCAAGTTGACTGATTGTAACAAAAACAATCCAAAGTCAAAGTTCTCGGTTTAATCAACAATGTAATGCATGTAATAGATGTAAGCGATAGATATCTCTGATCGATTGCAGCTATAAAACCTATATAGAGGTGGCAATATCGTTCCTAGGAAGCTGGTTTATATGGCTGCTCTGGCGCTACTTCTTGGACAGGCCATACTACCCTGCATGCTTTTTTGTTAACTACTCCACGATCGTGCTTCAATCAACGTTTAAATCCTGGTCCCACAAAAAAAATCACTCGCTAGTTTTCAAAAAAATATGAGTTAAAGAATCGACCTACAAAGGACGAGCCTTATGTATGAGATTGTGGCTTCATAGCACGGGTTAAAGACCGATCCATAGAAAGTGGCTAGGGGTGAATCCAATAGATAGGCTTCGCTAGTCTCGAGCCTATCCTCTAATTTTTTGAAAAAAATCAATTATATATTTTATCTTATTGTGAATACAGATCTAGACATAGATAGATAAAAATTTTCTCCAAAGTACTTATACAGAACCATCGACTGATCTACTGGATCTAGCTATATATGAGCTACGAACTCAAAGATGGTCAAGAACAGACTAATTCATTGGATCTAGCTATAGACAAAAGTAGACTCAAGAGAAGGGGTAGAAAAACTTCAAACAAAGAAACTTGCTCATGGTAGGTGATTTAACTCTCGGTAATTTTGCCTAAGACATAATAGATATTTCTCCTATTCATATTCAAAAAAGTAGGAATGGAGAAGAGAGATGCACTCCACATAATATAGAACAAGGTGAAGCACACCCGACGAGAAAGAATAATTTACACAAAAGAATTACGATAATCTCAAAAGCAACAATTATTGAATTGAAATATTGTTTAGAAAGCTCAAATACATTTAAGCACTTTCATAAAGACACTAAAAATCCTCACTTTTCCTCTCCAAAATCTCTCTCGTAAGACCTTTTAAACAAGCTCTCACATAACTATGGCAGTAAACTCTAGCCTTGTCTCTCTATTTTATATGGCCCTAAATGACTGATTACATCCCTTAGCAAAGGTCTAAATAGCCCTCAAACATACCCTTACTCCAGGCTAATCTCAGCTCTTAATCTGAACTTGGCCCTAGTCAGCTCTTGATGGACGCACGTCGCTCAGCCTTCGTGCACGCTGTTCGGTTCAACGCACGGCCGCTCGCGTGTCCAGGTCTCCTGGCCTCTCGTGCTGATCCGCGAGATGCCGCGCAAAACCAACGAGCCACGCCGCGGTGCTCGCATGCTCCGTGTGCACCCGCACATCTCGACCAAATCCTGGGCAGGCTGCTGCCTGGGCCTCCTGCCTCTCGGCCTGCTTGACATCTGTGACGAGCCCCAAATCAAGCTCTTGGGCACATGCAAGCGCCAGCCTTCAGCGAGCATCGAATTTTTTTATTTTTATATTTTTTTTAATAAAATATTTACAAAAGTACATTTTCCTTTCAAAAATTAACAAAAAATATACCCTAACGCTCTCTGAGAGGACGTTTTTTATGAAATCGTCCTCCTAGAGGTGATTTGATGACGTGGTTGACGGCAGTAGGCCGGGCGGCCAAAACGGCTGTCAGCACTTTTGCAGGCGGCTCCCCTTGCGCTAGGCCTGAAAACGGTTGGTATATTCCGAACCGACCGACGCTGTTTTCCGGCTTTTACGACTGTTTTTTCTTTTTTTCGGTACTGGTGCATTCGTTGATAACGGGCTCGGAAACGGTATCGAAAATGGTTTAGTAGTTACCACGCGTTTTAACTTCTGTATTTATTCGAAATTAACGCCAAGTTTACCGTATTTATTTAGAAATTTTATCGTGGTACTGATTCGGTAAAAGATGAACATTTACATTGCCATATGTCATCGTTTTTTGTATGTTTCATGTTGGACAATTTTGACATTGTTTTCTGTGATGGTGATTATATGCTGAATATTGTAGTAATTATGTTTAGTGATTATATGAGTTACTCTAACATCCATTTGGTAAAATTATTTCCGATCCGAATTAATGGATTCCACGATATGATGACATTTTCGACGAGCCAACTCCGTTTCTGATATTCCGATTTTTCCGAAGCCGTTTCCATTTCCGACATTTACCTGTTTCCGATTCTGATTCCGAGTAAAAATATGAAAAAAAAATGATTTAAGGGTTTTTTTCGATCTTTTTCGACGTTTTAGCCCTCTTGGCCGCCCTCACTAAGGGCAGTTTTTGGGCGGCTCAAGGGGCGTCTGCAAATTGGCCCATTTTATAAAAATCATCTCCCAGAGGGTGATTGTTTTATGGTTGATACAAACTTCCTCTCCGCTCGCAAAAATTCATAAAATTCACAAAAACAATAGAAAAGAAGAGAGAGCTGAGAGCGAAGGCGAACGAAAGTGGCGAAGCCCCGCGTTTTACGGATTCGTCTATCGGTAATATTTTTATGGCTCTCTGCAATTTCTATTTCTATTCAACAATGATGTAATTATGTGTACGTTTGTACTACTTCTTCCAGGTAGTAAATATTAAGTTTTGGTACACAAGGTGTAGATGTATTAAAGTTAAATTATAATGGCTAAGGAATATGATAGGCGCTGAGAGATTAGGTTTTTTTACTAGATGAGTGCA
>RYFJ01002157.1:0-123344 GCA_003991445.1 Oryza meyeriana var. granulata
GCTAGGTTCGAATGTGCTAGATCATGTACCCTTACTTAGATTATGAGATCAAACTTAACTGATGCCAGCCGTAAGATAGAACAGATATATCGTGGTAAGCCGTATTACCGTAGATCGACTAGAAATCGAAACTAACGAAGGACAAGTCCCTAGCTAATACAATAATCGGCGTAACAAGATTACCCTCTCGCAGGAGGTCGAACTTAAACCGATGTAGCCCGGCCTCGAGAAGTAAGAACTTGAAAAAGGTGCGATGCGCCGAATTTGTATTGATCTGTGTGAATAATTTACAAGGTACCCGGGATACGTATTTATACTCCAGTTGGATACAAGTCTTATGGACATTAGATCAGAGACACACGATTTCCTAATTACGCAAAGGAAAACACTAATAAAACCCGATCGGACACGAACATCAGGTTTCCTAAAAAAAAGAAAATACTAATATATGCCTAATTAATAGATAAGATATTAACTGCCTTTCCGTGGTCTTCACGATCCCTTCTCAAACCCGGCTTCCTCCAGATTAATTTCTGCTACTTGACTGTGATTTTTTCTTTAACCGAATTTGATAAAGAATCATCCTAAATTTTGGCGTTAACACATGTTGATGTTGTGTTGCGAAGGATGGTCTCAGGATCGATTTATTAAAGTTGAGAAAATTATTATTATCAAGTTATTAAGTTATTACTTATGAATCCACGTTCCAAAGATCTTGGATGAGGGGGCATAAGTGTTTCAATCAACATCTACTAAATTAAGCCTAAGTTTATTTAAGTATAATAGTAAACTATAGATCTTGTTGTCTCAGTGAGGTTTAATGTTGTTGTGATATATTGCGTTGGAGAGCTACCTTGCTTAGTCAGTTAGCTTCAAAATCAAGGAAATAATGTTGGTTGATTTTATTGGTTTAATGCCGATAGTTTAGGGAGAAGATAAAATAACCACCGGTTTCTCTCCCTAACCAGAAAGAAAGGGAAAAGTTGATTTTGTGATCGGTAAAACTAACTGAAAATCCTAATTGGATTAGCCCTGAGCTCCATCGGTGTGCAGATAACAGGGAAAGAGGAGACTAAGAATTAATCGTGCAAATTAAAACCCAAAACTAGTAACATTTCTCATAGCAGCATTTCTCATAACAATTGTAGAATAAGATTTCTACACTTGTAATCTTAATGGTCAAGAAGTAAGGGCTGAAAAATAAAAAGTGACACAAAAACTCGATTCAAAAATTTAAAATTTTTATAAACCAAAGCTGAAACAAGCATGCAACCGTGCGGTCCAAGCGTAGTACAACTCATGTGATGAACCGATATGCAACAAAAAGGAAGAATTTAACGTAAATTTTCATGGCCAGGTTACCCAGGTACTGAGTGGCTAGCGTCGAACTACCCCGGGTACTGCATGGTATGTGTGCCGTGTGCACTGTAGTAGATGCTGCTGCAGTCTAAGCTCGTACGTACACGTTACATATGCAGCAGGTCGCAATAGAATTTGAGCAAAGCTCTACCGATCACTCGGAAATTGCCTCGCAACTTCAACTGAATTTCCTTGGCCGTTTCTTAGCAATTTTCGGCCTACTGTACATCAGAACATAGATTTGAAAATCAAACAGGAAAGACAGTGAAATTAGGGTGGAATGTTCAAACTTGAATCCTAAGAAAAATCTTAATAGGAGCAAATGCTCCGTTTTGTTGCATGGATGCTTTATTCCCTAGTTGGATTTAGGGCTCTTTTGGATTGCTACCAAAACATGCCCTACCAATGTTTTGGTAGCTTAAATAGCACTTATGCTTGGTTTGAATTTAAGACATTTTATTGGTAATTCCCATGCTAGATTCAGTGGTGGAGCCAGAAAGTTTACCTATAGGTCAATTCTTATTAATCCAACATTTAAGTGAGGTTATTTACCTAAAATTTTCTGAATTTACGTGTAAATTTAAAGGTTTACAAGGGGCTTTCTAAAAAACTTTCTATATAGATCAATCTAGAATATTCTTCACTATAATTCCATATTTCGTCCTGGATGTTTTGTTTCCACGGTTAGTTTATGTGAGTTTCTTTTTTCGCCCGGTATTCCTTTTTAACAGGACGGAAAACTTTCAGCAAATATTTGAATAGAAAGTTTTGAATTTTGAGTAGAGCGTTTTAAAAATCAAACTGAAAGTTTCAAACTTTGGGTAAATTTTTTAATTTTAGTAGAAAGTTTTAAAATTTGAGTTGAAAGTTTTAGAATTCGATGGAGTTCTTTTAAATTTCTAGTAGAAAATTTTAAATTTTGACTTGAAAGTGAGTTCAAAGTTTTAAAATTTGGATAGAGTTTTTTTAATTTTCAATAGAAAGTTTCAAAATTTGATGTGAAAGTTTCAAAAGTTTCTCAAATATGAAATCAAAATCTTTAAGTTGAACTATTGTAGCGGATTTATTTCCCGAATTTTTTGCTAAAAGAGTCTGTTTGTTGTTTTACTGTGCTGAAGTATTTTTTTTGTTGCAATAGAGAGGGATGTAGATTTGTTACTATGTATTCCCGTTGTCCCAAAATAATTATTGTCCGAAAACCTTCTTTAATGAGGATTAATTGAGACTTAGGAGTGAGAGAGTGGTTGGAAGTAAGATATGGTTAAATTTAAATGGAACAGATAGTAGTACTTAGGATTGTAATTATTTTGAGAAAAAAAATTTAAATTTAGGATTATAATTATTTTAGAACGGAAGAAGTTTCATGTTATTGGTTTTGTTACTCACGGATGTTACATCAATGTTTCATCGTTGTTAATGTGGCACTAGATCTGATTTTTTTCATCCATCCGATGCGTGAATGGGTCGTTCTGGCTAGTTCATTTTGGTTTCTTAGCCTAATTTCAATGAAGGTTTCATATTGATGTTTCTAATATAATTATATAAACAATAACGAAATAAAATAGTGTTTGAAATTATTTTCCTAATGCATAATTTTATGTGTGGTTTTATGGGATCCAAATAGTATTTAATTTCATGACTTATCAACAGTTGTTATTCATGTATATATGGTTTCATCTACATGAAACTATTTCACCCTCTCTTTTCTTAAATTTGATATCATATCATCAGAAAATCTTATATAGCATGCTAATTAATGAGAATAAAATCCTATAAAACCTTTTATTGAGAGTAGCCCTAGTTTCCTGCAATTGGGATCATTTTCAAAATTCATTCCGAGCGGAATTAGTACTAGTATAACTTTGTTACAGAGGCGGGGAGTTTTTTTTTTTTTTTGAGACAACAGAGGCAGGGAGTTATGCAGTGCGCCGTGATGGCGGCATGCAATCCATCTGTCACAAGCTTTCGACACACAGAGCGCGCCACGAAGCGCGCTTTCCAGGCTTCCACCCACCCAGAGCAGCCCAGTCAGTTGCCGCGCGGAAAGCCGGAGCCAACCGCGCCCCCCGCCCTGCTCGCCATCCGGCACACGCCAACGCCACCACGCGCCCGGCGTCCCTCTCCTCCAAACCCCCTCCTGCACCACGCTGCTGCAGAAGCAGAACCACCCAAAAACGCCCAGCTGCCTACCTAGCCATAGCCATCACTCCCTCCGTGCAAGCCTGCATGCATGCATGCATGCAGCTCCACCTAGTAGACGAAAATGACGGCACAGAGCCAGCCAGCGGAAGCAACAAACCACCACTAGCTATACTACCTGGAGCTGGAAAAGCGAAACTCCGATGGATGCATACACGCATGCGTTTGCTCTCGCTTTGCTTCCTCCTCTGCATGAGCATTGAGCAACAACCAGTTCGTCCAGAGCAGGTTACACCTGGATGGACGGCCAGGAGGAGAGAGTGGGGGCAGCAGAGTGGTCCCGTGGCGGCGTCGCTGGGCGGAGGAGCGGCGATGCGTGCATGGCATGGCTTGGCTCCTCTAGGCGCGTGCAGAGGGAGGAGTAACTGCATGTAGATGGAGGGAAGAAGACGACGGGGGAGATTGGTGCTATTGGCGCTGGAAAACGAGGCGCGCGGCGCTGCCAAGCGAGCGAGGCGAACCACGCCTCCTGCATTTCTCAGGCTCAAAGGCTGATTTAAGCAACCGTACAATTGCTTCGTCCACACGGATTTGTGTACCCCAACAAACAAGCACATCTTTTTCTTTCGCACGGAAGAACACCACCTCTAATAAAATTGATAAGACAATTTGATCTGATAGAGGACGGGTGATAAATCATGAATGATTTGTTTTGCACGCCAATTTGAATTAGTGAAGATTTCACGTAGTTTGTTATTACTCTTATCCCAAAAGAAATTTTAGTATCACCGCATCTAAAGGTGCTAAGTTATGGAAATATGAATGAATAATCTCATAATAAAGGTAAAGCAATCTTTTCACTATTAAACTATTTTGAAGGCAATTGCCATAGCGAGAATATTGTTGAAATAAATATAGCCCTAGTCTTTTAAGAAAAGGTGGGCCAAAATGGTCATTTTTCATTCCATGTTATCCCATTGATACTTTTGAGATAATTTTATAGTTTTTTCTGTTTTAATTTGAAGCAACCAAACCATAAGTTTTTTTAAAAAAATCCAAAGTCACACCACATTGTCAACATAGAAAAATAGAATTATTTAATTGCTTTTTCGTAATGCTAGCATATCGGTACCGACATTTAACCGTAACTCAATATTTGGATGCATTTTTAATATGTCAGCCAAGTACATTGACCCAACATGTACGGAAAAAGCAACCAATTCTATTGTCAACATTCGTTATGCATTACAAAACCCAACATGAATATCTTCTAAACTTGTACATAATCCGTGTCGCGAGCGAGACATTTTGGGCCCTCCCATTGGGAGCCTTGGGGACACTTCCCTTGGTTGGCATAGCCAAGAACCCCTCTCTCGTTCCCCACTCTCATCGCTTTCAATGTGCTCCTCTCCCGAAAAGACAAACGCAGGAGCCTTCCAATCCTGTGTTGCGACTTCCTTCCCTCCTTAAAACCTCTCCTCCCTCTGCACGCTCCCCACTCCCTCCACCCATCGCCATGGCGCCGCTCCACCGCCGGTTGCTCCTCCTCCTCCTTGCCCTCGTCGCCGGCCTCCTCCTGCCGCGTCTCGGCGCAGCGTCCGACGCGGGCGCGCTCCTCGCCGCCAAGGCCGCGCTCTCCGACCCCGCCGGCGCGCTCTCAGCCTGGCGGGCGCGCTCCAGCGGCTACCCCTGCCGCTGGCCGCACGTGGCGTGCGCCGGGAACTCCATCGCCGGCGCTGTCGACGCCGTCACGGGGCTCTACCTCGGTGGCCTCTTCCTCGCCGGCGGCTTCCCTGTCGCGCTCTGCTCGCTGAGGTCGCTGCGGCACCTCGACCTGTCGTCGAACGACCTCACGGGGCCCCTCCCGGCCTGCCTCGCTGCGCTCCCGGCACTCGAGACGCTCAACGTCGCGTCGAACAACTTCTCCGGCGAGCTCCCGGCGGCCTACGGCGGCGGGTTCCCGTCGCTTGCCGTGCTCAACCTGATACAGAACTTCATCTCCGGCGAGTTCCCGGGGTTCCTGGCCAATGTCTCGGCGCTCCAAGAGCTTCTGCTCGCCTACAACTCGTTCTCGCCGTCGCCATTGCCGGACAACCTCGGCAACCTCGCCGCGCTCCGCGTGCTGTTCCTCGCCAACTGCTCCCTGACCGGTAACATCCCTCCTTCCGTCGGGAAGCTAAAGAATCTCGTCAATCTGGACCTCTCGAGCAACAACCTCTCCGGCGAGATACCACCAAGTATCGGGAATTTGAGTTCTTTGGTCCAGATAGAGCTCTTCTCCAACCAGCTCTCCGGCAGGATTCCGGCGGGGTTAGGTGGCCTCAAGAAGCTCCAGCAATTGGACATCTCGATGAATCACATCTCCGGCGAGATACCGGAGGACATGTTCACCGCGCCGAGCCTGGAGAGCGTGCACATGTATCAGAACAACCTGACCGGGCGGTTGCCAGCGACGCTCGCGACGGCAGCGAGCCTGACCGAGCTGATGATTTTCGCCAACCAGATTGAAGGGCCATTCCCGCCGGAGTTCGGGAAGAATTGCCCGCTCGAGTCACTGGACGTCTCGGACAACCGGATGTCCGGCCCGATTCCGGCGACGTTGTGCGCCGCCGGGAAGCTGACCCAGCTCTTGCTGCTGAACAACAAGTTCGAGCGCGCCATTCCTGCCGAGTTGGGGAAATGCAGATCGCTGATGAGGGTGCGGCTGCCGTACAATCGGCTCTCCGGCACGGTGCCGTCGGAATTCTGGGGCTTGCCACATGTCTACCTGCTCGAGCTCCGTGGGAATGCTCTTTCCGGCAATGTCGATGCCGCCATTGGTCATGCCGCCAACTTGTCCTACCTTATCATAGATAACAATCGATTCACTGGTGTTCTCCCTACTGAGCTGGGGAATTTAACCAAGCTGGTAGAACTGTCGGCTTCAAACAACAGCTTCTCCGGGACAGTGCCAGCATCAGTCGCCTCTCTTTTGGATCTTTTCCGGCTTGATTTGAGCAACAATTCCCTTTCCGGAGAGATCCCGCGTGGTGTCGGACAACTGAAGAATTTGACATTGTTGGATCTTTCAGATAACCACCTCAATGGTAGTATACCTGAAGAGCTTGGGGTTAACCATCAGATGAGTTCGCTTGATTTGTCAAACAATGAGCTTTCTGGTGAGGTGCCTACACAATTGCAGGATCTGAAATTGCATGATCTTAACCTGTCCTATAACAAGCTCACTGGGCATATTCCATTCTTCTTCAATAGCGATCAATTCCGACAGAGCTTCTTGGGTAATCCTGGCCTGTGCTATGGGCTATGTTCAAGTGATGGCGATTCCGATTCTTGCCGGCATGCCCGAATCCAGATGGCTGTGTCCATCCTCACTGTTGCTGCAGGCATCCTACTCATGAGTGTTGCCTGGTTCACCTACAAGTATAGGAGCTACAATAAGCGCGCCGCTGAAGTTGATATTGAGAATTCAGAATGGGTGCTCACATCCTTCCACAAGGTGGAGTTCAATGAGAGGGACATAGTGAATAGCCTAACTGAGAACAATTTGATTGGTAAGGGTGCAGCAGGGATGGTGTACAAGGCTGTTGTCAGGCCTAGGGGTGATACCTTGGCTGTGAAGAAGCTTTGGGCAAGTAGCACGGCAAGCAAGAAGATCAACACCTTTGAGGCGGAGGTGGAAACATTGAGCAAAGTAAGGCACAAGAACATTGTCAAGCTCTTCTGCTGTCTTACAAAAGAGGCCTGCCGGTTGCTTGTCTATGAGTTCATGCCTAATGGCAGCCTGGGAGACTTCCTCCACAGTGCTAAAGCCGGCATCTTGGATTGGCCTACAAGGTACAAGATCGCAGTTGATGCTGCTGAGGGCCTCAGCTACTTGCACCATGACTGTGTTCCCGCGATCATCCATCGAGATGTGAAGTCAAATAACATTTTGCTTGATGCGGACTTTCGTGCGAAGGTAGCAGATTTTGGTGTCGCAAAGTCTATTGGTGATGGGCCGGCCACCATGTCTGTCATTGCTGGCTCTTGTGGATACATTGCTCCTGGTGAGTTCCTTATGCCTATTTTGTTTCTGAGAAGTATTCCTAATTGTTATAAGTGAAGGTGGCTTTTGAATTTGATTTGATGAAAAGTTCAGACAGTTCTATTTTTGTGCAGAAGTTCTGATTAGAAATTTTTTTACTTGTGGACTGCGGTAGTGGCTAAAAATTGTCATAATTCACCTGAATTTGTGCTTAGTTTCTTATTTGTGTTTTATCTGTTGTGTATCACAGAATATGCCTACACTATACGCGTAACCGAGAAGAGTGATGTGTATAGCTTTGGTGTGGTCATGTTGGAGCTTGTCACTGGTAAGAGTCCCATGGCATCGGATATTGGTGACAAAGACCTGGTGGCGTGGGCGTCCACCAATGTGGAGCAGAATGGGGCAGAGTCAGTGCTAGATCAGAAGATTGCTGAACAATTCAAGGATGAGATGTGTAGAGTTCTGAAGATTGCGATTCTCTGCGTTAAGTACCTCCCAAACAACCGCCCATCGATGAGGCTTGTGGTGAAGTTCTTGCTTGACATCAAGGGAGAGAACAAACCGAAGGCGATGAAGGTAGCGGAGGCGCCTTTTTCCACATGATTTTTCGGGCAACAAATGATACTAGTAGTGGTAGTATGTGCTCTTCTTGGACCATGTAACCATTGGAATTATATCCGGTCCTAAGAAGTGCACACCAGATAGCAGCTAGCTAGCTCTGAAACTTTAGCATTTTGGTAACCTAATAAGCTTGCAAAAGAGTCGCGTTTTGCTCTTAATGAATGAAATGTGCCTGTTGCTATCAAGCTAGAGTGCCTCTGACAATTTTTTTGATGTTCATGACTGGTTAATCTTTTTGTGGGGACTAGTTGCATCTTTCTGTGTCCATTTATGATCCTGAAAGGTGCTTTTGTTATGTTTTTGCAACCTTTCCACATGGTGCATGTCTTGGTAAGATACTTTGGAACATCTTATGGAGATGCTACTATGCACAGTGAGTCAAGACACTCAAGAACTTCAACATGATTAGAGAAACATAGTGCTTGACATTTTCTGTCCACCTTTTGCCATTGCAATGACTTATCTAAATCATGCAACAGTTGCTCAAGTACCAAACAATTATTGGGTTTCCATCAGAATCAGTGCTTGTGTACAAATGTTCTTTTTTTCTCCTTGAAAAACTTGCCACCTTGATAACAAAAAGGCACCTGTTGTAGTGATTGAATTTTAATAGCTCTGTTGTCCGCATATCTTCTTTTGGCTGCTGCTTTTGTTTGCCCTGTTTGTCCTTGTAAGCCGACACTGCTGCAGTGAATCACATTCAGACAAACAGGCTCTGGCTGCTGCAATAGGAACAGAATGAACAGAAGCTGCACAATGCACTGTCACTAGCCCTCTACCCCTACTACTCAGTTCAAAAGAAGCTGTATTCACAGAAGCTGTATGTTCACCAGCTTCCTCAGTTCAGAAATCATTGCTCTGTTACTGAGACTATTTTGCTGTGGGCCACAGAACTATATCTTGCACGTGCCTTTGGCAAAGTTGCGTATGACATAAACTTTGATGCTCCCTCCATTTTTTTTATTCAACGTTGGTTAGTACATTATCTAACAAAGTTGAACTAACCAATGTCAAATTAAAAAAAATGGAGGGAGTACTGTAGTAACAAACATCAACTTTGATAATGGCTGCTATTAGTTCCCAATTTCTGCCCAGGTCTGGACCAAGTTACTGAACTTCCGATTGTGTCTGTCAACTCCCATACCCTAGTACAAATTATCAATTACTCCTCGTTCAAGTCTTTGTGAGGTTGAAGAATTCAATGTTCTTTTATATGGAGTATAGTAAGCATATACAGCCAGTACATTTTCCTTTAGCAGTGCCAAGAACTTCGTAAAATGCACCTCGATATTTTTGAATCCTACGTTCAGAGAAAGCATAGGACACCTGGCCCAGTGATTCATCAAACCTTGGTAAGACAAGCGTACAAGGACAAATGGATCTAATTTTTGCGACTTCTTCTTAACTGACCCGGCAGAACTTCTGTCATTTTTCTCTTCAATTTTTTATACGACTGCTCATAACGAATTTTATGTTTTAAGTACTGTTCTGGCTTTTCAATCCTATATGTTCCTTTATACAGCTATCTTAGCACAAGAACACAGTTAAATGTGGGCAAAATCCTGTGTGTAGTTTAGCCTGTTTTTGTTTCAAGACTCTGTAATCGTTGTGTTTTAGCTTTCTTCAAAAACCGAGTAGTTGCCTGATTTCCAAAAAAAAAAAATGTGGGCGAAATGAAAAAAAAGGGACTTCGAGACCATGACCATAACATTTGCATTTACTTAATATTCTGATCACATTCATCACACACGTGAAGTACTGTACAGAATGTATAAACTGTTTTTTGCTGCAGTAGTAATGAAGTATAATATAGCAAACGCCACCGAAAAAGACATAATCACATAATCAACTCAACCATGCTGTTTTTCTTTCCATGAATGCAAAATCTGCATGGACCCCAATTGATATGACACTTCGGAGCTGCAGTCTTGTGGGCTCCATGAATTTCCCCTTGATAAAAGTCTCCTCTACACCACTAGGGTTCTTGGAGCTGCCAATTTAGTCTCAATGGAAACCAATGGGATGCGAGTGTCGGCGGAATCCAGTCATTGCAACCCCATGATGGTGAAATCCAACACAGAATGAAACAAGAGAAAGTAGAAAAAGAGAAGGAACATCAAGGGGTTTTATTAGAGGAAAGGCCGGAGCCATGCTTTTTACAGAAAGCATATCGATACATACGAGTTTTAGCTGGGGATTCCAGCTATGGAAAAGGTTCAAAAGCCAGATTAGCCATACAGACCATCTTATCGCAGCGACCAACCAACAGGTTCAACAACAGAGAGAAACTACTGCAACCATCCAAGCTATGAAGCTATCCTACACCAGCTCTAGGAGACGGCAACTTCTTCACCATGCCTTGTAAAGCAGCAATGCTCCCCTCCAAGTTGTCCAGTTCCTTAAGCTTCATTATGGCTTTCCACTGCAGAACATCAAGGGGGTTGTGATGTAGGATTGTACAAGTGAAGAAAAGCAACACAGTAACGCAGTTGGGGCAATTCAAACACAAAAGCCAATCCAAAATGACTTGGTCCACTCCTGTTCATATCTACAGCATCATACCAACCATGAAACATGTTAGAAAAGATATCGAATATACTAATCCTATTAGGTTAATCCTATTAGATTATAATTGGACTTAGAGTTGTATTATATAGTATGAGATGGAGTTAGAGTCAGACTTTGTAACCCGACAACCCTTTAAATAAAGAGAAAGGGCGCCATAATATAACCAAGGTGACGACAATATAGCGTAAACGCGTAGGAAGAGGATGACGGCAAGACCATAGACTCGTAGTGGCTAGATGTGCTATGTTAATTGAGAAGGAGCACCTATAATCAGAGCCTCAAAGATTAGACTTTGGCTTAACATCGTTAACAAATATTATGTATTTCTGTATCGTCATCTAGTATGTCTATGGTTGATCAATGACTAACAAGACTAGGAAGATTATTCGTTGTTATACTTTATTAACTAACTTTTATAACAAGACATTATCAACAATTACGAAATTAATATTATGTGAAATTGGTTTCAAATACATATCAAACAGTACCACTTACATAGCACTAAACATATGTATTATAGGCTCATTGTTGGTCAAAAGCTACAAAGTTAAAAGTTTGAATTTACATGCCAGGCTTACATTAAACAGTGGAGGGAAAACTTACTTTGTGGAAAAGTTGAACTTCATTGAATGGCTTGCAAAATAGTTCACAAAGATCAGAGAGAAGTTTATCTGTCTGTATAGACAAGATTACCAGGGGCGAATAGCTGATGCAGAAATTGCATGCTGCGATTACTGAGCAGTCCAAATTAGATAGTCCATTGGTGAAGTCAAGCATTTTCTGATCTGGTATTGGAGTTGTTGGGCCTTTATAGGCCCATGTGTCAGCTGGTTCAGTACTTTCGGCCTAGGCCTGGACTGGACGGACCATCGAAATCGGCTTTCTCGTTCGGACTTTGACGTGTCACGAGTACTAGCATGAAAACGGATAGAACAGTTTTCGGTCCGATCCGCTCCGAACCCAAGTGAAGTGATGATATAGTAAGATAGAACCCAAGTGAAGTGAGCATTTATTTATGTATTATTTTATAATTAAAAATTTATTAATCACTAATAACAATAATTATGGATACTAATGACAGTAATTAGAGGAGGGGTTACCCCAGCCTACCCGCGCGCGCTATAGCAGCCCCCATTTCTGACGGTGGTTTCTGATCAAGATTCCTGATCACTAGTGCGAAGAGTTCTTCGCATGATCTGGTTCTACATTTTGTCTATGCTATTTTTTTTCTCTTCTCAGCTGCTGTTTTTACTCAGGATAAATTAGAAAACATTGATTCCGTTCGTTCCTGCTGTTCGCTTCAGTACTTCCATTCGCCCCTCCAATTTAGAGCTCCTTGGTATACGGTGGATGTGGATTATCCAATTCTATCGGCATTCGGTCTGTGGATTACCCGACAAAGCGCTAATTAGACCGGTTTTTAGATCATATCACCACACCTTACGACTAAAACCATACACCATCATTGTCTATTCAAGGGCTCATCTATTTTTTTTTTAACTTTGACTCTTTAGTTCGGAAGACTAACTAGCTTTATTGTTTAATGCTAAGTTATTGTATTTGTTCTATAATTTATATACATACATACTATCCGATAATTTTGATCCGTTTCTAATCCGACTCCACTCCCAACTCTGAACCATTTCCGACATTCGCATCCACATCCAATATAAATTGTCTAAAAATATTGTGTAGGATATAGGCCCTATTTGAAATAGATTATTCACTGAATTATTGTCATAGATTATCTACTTAATTATAGAGATAAATTAAATATTTTAAAAATAACTTAATAAATAGCTTAGAACAAGTGGTATAAGCAATAAATGTAACAAAGTTTTTTAAGAAAACAAATTATTAGAGAGATGAAGTAAATAATCTACCGTAATAATTCGGTAAGGTAGCTAAAAAGAATGGTGTGGTATGACCATTATCTATATGAATCCGTCGCCCCAAACGAATACTCAACATCTTCAATCAATTTAGTTTCGTTTTAGTGCAACAAAATGTACTTAGATGCTTAAACTTATTCACTCGTTTTCTGTAAATATGCTTTCCGAACTATTAAATGGTGTATCTTTTGTAAATACTTTATATATAGAAGTTTCTTTAAAGAATTAAATAAATCTATTTTTTAAATTTATAATAGTTAATATCTAATTAATTATGTACTAATCACTCACCTCATTTCACACTGCTAATAAGCACAAATCATAAGCTAATTCAAAAGGTGCAGCTTCGGATTCTCTTTGTTGCATTTCTTTATAGTTCTCTTCCCGTTAAATTTGCGCTTCTTCTATACTGTCTTTAACAACCGTGACCCAAAATATAAGACCCATTCATTCTTTGAGTAGCGCTACAGACAAAGAGTTCAATACCCATTTTTGTTTTTCTCCAACAACACGACCCAAAAGATAAACTTTTCTATAAATAAGTCTCTAGGAGAGAGGATACTCAGATTTAGATTATGTCTCTTCTGACACTCAAAATAGGTCTTATAAGTACTCTGTTAGAGGCTATATGTATCTTGCTAAAAGACCCATTTTGGGTTTAGGTGCCCTAATGAATCTCCTGTTAGAGACAGCTTTATCAATCACAATCGTCTGGGTGGTGTAGTCGGTTATCACGCTAGTCTCACACACTAGAGGTCCCCAGTTCGAACCTGGGCTCAGACAAATTTTTATAGCAATTTTTGTGATTTGCTTGCAGATTGATTGATTATTTTGTTGGTTTGCGCAGATTGATTTTTTGGTGATTTGCTCGCAGATTGCAATCCTGCTCAATCTTCTGAACCTGCGATGCGTGTCGACACACCGCACCCCCAAGCGACTAACCCACTGTGTGCCACGGTGCCACCACATCTCAGTCAGAACCTCACCCTGACACAGACACCTGGATGTTTGAACATCTCACCAAATCTCATCATTCATGTTGCTTGCAATCTCTACCCTACCTTCTTCGTTTCGTTACTCTCTATGACTTAAACAATAGCTATTTTTATAATTTAAATTTTATTTAAAATATAGTTATGTCTATTTTTCAATGCTATTATGTTTATTATACCTCTACTAATTAGTCATACCCGTTAACCACTTTACCCCCTATAAATTTTTCTTACATTAATAAAAAATAATATAGTCTTTTTATCTTATTTCTTAATCGTTTTAAACTAATCTAGAAATAACTATATTTTTAGTCTTTTTATCTTATTTCTTAATCGTTTTAAACTAATCTAGAAATAACTTTATTTTTAGCACGAGGGAGTAGAGATTAAGCAAAAGATTTGTCTGTGCCTTTCTGATTATCTAATCACATCAATCTATGTTGATACTTGATACTATTCGCTTTAGAAAAGGAAGTGAAAGATGGTGAGAATCGTCGAGCTGTGCATTGGCAGATCGCTGGGAGAAATGAGAATCTTGCTTGCTGCCTTGCTGCACAGGAGGCAGGCAGCTACAGAGCGCAGGGTTAGCTGGACCGCAAGTCATGGACTAATGGTGTGTGATTCAGAGTTCAGCATGATGGAAGATATCGTCCTTCCAGACGAATTGCACACAGAAAATATCTGATGCTTAATTTTGTTTGGAAGGTTCTGGCTTCTAAATCTTATCATTGACATAATAAACACAAGATTGCTCTGGTAATTAAAAATTTAGGAATATCCACTTAATTCCCCTGTCGCTTCTCTGATGAACACTGAAATTAATTTGTTTACAGACACCTTTGTATCCGCAAACAAAATTCATAGATGTTTGATGAATTTGAATCGAGGAAGGCAGAGAGAAATATCGTGCAATTATATCATCCAGATTGCATGATTACCGATGCAGGAAGAGTTAGTTATAATTCAGAGTTTATGAGACTTTTAGATACACAGATATAAACCTAAAATCCATCCCAGTGGTACAATCTAGACCATAATAGAAACACTAATTTAATAACTTGGCCATTACAAATATCTCACGTCCTCACCTGGACTCAAACACTAATTTAATAACTTGGCCATTACAAATATCTCACCCTCACCTGGACTCGCCCTCACTTGGACTTTTCAAATAATCTTACTTAATTACAGTTCTCGCCTTCCTTTCCAAATAATCCTTAATTTTCATTTCATTTCAGTTGGTATCCAGATGAAATTCTGGTTACACCAACCTAGTAGTTACAACACCCATCATCTGATCTATGTGCTCCACTGAACTTGATTAATTCAGGGAGAAAATTAAGTAAAAAAATGATTTTTTAACAAGGAAAAAAGATTAGTAGAACCATTAGCTAGCTAATATCTGTACTAATGCTACAACTGTGACAAGTGATGGTCACATCAGCTGGTGATGCTTTACAATGCGTTCCTTCGCTGGAGGTCGACGACGACGACGGAGATGTTGTCGGAACTGCGGCGCGCGAGGGCCAGCTTGGTCAGCAACGCTGCCGCCTCGGCGCACCACCGCTGCCTGCCACGGCGGAGGCAGGCCTGCGCCACCTCGCAAGCTGCCTCGTTGCTGACCACGTCCCACAGCCCGTCGCTGGCGAGGATGAGGCACTCGTCGCCGTCCGACCTGTCGGTCACCGTCACCTCTGGCACGGCGGTGACGTACGGCTTCAGGTAGGCATCCCCGATCGAGCGCGACATGGCCAGGACGCCGAGGACCCTGGCGCCCTCCCAGAAGATGACGCGGCCGCCGGCCTCCTCGATTCTTTCCAGCTCGTCGGGTCGGTCGGGCTTGTGGTCGGAGGAGAGCGGGACGGGCGCGCCGTCGCGGCAGAGCACAGCGCGGGAGTCGCCGCAGTTGGCCACGACGACGCGGTTCTCCTCCACGACGGCCACCACTGCGGTGGAGCCCACGTGGTCACACTTCTGCGCCTCGCACCGGCAGCAGCTGCCGCTCTCGGCGCGGCAGCCAGCAATCACCTCGGCGTCCATCCTGGCGAAGCTCCGCTCCATCGCCCCCGCCCAAGACGCCGGCTCGCGCGCCGCAGTCGCACCGGCGCCCATCTCCTCGGCGACGAGCTCGTGCATCCGCTCCCTGCACGCGTCCGCCACGTGCGAGCAACCATGCCCGTCGAACACCCCGTAGAAGTCACACCTCGCCGCGCCATCCTCCAAACCGTCTACCTCCCCCTCCACCGGCGCGGCGAACGCCTCACGCAGCGACACGGCATCCTCCATCTCCCTCCTCCTCCCAGCGACCGATGTCGCCCCGTGCCTCTTCGCCACCACAACAACCCCCGCCCCGCCCGCCACCACTCGGCCGCCTCTTCCTCGTCGCGGCCTCCTCCGCGCCGCCACCAGCCGCCGCCTTCCACCTCCCTGTCCTCCACCCCAGCCCGCCGCCTCCCCCCGCCCGCGCCCTCGCCTCGCCTCCGCTCCGCACCAACCACCACCGCCGAATCACAACACACCTCCGCCATCGACATCAAGCACACCACCTCAAATCAACCCAACCCAACCTCCGAGCTCCAGCAAGGGCCACGATCTCCACGAAGAATCTGAAGAATGAGAGAGCCGGAGACGAAAGCAAGGCGGCCTTAAAAAGCCCCGGGAGGCGGGGTGCGTCGTGTCGCGCAGTCGTCCATCCGGCGACAGGTGGTGGGAGCCGCCCCATCCGGGCCGTCCACGAGGCGGCACTGCCCGCCGCGCACCGCCACACGACACGTGTCCTCCGTCCCCCCACGACACCCCGCCCGACACGTGACGAAGCTACCACTGCTGCAACGTAATGCAAAATATCGCTATCGTCGTCGTCGCCGCGAGCCACGTACGTCCGATCTAATTGCAAATCAAATCATAATCTAATCGCACCCGGTTGGGCGAATAACGTAGCTGCACCGAAGGAAGCCATCAAGCCAGCCCACTGCACCGCGATGGCGACCGTCTATTGGACACGCGCGTCGCTGTGCCGTGTTCGACGGCGACGCACGCGATGGCACGTCCAGACGCCGTGGGGCCCTTGCTGCAACGTGTGTGCCTCTGCTGGAGTTTAATCTTTTATTACAGCAACAACTAGTCTTCCGTCTCTGAATAATCCGTGTGTTTTTCTAACGTAAAGTTGCTGCGGTTTGATTATTATTTATTTGGTGCGTGCCGCGGCGGCATTGGCCACCCCCGGAAATGGCGTCGACGACTCGTGTCTTTTGTTTGACCTCGCGGGTCGCATGACACGTCGGGGCAGCACGGCTTTTTGGCCTTTCGGGAGGGTGGCTGGGCCTGCCGGCAAGCGGCCACCTAACGCGTGCTCCGCCCAGAATACGCGCGGGCCCACAGGGGCCCAGCTGTAGCTTTGCCCCGGTCTTTCGCTCACACGTACGTATCGATGCGGTGTGGGGATCACGGCGTCGAGGTGGTAAAACTGGCGGTTTTTGCTTCGGATTCGCGGGATGGGCGAGGGCGCCGTGGGATTTGGGTTTGGCGGTCAAGCGGCGAGAGGGCGGCGACCTCGGCGGGAGGATGGCTGGAAACGGGGGCGTGGTGACACGTAGTGTGCGTTGCGTGCGTCGGGCCGGGGGAGGGGTCAAGCCGTCGGGGCGTGGGTGGGAAATCGCGGAGTTGATGGGGTTGCGCATGACCGGTGAGGTGGCTGAGGTGCCGGTGCGTGCGACAGGTGTAGTATCCGTGTAGGAGTGGAGTTGGGGAGAAAACGATGGGCGAGAATCGTGGATTCTGATGCTCTGTCTCGCCTGTTGCCACGGATGGAGATGGTGTGGTTTGTAGGATTTTTGATGGTTCCATGTAATTTCGGTGGAATTCATCGGGAGGTATATGTTCGTCTCGGTCATAGAGTGACGGAGGTGGGTCTCGTGAGTCATCAGGTGACTTTGGATTACATCGGAGTTGCCAATCAAAACTCCGTGGAATCAAGCCCATAGTAAATTAATCCCACAGTCATTCATACTAAGGTAGGTCCTTTTAATAAGTGTGCATTCATTCTTTATTGTCATATAGATAGGTACAAATAATTTTAAAAATAATAGATAATTATGTGATACATCACTCTATCAACATGTAAATTTAAATTTGACCTATACAAAATAAAAAAAAAATTAAAAAATGACTGTAAATATAACTTTGTTCTTTTTTTTCCCACTAAGCAGATCGAATTTTAAATTGAGTTTTTGCATGATGATAGATGACAAACCATATTAATATTGTCGTTTTTCTTTTTTTTTTATAACTATTTGATTGATTTTTGAGAGTTCAGAAATAAATGCGGGGACATATCTTTTAAGGGTAAAAAAATCAGCTCCTCTATATCCATCAATTTTTCAAGGGTGAATTTGATGTGCACGATTCTTGTAACAAGAGATGTCGAAAATCATGTGCTCCTACTAAATATGGAAAATATGTGGTAACCATGTGCCCTGTAAGTTGCGTTTAAGGGCTCCTTTAATTTGTAAGAAAAACATGAAAAATTTGTAGGATTTAAATCCTATAGAAAAATTTTCTGTTTGGTCTTTTGAAATAAAGAATTAGGATGCAATAATCCTATGAAATTTCTATAAAATAACACAAGACAATGAGATTTGGAAGGAAAGTTAGCATGAGATTTAAACTCATGGAAACTTTCCTTTGAGTCTTTATCTCTTCTCTCTAATTCCTGTGTTTTCATGCACTCTATTTAAACAGTCATTACTGTATTTTTTCTATATTTTACTATCCTCTGTTTCACATATACATTCTTATCAAAATCTTTTGTTTTTCCTATTTCTATATTTTCCCAATCCTGCGTTTTAAAGAGCCCCCTAAATGGGTTAGCATTGTACGACCCTTAAACCCTATAGTTACTTCTACCTCTCCTAGAAACTTTTTTTTGGATAATAGATAAAATCCAGCCTTGTTTTAACAGAAACTACAACCACTTATTACATAGTTTTTGTCTCAAAACCAACATAACATCTAACAAAGGATGAACAGAAGACACGTTAAAGAGCCACCAACAATAAGAGATACAACTATTCAGTGAGCATTTAATCCTATTAATAAATCTCCATCTAAAGTTGATCAATATTTGTATGGTTGTTGTCTCCATGTTTCGACATGCTATATGAATGGAATCCTCGTCCTCTTTACACCTTTGTAGTTAGGCTTAAAACTGAAGCTAATATCTTACCTTGAAAAGTACATACATATAAGATTTAGTTGGAGTTTTATAAAAACCATGTTATTCCTATTGAACCATAAAGCCCAACATAAAGCAGATGCTCATACCGAAATATGTTATTTGATTCTTAACTCAATTCCAACAAGCCAACTCTCAAACATCGGAGAAACTATTTGGTGTTTGCAATCTAAAGGAAATAAAAACAATTCTCCAACTAAATTTAGCAACATGAGAATTAAAGAATAGATGTGGGATAGTTTCATAATGCATAAAAAACAGCATATGGTACTACAATTCTAATTTCTTGTTGCTAGAGCAATCTAGCCTTGTTTGGCACGGCGAGTCATCCGTAGAGAATAAAAGAGAGCTCACTAGTGCAGATCCAGGCATCCATGACAGATCATCTATGCGGGTCAACAGGATCCATTCGAGATGACTCATCTCTAATGGGACAAAAAATAGTCCGTTTGAGATATGGCTACCGAGGACAACCCATAACAGATGATGTGATGGGTCGTAGTTGTAACCCGTTATAGATCAACACAACCATGGCCCATTAGAGATGACATGTCATCTATGACGGATATAGTGGGATGAACCGTCACAGATGAGAGCACTCATCTCTGATGGTTCGTAACTACCACCCATTATAGATGAATGAAAATTTAATTTTTTGAATTTTTAAACCACCTCGGATAGAGACACGTCCTATATCAAAGTTGTAGATCTCGATGAGATCTACATCTTTATAATTGACAATATTTTCATTTGAATTCGTTTACCTGCCCAAATATGCATTATAAGTGATGAGATCTATTTTGAAAAACGAAATTTCAAAGTTTTCAAGCGACCTCGGATGGAGATATGCCCTATATCAAAGTTGTAGAGCTCAACGAGGTCTACAATTTTATCGTTTACAATATTTTCATTTGATATCATTTACATGCCCGAATATGCATTATAAGAAGAGATCTATTTTGAAAAACGAAAATTTGAATTCTTCAAACGACCTCGGATGAAAATATTTTCTATATAAAAGTTGTAGAACACGATGAGATCTTTGTAGTTGATGACCTTTTTATTTAAAGTCACCTGAGTGTCAAATATATGTTATATGATTCGGGCAAGAATAGTCAAAATAATAGCATCGAAGAGTATTCAACATGAGCTCTATAGGTGAGTTGATAAGGGTACACTCTGTAGAGAGAGATATCTTAGGTTCGAATCCTATCTACCGCATATATGCATAATTTGTCAAAAAATCATGGATTTGTAGATAGTGACACGTGATCATGCCTAGATGGCTTGCCATTAGTGACGGTTGGTTTTGCTTGACAAATAACTACTCTAGTTTGGGCAAGAAAATCCTATCTCACCAAGGAGAGTCAAATCGGCTCTGTCTCTCAAGGGCAAGCATGATTCAAATAAATAAACAGAGTTTTTGCGAGTTATAGCTAAGTTGGGGTAGCTATGTCTTGTTCAGTTGGGCAAGAAGGACAACACAACCAAACATTCTCTAATCCTCGACATACTTCACCTCCTTTCCCATTTCCCTTGGCGAAGATTTTAATTTTTTGAATTTAGCAACACATGTTTAAGTTTTTATACGAAATATTGCAAAATTTCCTAAATATAGGATCTTTGCATCCCCGATTTATTTTTTGCAACATTGAACTCTAGCAAAGGGTACCTAGTCTTGAAGCCATTGGAGGAAACGTGGCCGTACTCTATCGATCTCAAGACACTGGAGGGTGAGCACTCGTAGAACACGCACACCGGCATCACGTTCCCATATAAGCTGCCGTTATAAATGGCCAAATGGGCCGTGCTCTTATGGGCCAGCCCGAGTACAAAGCTACAGAAACCGGTCTGGTACGGTTTGGGCACGAAAGGAAGTGGGCCGTGCCTTGTCTAGGCCGAGGACACAGCAAGCCAGGCTAGCCCGGTGTGGCACGATCCGAAGCACAGCATGGCACGCACGGCCTACTTGGCACATCTGGCCTAGCATGGCACGGCCCGCGGGTGGCACGGTATGGTCCGGCTCCTAGCCAATGGAAGTGTGCCACATGTCCTCCAACGGCCAGGACAACGACTATTTTTTGAAAGTAGCTGTTGGAGCGTGAAAAAATCCAAAAAAATACGAAAAAATCTCAAAAATATCAATTTTTTTCCTATAAATAGGGCAGCCACCTTCAACATCCTAGCTCATCCAAACCTCCCATCTTGTGCTCTCTTGTGCTACTTTGGGAGTTTGTGTTCTAGTTTGAATTTTTTATTTAGACAATTTTTGTCAAAAAATCAAAAATGTTTTGAGGAAGCCCTCCGCAGCTCCACTCCTCCTACAAGGTAAAAAAGAGATTATGTTTTTGCATTTCTCGTTGTTTGTCTATACTATTCGTTATATGAATTAATTTTTGGATTTATATACACGTATTTTTTAATATTTCAAGATGGATGATTTGAACTACCTATTGTTCCATTTAAGCGACTACAACTCGAACTTCATGCCAATGAAGTACACAAACGCCGAGTAAGATTTCACGGGATCGGCTCTGACACCGAAAGGACAGCATGAATAAGTACATGTGGCTTCAGAAGGATCAGGAACTATGAGCGGGAGTGCATTGATGGCCAATGGCTCAAAGAGATCAAGAACTTCTACCGGGTGGCAATATTTTGATAAGATCAAGAAGATCGGCCCCAATAGAAGGGAGGTAATGTGGGTGAAGTGTCGAATATGCAAAACCAAACTCTTTGAAAAATCTTCTATTGGAACAGGGCATTTAAAGCGACATGTTGAGTCTTGTGCAAAGAAATAAGGATACCAACTGTAGCAGCAACAACTGCTACTAGATCCTGACGATATAGTACACACGTGGGAGTACGATCCTTAGGTAGCGCGAGAATCTCTTACTCATTTAATTGCTAGACAAGATTTATCCTTAAACTTTGGTGAGTCTACTGTATTTGAGAGTTACGTTAAAACCGCTCATAATCCTATGTTTCAATCTATTAGTAAACAGACCACGATCCATGATTTGGTAAAGGTTTATAACCAAGGTCGTGGCACATTGAAGGCATCATTTGCTACATGCACCTAATTTGTTACTATCACCTCTGATATCTAGTGTGCTAGGGCTAAAGAGGATTATATAAGTGTAGTTGCTCATTTTGTTGATGATTATTGGGAACTATAGAAAAGAGTCATAGCATTAAGTTTAATTGATGTTTCACATACTGCTGAAAATATTGTTGAAAGAATATCAAGAGTTATTGAAGAATTTGGTCTTAGAAATAAAATCTTTACAATGACATTAAATAATGAAGCTACAAGTTCTAAAGCCATGCAAATTATGCAGCCATTATTCTATGTTTACGTTGAATCATTTCTTCTACATCAAAGTTGTGCATGCCATATTATCAATCTCATAGTTACATCTGGGTTTAAGAGAGTAACTACATATATTAATTCCATCCGTGAAGCAATAACATGATTAAATGGTTATAACCCTTGACCTGCAAATTTCAAACGATTCTGCATCGGTTTGGATAAGCGTCCACGTAAGTTCCAAACAGGTGCGGACCATCGGTGGAATCCCACTTATCTAATGTTGAAGCATGTGTTTCCTATAAGGATTTACTGACTGTTTTCTTGCAATCAAAGAATGCTGTAACTAATGATGAGCAACTGCTACTGACAAAATAAACTTGGTATGTTGTCAAGAGGTTCTTTCTCTTTCTTGAAACATTTTATGATGCAACTTTTACTTTATTTAGAATATATTATCCAACAGCTAATTTAATCTTGCATAAAATTTTTGAGATTGCCACTTTATTGTGAGAAAATGAAAATGACTATCTACTAGGACCTGCAATATTTCATATGAAACGGAAATATCTTAAATACTAGAAGGAAATCCAAACGTTGTATTTTTTGCATTTATTCTTGATCTTAGGGGTAAAATGTGCGGATTCCTCAATACGTTGAATCTTATTGGGGACACAATAAATATTGATTATACTAACTATTATTTTAATGCTAAGATTAAATTATATGAAGCATTTCGAAAGTATGAAAACATGTTTCAGGTAGTTCGCATGCAAAGACCCCCAAATTTAGGGTGCTGGTTCCTTTTCTAACACAGGTGGTGAAAGTTTGGCCATCGCAAGTACTACCAATGTTTCTCATGGCGCCTAGGAGCTATCCTCCTATTTGGATAACGACTCCATCAATCAGGAAGATCTCAACATGCTCGGATGGTGGAACGATCACAAGACCCTATATCCCGTGCTCTCAAAACTAGCATGGGATATGTTCATAGTGACTGTATCTACGATATCCTCCGAATTGACCTTCAGTCTTTGTGGAAGAATTTTTTAGGAGAGGAGAAGAAATCTACGCAGCGAGGTGGTAGAAATGCTACTTACCGTCATAGATTGAGAGTTAGCTAAGAAATGTGCCCAACACACCGTGGAGAACCAGGATATGGCTGCTCAGTTCGACAATCTTTACCTAGATCATGATGAATTAGATTAGCATATTTTTATTTTTGAGTTTTGACCTATAGGTTGTACTTTTTTTTTGTCATGGTTTTCTCAAATATGAATTTTTACATGACAAAGTTTTTAAGGAGGCAATCATATAATATCAATTTCAATAAAGGTCATTCTTTTATATTTTTCTTTATTTTCTCTACCATTTCTTTCCATTTTTTTCTTGTCTCCCTTTTTAGGTCTTCCACGCGGCGCCGGCAAACTCCTACTCATCACCAGCCATGCGTCACGCGCGCAATCGCGGACACGGGCGGCATCTGCCGCGCCTCGGCCTCCCCGCCTTCCCGGCACAGTGCTCAAATTTTAAATGAGCGTGGTGCAGGGCACGCATCCTCGCTCTCGATGACATCCGTCACTCAGCCTCCCTTCCAGCTCCCTTCTCCTGTGGTCCCGCCAAGCGCCTACTGGGCCATACGTGCTAACGGGTCAACGCCAGCCCATGTGCCACAACCGGGCCTGTGCCTGCTCGACATGGCACGATGGCTCTGTGAGCTATGCTTGGGCCATGGCATCGGCACGTGGGCTGACACAGCATGGCCGGCTACAAGTGTCGTGCCTTACCGGGCCATGTCAAGTCATGCCTTGGGTTGTGCCAAGTCATGCCTTGGGTTGTGCCAACCCAGCCCGCCCGTTTTAACATCTATAGCTGTCATGGCTAAGATTGACTAGAAGTTCTAAATTACTAGCAAGATCAAAGTTGAAGTTCTATCTTGTAAGCTGACCATTTCAAGTGTCCAGTTGACGCAATCTTCAGTTTACCCATTGCATCAACCGAAAGTTGTGCCAATTGTTCGAATTCAAATTTTGCTCCTTTAATCCTCGTTGTTTGGGGAATTGAATCATTAGAGAATCACCAAGAGACTCTGAAAATCAACCCCAATCCAAAAATTTTTGTTTTTTTTGAAAGATCTAATCCAAGAGAGCCCCAATACAGAAAATCAAAAGAAAATCCCTTTCCTGGAGATATCGCTCTCCACAAGTACAGCGGTGCGCTCGCTCCTAAAAGGCTTCTCGTGTGCTCCAACTTAATCGTACACCACTTTTAGCAATGGCTCGTAATGCGGCATCTCTTCCACTACCAGCTTGCTGCAATCTCCCGTATGCACACGATGAGGGAGGAGAGGAACAATTCTGTTAGTAAATTTTTAGGTGGCCCACTTTTTTATTTTAGGGAATCAAATTTATTGTATCTCTTGGAAACAAGGTTATTTTCATGCCTAAAATCCTAATTACATATTCCTAAAAAGAGATTTAGGGAATTGATATTTGGGCAACTGTTGGTGATGCTTTAGAAATTCAATTGCATCAAAATTCGATCAACTTCTCTTAAAAATTCAAAAATTGCAAAAACCCAGCTAAATATCACTCTATGTTTGAGATTTCCCTTGTAAGATGATTTGTTGCATGGTTTGAGATTTCCTCCCAATACCGCTGCTCGCGTATTCTTATGGCTTCTTTTTGCACGTCTATATGACCATTGTCCATTACGCTTATTGCCCAAACCCATCTTTTTTTCTCAGCAATATAGTATGACACTTGTCGGCGAAACGGGAACGGGGGTCCCACATTCTCGGGAACGTAAGGGCCTCCGGCCATATCAGCCCCCCGGGGCCCACTTTCTGGTGTAAAAACACTGGCCATACCGCTAGTTATTCTCTAAGCCGCCTGAGGCTGCCGCGCTGCCCGGTGGCCGGGACGCTCGCCTAAGAGCTCAGCGCAGCGCCCGGGCGCGGAGCCGGCTCGAGCGGCCATCACAACCACGCATTGGTGAGCCGACGGGCGTGGTGACAGGGGCGTCACCCTGTCCACCCGCACGAGAACGCTGAGCAGTCAGAATAGAAAACTTTTTTTACTGAGGAGGAAAAGGCTCCTTTCTCCACAGCGCTGGCCGTGACAAGTATGCTCGTCATCATCGCAACGACTTTGCCGCCTGCAGCGGCTGCTCTCCGAGGCGACCTAACGCCGTGCCTGCATCAACTCCGGCATGGGTGTCAACAGGCGGACAGACGACTGGACGCTCCACACCACTCCGGCGTGGGCGTCGCAGGCGGAGGGGCGCAAGGAGAGCTCACGCGGAAAACATCCCCTCCGCGTATCGGCACTGTGGACTCCCCTGAACTCTCTAAAGGAAGGAAGCCAGTGCCGGCAGAGGGAGGGGGGAAGCTCGAGCAATAGACAACAACGCAAGCCTTTACTGTTCTTCTTCCCCAAGTTCCGGTAACGCTTCCGACTCCCCGGGTACACCTTGTAACAACGAACCCGTACACATTTCCACACCGGCGTACTCAGCAGGACGTAGGTATTACGCTCCGGCGGCCTGAAACCTGTATCAATCCTCTCGCTCCTTGTGTGCATAGTTTTCTCATCTTCCTCCAACGCCTCCGCACCTGAGGAATCAGCTGCCCCTGGCCGACCTCAAAAGGGGGGTCTCCCGACTTCCGCGCGAGGCCTCGTCCCCGACAGCTGGCGCGCCAGTAGGGGGGAAGTTTTTCTTCTCAGGTCGGACGCAGACGCTCCGACACCGTCGCCCCTTCATGGCTGGAGGCCATCGTCCGGGGGATTCCGACGAGGAGTCCGCGCGACTACACCCCGCTGTGGCAACGGGGCCCAGAGGCAAAGCCCGTCACCTTCTCCGCCTCTTCCTGGGGGCGCGCTGGTCGCGTACAGGCGGGCTAAAGCGGCCCGCTGCGGCGCCTGGTGGTCGCTCGGCCCCTTCCCCCTCGCCGAGGGGCCGGCAAGTTTGCCCGCCGGGTCCGCCGCCGCTCATCCATTAGGGCGCGAACAAAGGCGCGTCCACGGCACGTCGCAGCCTCCACTTCCATTCCGCGACACCGCAGGAAGCCTCTTGGCGGCCGAAGCCTCCTGCGACCCACCCCCCAACCATTTCTGCCGGGGATGGAGGCCGGGGGCGCGTGGATTAACGAGATCGCAACTTGGTAGGCACCGCCCACCGCTGGGTCACGCGGCGGCCATACAAGCGCTGGGATTTCCGCCGCGCGACCTCTAGCGGAGCCGGGCCGACCGCCCGGGCCAGAACTAATTCCCGGGCCCGGCGACCTCCGCAAACCGGCTCGACCGACCGGGCCACTGAAGACGCCGGGTCACAACTGGAGCGGCCACGTGAGCGCGCTAAGGACGTTGTCAGGCATTCCGAGGCCCCGGCCTCCAGCCTCCGAACCACTAGTGGAAACCGCTATTCGTCACAGAGCAACCCAGTACGGCTGCTCGGGTTGCCTGGCTCTCTCCCAGGCCTGCGGAGGTTCGCTGGCCGTCTATGTTCCGGCCAACTGCCGGAGAAGTACGACGGCTCCCGTGGACCTCACGGAGTTCTTGCAGATATATGCCAACTGCATCCGGGCGGCGGCGCGGTGACGAGAAGGTATGGTGAAACTATTCCCGTCGCCCTCAAGGCCCCAGGCTCGCTCTGGATGATGAGCCTCCCCGAGGATCATCCGCTCTGGGAGAACCTTCTGCCACCAGTTTGTGGCAAATTTCTAGGGCACCTTCCGCGCCTGGGAACAGAAGCGACCTCCACGCCCTATATATCGTCAGACGTAGGGGTGACGCGTTGAGGCATTTCCTGCAGCTGTTCAGCCAGGTACGCAACACTAATCCTCACATCGCCCCACGCGGTTATCCACGCGTTCCGTTCGGGCGTGCGCGACCAGCGCATGCTCGAAAAGATGGGCACCGCGACGTCCAAACCACGCGGAATATCAGCCCTTGCGTCGACCACTGCGCCGGCAAGGAGGAAGCCCGGGCGTGGAACAAGCCGCGTCCTGAGGTCCTCGCGAGGACCCTGGGGAAGAGGCGCGAGCCTCACGTTCCGGGCGTTGGCGGACAGGCGGAGCGCCAGAGGCAAGGAGGTCGCCAGAACTTCGCCTTTGGCAGCGTCTGCGGCCCCGGGGCGCGCCGCCCGCAAAGACGACTACGGCGGCAAACGCAGAAGGCTGAGCGTGCGCCACCGCGCCGCTGCGGGCTCGGAAAATGGTGCTCCGTCCACGCGAAACGGACGCCACGACCTCACAGAGTGCGCGCCGTCCGAACTGGCCGAGCGCACTAAAATTTCCAACCAGGAGCGGCAGCAGGACAAGCCCGCTCCCATCCGGAGCACCTCTCGAGTTCCAAGAACCCGAAAGAATGTCATCGCCACCCTTGATGGCGGGGGCACACGCTCACCCCGCGCCGTGGCTTCAAGGCCATGAAGCGGAGCTGTTAGCCGCGACCCCGGGCGGCGGCGTCCCGGAGGCTTTAAGTGGTCGGCTTTTTCCCGATCACCTTCGGCCCCAACGGACCCATCCAGCCCGGGTACCTGGGGAGGGACAGCTCGCCCTGGCGGTCTCCCCCCCATATGCAACGTGAAGGTGGGCCGTCCTTCTGTCGACAGGGGCGCCGCCCTCAATATCCTTTCCCCGAGGTCTTTGAGAGATCAAGGGGCCCGGGGACGAGTTCCGGCGCCCTCGTTGCCCATCAATCGGATTACAAGGGTCTCACTTGGCCTCGCGCCAGTCCTCCTTGCCCGTCACCTTCGGTGACGTGGCAACTTCCGCACCCGAGCACGTCATTTTCGACGTTGCGAGTGCAACTCCCATACAACGCGGTCCTTGGACGCCCGCGTTGTGTGACGGTTATGGCTGTTACGCACCTACCGTACTAACCATGAAGCTCCAGGCCCCTCGGCGCCGATCACATGTTCTTGGGGACGTGAAAAGCCGCCTCTCGTGCGTCCGAGCAGCGTACCGGGCCGACATCGCCCTGCAGCTCCTGACGTGGCGGGAGGCGGGCTTCGCTACGCCGCGCCCAAGCTCGCGCATCGTCGCCACCCGATGCGGAGCTATGTCAAGGAGGTAGTCCTCGGCGAACGACCCCGTCCCGGACCGTCAAGGTTGCGGTTCGCCTGGACGACAAATAGAAAGCGCGCTCACTCGCCTTCCTCCGGCAAACACCGACGCGTTCCGCCTGGCAACCGTCGGACATGCCCGGGGTCCCAGGGGGGGTGATTGAGCACCGCTTGGCCATCCGCGCGGGCTCGCGCTCCGGTCGCGGGCAGAAGTAGACCACAGCCAGCCCCAGAGCGCCAGGCCTTCGTCGAGAGGAGATCCACAAACTTCTGCTGGCCGGCTTCATCGCGAGGTCGTCCACCCGGAATGGCTGGCCAACCCAGTCGTCGTCCCCTAAATCCAACGGAAGCTGCGAATGTGCATAGACTACACCGACCTCAACAAGGCTTGCCCAAAGACCATTCCCTCTGCCTTCGCATAGACCCAGATAGTCGACTCCACCGCGGGGTGCGACTTTTGTGCTTTCTTCTGATGCTTATGCAGATACCATCAAAGATCGCATGGGCAAGGAGGATGAGGAAACAAACTTCTTTTATTATCCCCAGGGGGCCTTCTGTTATATGTGCATGCTTTTGGGTTGAAGAACTGCTTGTTCCACTTTCCAGCGTGCTGTCCGTCGTAAATTTGAATCGCAGCTTGGCGCAACATGGAGCCTACGTCGACGATTTGGTATAAATCTGAAGCGCGACCGGCCACCCTGCCCATGATCTGGCCGAGACGTTCAGTCAACCTTCGATGCACAAGGATGAAGCTGAACCCGACAAGTGCGTCTTCGGGTCCGGCGCAAGCTCCTCGGTTCCTCGTGTCCAGCCGCGGCATTGAGGCAACCCGGAAAGATAGCGGCGATCGATCGCATGCGCCCCCGACGAGGCTACGGGAGGCCAGAAGCTGACCGTGTGCGTGGCCCACAGCCTAGGTTCGGTTCATCTCCAGGCTTGGGGAGCGTGCCCTCCCCTATTCAACTTCTCAAGAAATCCGGGCAGTTCGCCTGGACGGATGAGGCGGATCAAGCCCTTGAGAGCATAAGAGGTACCGACACTACGCCCCCTGTCCTGTGCACGGCACCAGACGAGCCCTTGTTGCTCTACATGCGGCACTCCGCAGGTGGTAAGCGCGGCGCTCGTCGCTCGAGCGCCTTGCCAAGCAGCGCGGGCCGCCGGATTCACTCTCCGGGCCGCCACCGTGAGCCGAACCTGGGCAGCCTCGCCAAGGCGAGTGCGAGCCCGGGACGCGGCGCCCAGGGACCATTCCCCAACATTCGCCCGGGGCCCCACTATGTCCACTCCATACCTGTCACCCATAGGCGAGAGCTCCGCTCCCCTCCGGGGGAGCTGAGTCCCGGGCCCCGGCCCTTGTCAGCCGGGCTTCGGAACACACAACCAGAAGCCGGTGTACTTCGTTCAGCGAGGTACTCCGGGACGCCGCAAATTGCGCTACCCCCATGGCGCAAAAGAAATGCTCTACCGTGTTCTCATCCGTCCAGGAAACTTCGCCATTACTTCCAGGCGCACAAGTCTTCGTAGTCACATCCTTCCCCCTCGGCAGAATATTGCTTAACCCGGGGGAACCGGCCGCGTCGCTAAGTGGGCGTCGAGCTTCGCTGAGCTTCGACCTCCGTTCCAAGAGCGCAACGCCAATCAAAAGCCAGTCTGGCGGACTTTTTAGCGGAATGACCCCGGGCCCGAGCCGACCCTGTGGCTGGAGATGCCGGGATTCCCGGCCCCTGAGCTGCTCCTGACGCTACGCCTCCACTGGATAATGAACTTCGACGCTCCTGCGCCCGGCGGCGCTTGCGCCCACACCCAAGCGCCGGGGCCGGGATCGTCCCGATCGCCGCCCGGGATGAGTTTCCCGCTCGTCGTCCACCTCACTTCGGGGCCACCCACAACCATGGCTGAGTACGAGGCCTTCCCGCCGGCCTCCGGCCGCGATCGCCTCGGGTGCGACGCTATGCGCGCCAATGGCGACTCCGAGCTTGCGTCATCAACCACGGTGTCCGGGGAGTACGAGACCTGGACCCCCAATTGGCCGCATACGTGGACGATAGTGGCGGAGGCTTGAGCCGCGTTTCGACGACTCTCCGCCGCTCCGCACGTCCGCAGTCGCATCCCTAGCGCCAGACGAGGCTCTCCGACTGGCTCCCCTCGCGGGCGCCTCTCCCCTCGGGGGATTTTCCCCCAGGAGCTCCTCGAGACCTCCTCGGCGTGCATTCGGGACCGGGCTTCAACCCCTCGCCCGCGGCTGACGCCTGACACGCGCTCCCCTCCCGGCCTCCCAGGCTTGGTCTCGGCGGCCGACCCAGCGCGCCCACTGGATGGACGAAATCCGGGCGTATCTCCTCGAGCACATCTCCTGAAGACGAAGTGGAAGCAAGAAAGGACGCTCGCTTCTCTAAGCGCTATGTCTGGTAGAGGGGACTCTAACCGCGGGCGCCAACCAGCTGTCCTGCTCCAAGTGCGTTCTCGCGCGACTCTCGGAGTCGAGATCCGCCGACATGCACGAAGGGAAGTGTGCCGTCACGCGCCATTTCGTCCCTGGTCCGGTCGGTAATGCTTCCGGCAATTGGATTTTATTGGCCCACGGCCTTGCAGGACGCGTCGACTCGTCCAATCGCTGCACGGCGTGCCCGTTTCAATGCCAAACAGAGCCCCAGCCTGCGCAACCACTCCAGATGATCCCCTGCCTGCATTCGCGTCTGGGGACTCGATATCCTCGGCCCTTTCCCGGGTAGTTGGGGTTATGGCATCTCTATGTCGCCCGACAGTTCACGAAGTGGCCGGAGCCGTTCCCGTAATCGACATCGACAAAGGCACTCAGCGCTCAAAAGTTTATCACGGGAATCCAGCCGCTTCGGGATCCCCAACCGCTTATCACGCAACGGCACGCAGTTCACGAGCGAGCTCTTCGGCGAATACTGCTTTATCGACATCGGCATTAAGCTTGCTTCGCCTCCCCTGCCACTACAGCAATGGCGGCCGAGAGGGGCAACGCTGAGAAACCTCAACGGGGCCTCAAGACAAGTTCCTACAACGACCTCAAGAAACACGGCGTTCAAGTGGATCGACGAGCTCCCAGCCGTCTTGTGGGCCAATCGTACCACACCGAGCCGGGCGACCGGGAGACCCGTTTTTTCCTGGTATACGGGGCCGAGGCGTTCTGCCGTCAGAACTCACCTTCGGGCTCCGCCGGGTACAGCGCTACAGCGACAACAGTCGACCACGACACATGCAGCTTGACAACCTCGACTTCCGAGAGCGAAGAGACGCGCTCGCTCCGAGTCGCGCGTTACCAGCAGAGCTTAAACGCTACCACCAGCGTAAGGTTCGGGCCCGATCACTCCAGGTCGGGGACCTAGTCCTCCGCCGTGTCCTTACACGTGCCGGAAGAATAAGCTTTCCCCCATGTGGGCCCTTCTGGTGATCGGTGTCTCCCGACCGGGCTCGGTAGACTGGGCCAGGAGGATGGACCGCTTCCCCAATCCTTGGGAATATCGAACATCTTCGAAGTTTTATCCATAAACATATCCCGTAAGTTGTAGGGAGCTCGGCCAGCGTCGGTTCCTCCAAAACTCAACGCTGGCCGGGGCCCCATATGTGTAACATTTCATAAACACAGCTTTTTTCAATACAGCTTTTTTTTCAAATATCTCTTTAGTCTTGCCCTTTGTCCTTTTCCGTGTGTTGCACCCGTGGGTGCCCATCCCTTGGGGTGTACCCGGGCCGCGCCCGTGCGGCGGTTGGGGGTCTGCGCATTGTCATCAGTCCCTTGCCGACGGGTGATCGAGCCCCGACATGCTAGGTCAGGGCATCGTCGAGCCGCGCTCCTGCGGCTCCTTCCGACGCCTGCCTGGCTAGCTTCGGGACCGGTCCTTTCCGGAGGTTGGGGCGAAATGCTTGTGGCGTAACCCTCTCCTCTGCACGGTCCGCGACGGGAAGGATGCTTTCGGGAGGTGATTGACCCACGGCTCGTAGCACGGAGTAGACAAGGGACGAGCCATATACTCTCACGGTCCATCGTGTGCAGCCCAGGTTCCCCGGAAGGGTTAAGAAGGGTGCTGGGCCTACAGCACCCCGAGAAGGCCCCAGGGACGCGGGGGGCGGCTAAGTGAGAAGGGAGCGCCACCATCTCCGAGAGGTTCCCAGACCGAGCATAGAGCTGGCGTAACCCCTACCGAGGTCGTGCCCGCGGCAGCCGGTTCCCAGGACTAGGGGCCCGAAGCGAGTATGCCCAGGAAAAAGGCGTTTCCCCCCGTCTCTGGGCGGTCCTCAGGCCCAGCTAAGAGCTGACAGTGCTCCGGCCCCGAGGTCGTACCCGCCCGCACATGTTCGTCGACATCCAGATACGCACCTCATTCAACTTTACGCTTGTTCGGCTGTCTATCTTTCTCTTTTCTACGACCACCGCGTTTCGCTCTCCTCGGCCCGGAGCAAGTGGGATTTGCGAAGCCGCGCATATGGGCTGCTGGGTCAGTGCCGCCCCGGTTACCATGGCTGGTGACCGGGTCGTGGACCGTGCCCGGACACTGCCGATGCCCCGGGGTCTCGGGCAGCGCCCCCGTCGGGCCAGCTTAGATTCCGGGCGGGCAGCGGTGCCGGCCGGCAGCTCCTCCCCTGCGCCAAGGTGCGGGTGTTTCGCTACCCGGCGACCCAGTGCCCGGTCGAGGTCGGTTCTCAAGAGGCTCTCTTCTCGGCGAGCCAAAGGGCATGAGCTTAACGCTTGGGCCATACTCACCTATGCAGCGTCTACGGGCCACCCGGAACATCCCCCACCTGGCGGGAGCAGATCCGGGCCGGTGACCGGTCTACGCGGTTGCCCAAGACATCCCGACCGAATGCCTAAATTCGGACCGCCCCTCACGGATTGAACCTTCCGAGTCAACTGGCTGAAATCCCCGGAGCAGGCGACGCATCATCCAAGGTGCGAAAAACACAAACATTGTTATATACACACACGGATGTCTTTCTTTTGTACAAAACAGGTGAAGTCAAAATACAAGCATGCGCGGAGGCACCACAGCCGTCGCCGCACGGGGGAAGGTCACTCCTCGGGCCCGGTCTCTTCGCCGGAATCGTCGGTCCTGGCTTTCTCGGGTGTTCCCCCCCGGTTAAAGAATTGGCCACCGTCGCAGCAGCGTCGGCCACGGCCTTCCGAGCCTCCTCTTCCCCATCGGTGGGGAATCCCTCCAGCACCGGGGCCAGGGAAAACTTCGGTCTCGAGCCCGGTAGCAGCAAAGGACGTCCGCCCCACCGCGAGGCAAGCTCTGTTCCTCCTTCTCCAGGACTTCATGAATTTTGCTGGGGGAGCAGGTCCAGCGTATCAGCAAGTCGCGAGCTCCACCAGCGCCTCGCCGACCCCCCTGGGTAGGTCGGTCCTCTGCGGAGGTTTCCCGGACGCTCGATGCGTTTGAAGACACCCCCGACATTGGCGGAGCTGTACCGCCCCAGGCAAGCTGCAACCTCGTCGTCGAGATTCTGCGCGGAGGGCGAGGCTACCTTGCACAATCTCAGCGGTCCCTCCGCCCTGGCCAGCTCCTCGGTTGAGCTGGCCGCGCTGCCGCGATGACGGGAGCCGCTTGACACGGCCCGCACGGCGGCCCGCGCGCCACGGCCTCAAGGTCGGCCGTGCGTTTCCAGGAGACCTCCTTCTCCGCTGCTGGGCGCTCGGCAGCCTTCACCGCCGCCTCCCGCCGAGCCATGGAGTCCTCTTTCTCCTCGAGAATCGCCTCTCGTGTCCGAGGGCCTCGCTTTGGCGTCTAGGTCGGCGGCCAGCATCTTCGCCTGCTCGCTCCTCGTCGGCGGTCGACTCCATGCTGCAAGGCTTCTTCCCAGGTCGCCAGCCTCTTCTCCTGATCCCGGAGGCGCCATGCGCTGTCCTGGGCCATGGCGTTGGAAAGCTTGGCGGCCTCCTCATTCACCGCCACGGCTACCTCCGCGCGTGACCTCGCGCTCCCGGGCCGCAAGATCGGCCTCCTCGCCCCGGAGACGGTCCTCCGCGAAGTCATCTCCTTTCCCCGCGCCTCCGCCTCGGACCAGGCGCGGGAGGCCTCGTCGGCGGCGATCTGGCGGCAATTTCCAATTGGGCGATGCGCCCCTCCGCCGCCTCGATTTCCTGACGGCGGTCAACACAAGGATTTCAGTGGCAATCGTACGGAAAACGAGACTCTCCGCTGCACCGTGATCGCCGCCTGCCCTCTCGAGCTCCGCCCGGAGCCGAGCGGACTCGCGCGACTCGCGGCGGGCCGCCACCTGACTTGCCGGCGGACGACCAGTCGCCAGCGCGGCATGCAGTGTTTCGGGCTGCGCACAGCGCCTGGTCGCGGCGCAGCAAAAGGACAGGGCCGCTCCCCTCTGCGGGACACGGCGGGGCTCCGGCGTCCTCTCTCCCTCCGCAGCGGGGACCGCACTTGGTCCGCGGAGGCCCGCTCCGGCGCGGCCGCCGCGACCTCCATATCCACCACCGTGCCCGGCGATGGCAGGGGCGTGGCGGGACGCGGCGAGCGTCAGCGCGTCCGCTGCACGCCCCGGTCGGGGCCGACGGCGCCGTCATCGGCCCCTGGCCCTTCCTGTAAAGGCCGAAACCCGCCGGATAAAGATCAGATCGATAAACACATGAGGGGATTGCTAGATAGAAGAACCAATGGGTCGAAGCGTTTACCTAGCCTGGGGCCCTTTGAAGCTCCACGGCTTGGGACTCAAGGACACAGGCCCCGCCGCGCGGTCCTGTCTTCCCTATCGGCGCGCCCGAGACGGCGACGGTGGCCGGTGCTTCTGGCGTTTCCGACGCCAGCTCAATGATGCCCCCGCGTCCGAGACCTCCGGTGACCGGCCCGGGGCCGGAGTCGCCCCCCGTGGCTCTGGGGCCACGGCCGAGCAACGCCTGCCGGCGCCGCGCAAGCGGTGGCGCCATGGCAGTCCGGTCCTCCGGGCTCTGCGCGGCTCGGAGGGTAGCGGCGGGATGACGGTCACCGGAGCAACGACTTCGTTTTCTTGGCCGCCGCGAGTCCTGGATCGGGCCCCGCCGGTCGCTTCCCTCCTTCTTCGACGGCACCCGGCGCTTCAGCCGGCACATCTGCTCCTCCGAGACGTCGGGTACTCGACGATCTTGGGGGTGATCTGTGAACAACGATGCCCACCGGCGTCGATCGGCGGAGATCTTCTGGATCCTCACCCGACGCGGTCGCTGCAAAGCGGCTCACGCCGCTCGGCGAGCGCGCGGTCCGCCGCGCCCCTCCTCCAGCGCCGACGCCATTAACAGGCCATCGTCGCCTTACTCAGGTCGTCGGGATGGGTCTGGAGAGATCTTGGCCCGAGTGTACAGCCAACAGGCCCGGGGCTTTCCTGTGAAGCGGGCCAGCCGCCGGCAGAGGAAGTCACGACGACCATGTACGCATTTAACCCCGCCGCCGCCAGGCCAAGCGACACGCGCCCACACTGGCGCCAACCGCGCGCTCTTCCGCGGCGGCTTCGTCCAGCTCTTCACCTTCTGGGCCGTCTCGGTCGGCAGCCGAGCGGTCGTTGGCATCAACGCCGATGTAAACCAGTTCTGCGCCATAAATCCCATTGGTTTCGCAGCGCCATCGGGATGAACTCGACGCCGGGCGGCCGTGGAAGTACAACAACAACTACCCGCTCGCAGGTCGTGGCCTTGTTCTTCGGCGCGCTCTTCATGATGAAGTAACGCCGGAAAAGATCCACCGAGGGCATTACACCACAAACATCTCGCACAAGTGCGCGCGAAAATCCCCAGCACCATCACGGCGTTGGAGTCAGATGCATCATTTGCACCTCGTACGTCTCCAGCACCTGGAAAAGAAATCGGAGAACGGCGGAACAAGCCCGCCGACCGCGTAGTCGACGAAGTACACTACTTCGTTGGCCCCTCGCGGCGCCGGCCTCGACTCGCCAGGGCGCACCTCCGGGGCCGCCCTCCACCGCGTGGCGGCCGGCATCATCCTCTTCACCCGCTCCATCCAGCGTCGTCATTCAGGCGCGACGGCGGAACCGCCCCGCCGTCCAGCGGCCGTACCACGCGGCCGGCGCGCGCATCGTGAATACGGCGACGGGAGCGGAGAAGGAAGAGCCAAGCAGGAAGAACGCGCGCGGGCGGGAAGCCTGAGCTCTGGCGCAAGGAACAGCTAAGGCAATGGCAGTCCCAACTCAGCAATGGGAGAAGCCGGCTACGTCCGCTGCTGCTTATAGCCTCGGAGAACCCGTGGGAGCGCCCTTCGACTCCGCCATTACGGCCCTCGTATTGGCGACCGGAAGTGGAAGACCTCCCCTCGCCAACGTCTTATCCGCGCAATTACGACGGCGTCGCCTCGTTCCCTGCTAAGCCGGTGGGCCCCGCGCCTTTCCGTTTCCCCGAGATAGTGGCCCTGTTCCTGTCCGGATTAAGCCCCGGTCGAGCAACAGGCCAGGGCCGCTGTCGGCGAAACGGGAACGGGGGTCCCACATTCTCGGAACGTAAGGGCCTCCGGCTCATATCAGCCCCCGGGGCCCACTTTCTGTGTAAAAACAAACTGGCCATCGCTAGTTATTCTCTAAGCGCCTGGGCTGCGGGCGCTGCCCGGGGCGGGACGCTCGCCTAAGAGCTCACGCGCGCGCGGCGCGGGCGCGGAGCCGGCTCGAGCTGGCCATCACCAACCACCGCATTTATGGTGAGCCGACGGCGTGGTGACAGGCGCGTCACCCCTGTCCACCCGCACGAGACCCTGAGCAGTCAGAAGACTTTTTGACTGAGAGAGCTCCTTTCTTCCACGCGCTGGCAGTGACAGTATGCTCGGTCACATTCGCACGACTTTAGCCGCCTGCAGCGGCTGCTCTCCGAGGCGACCTAACCGCCGTGCTGCACCAACTCCGGCATGGGTGTCACAGGCGGACAGGAGCGACGGGACGCTCCACCAACTCCGGCGTGGGCGTCGCAGGCGGAGGGGCGCACAGGAGAGCTCACCGGAAAACATCCCCCTCCGCGTATCGGCACTGTGGACTCCCCTGAACTCTATAAAGGAGGATCCATGCCGCAGATGGGGAGGGGGGAAGCTCGAGCAATAGACAACAAGGCAACCTTTACTGTTCTTCTTCCCCAAGTCTCCCGGCTACGCTTCCGAGCTCCCCGGGTACACCTTGTAACACAACCGTACACATTCTCCCACACAGCGTACACACAGGACGTAGGGTATTACGCTCCGGCGGCCTGAACCTGTATAAATCCTCTCGCCTCCTCTGTGTGCCATAGTTTTCTCATCTTCTCCAACGCCTCGCGCACCTGAGGAACAGCTCCCCTGGCCGAACCTCAAAAGGGGGGTCTCCCGACTTCCCGCCGTCGAGGCTTCGTCCCCCGACAACACTGGTCTCGTCTTCCCCATCTTGAATCTACTAAAGAAACTAACTGTCGTCAAACCCCATGAGACAAACGCAATGGCTCATTTTCTAGCGACCCCGATGTCTAAAATTAAAGACTACCATTGCCCAACGACGTGCTGGGCAGTACGAGTGGAGATGTCACGGTCATGTTATCGGGCCTAGTCGTTATGAGTAGCGACCCCGACTCCTCTTGGCATATTGATATTCTTAGCAGCGTATGTGTGGATCTGTGGCTATGAGAATGGGCGAGTAACAATATTGAAAGGGAGTCTCAAACTATTGTAAATTAGAAGTGGTATTTGTAACAAATCATTTTATAGGGGAAATCTCAAATTTAGAGTAATATTTAGGTGGAATTTTACAATTTTCCTCTTAAAACACAAATATCCTAACAAGACTCTGTGATCTTAGTACGTAACTAAATGGAAATTAGACCTAGCGCACCAAACCCCGAGTCCCACACGGCGGTGGACCATCGGCGGCATTGTGAGATGGAGGCATCCACGAGGAAGGGGCACTGCGCAGCCGTGCGATGATCATGCGTGACCTCTTTTGATTATTTGTAAAGATTAAGGTTTGAAAAGAAAAGAGTATAGTTGAGGGTAAGATAAAATAAATTCAAATGAGAGATAATTTATGGGATAAGTAATACTTTGAAGAGATAATTATTCATAAAGAAAAGATAAACATAGACAAAAAGGGTTCACACTCGAAGCACCGTTGTACAAGCACCTCGAGATCATTTTGTAAAGGTACAATAAACACCCGAAAACACCAAATATAAACCTATCGATCTACAGATACAGTAGTTCTTCGTAACAAATACGAAAAGGAAAATCTAGCTTATTGATTTAAGTAGGAATGACAATGAGCCCGATAAGTCGATAACTACATATCCGGCGATGAATCACGGGCTGATTATGGTTATGGCGGAATTCAATCACCATGGAGCTGCTTAACAGGCCCAATAGTCCCCCTGCTGGCCATGGGGCCAGCGAGCACTCACCTCAACAGCCCGTTAACTCCACACTCCCAAGTAGTACTTCGCTCTCGCCTTCGATACTTCGTTCCTCTTTGACGGCGAGCGGCGAGAGGGCGAGGCGGCGCGTGGAGTCTGCGCAGGGTGGCGAAGCGGCGAATCGGCGAGTGGCGTATAGGACGGACGACGAGCAGGGGGTCGTGCGGGCGACAAGCGGGGCAGCCAATGGTCGAAAACGGCTACGCAGGGGGTGACGGTGGCCTCCAGATCTGACATCCTCAGCGCCGTCGCCAACGAATCTCCGGCTTCCTCTCGCTGCCGACGTGCCGCCCGTCGACGACTCCTTTCCAGACTCATCCCCCTCCCCTCTGGTATGCTCGTATGCGGTGCCATTGATTTTGATTTTTTATCCCATCTCCTCTTTCCTAAGTTTCCTGAGGTTGCTAATCGGTGAAACAGGTTCGTCCCGATGGTGGGCGGGGACGACGGAGAGCTTGCCCGGCCGCGACCGGGAGAGGGGCGGGGGCCAGGCTTCGGGGAGATAGGAGCGAGCGCAAAAAACGGATCATGGCGGCGGGAGGGCCAACGTGCGTGGACAAGACATCTCCGACGATGTCTCGAGATGAAAATCCTGATGCGCCTCCGCTCCGCTGCCTGCCTCATCCGCGCCGCGTCCGTGTGCAAGCGCTGGCGCCGCGTCATCGTCACCGCCGACGGTGTCTTCCTCCGCCGCTTCCGTGCCCATCACGGGCCAGACCTCGTCGGCCATTACCACTACGTCGGCGCCTCCGCGTCCGACGCGGCGTTCGTCCACGTCTCCAGGCCAGTGCTCGTCTCCAGCGGCCGCCTCTCGCTCGACTTCGTCCCGGACACCGACTCCTGGACGATCGCCGACAGCCGCGGCAGCCTCGTCCTCCTCGGCAAGAGGAGCGAGCGCACGGCGAATGTGTACTACTGCCTTGAGTTCATCTTCTGCGAGCCACTTACACGGCGCTACCAGCTGGTCCCCGTCCCCACGCCGGAGATGAAACGCCGCGGCAAACTCGGTGCCTTCCTAGCCGACGGCGACGACGAGCTGGGCGGCCGGATTGGCATGTCGAGCTACCGGGTCTGTACAAACAAAACCCGCCTCCTGTCGCGGATCATGTTAACACACAGGCCCATACCTTCGCCGTCTGGTCCGTCGTCTTCGCCTCCGGCGACAGCAGCTGACGCGTCAACGTGAATTGCGCCATCTTCGGCGTGCTCATGGACCTCATGCAGTTCATCGGCCGAGCTGCGGGCTCTCTCTACTGGAGCACAGGATACTATAGCTGTTAGCCCTCAGTGACCGCACGCTGAAGTTCTCCATTGTCATGTTCCCTGACCACATGCGGGAATGGTCCATCAAGTCCAAGTTTAGGCTTGTCGCCGGCGACAACGACGATGGGCGAAGTCCGTGTTGTCGGCTTGAGCAACGACGATCACCTGAGGGTATTCTCATGGGTACACATCAGCGGCGACTGGATTTGTCGGAGGCCACCCGCGGACTGCCGGTACGCAAGGAGACGTACTTCGGCGGTGGCACCACCGGCTTGTTCGTTGGTGGCGGCAAGGGGTATCTCCTGCTGTCGCCATCGGAGGAAATGTGGTTTTACTCCATCGACCTGCAGACCATGGAGGTAGAGCGGGAGCACCAAGGGAACATGCACGGCGGCGCTGCGTTCCTGTATGAGTTGCCGTGGCCACCGGTGTTCAACGCCTGCATCGAGCATTCAGGAAAAAAGAACAGCAAATTAGTCATTGTTGTTCAATCCAGTAACTTGAGTCAAGCTGCAGCCTGCATCAGTTATTTCCAGCTCATAAGACGTGAAGCATGCATAGTCCAGCTGGAAGAAAAACCAGAACTTTAATGTCCACGCTGCTAGCTGAGGATATTTTAGCAGAAAATGGATCATCATTACTGATATTGGGGAAAAAGAAGTGCCCTCTTCCCTTCACTTAACCTGGTATTCCTGGCATCATTTCTCACTTTCATCTTTTAAGTAAACTAGTACCATGCTCATGCATTGCAATGGGGCCATTCAACCCGGGATGAAGTACAGTCCATACGATTTGGAAATGGGTTAAGAGTGTGGATGAGCAAACCGTGGGTCCCTACGATTAGGGATGGGTTGAGAGTGTGGATAGAGCAACTGGGGTTGTACGACTGAGGATGGATTGTACGGGTCCATAGGTTTTGAGGATGGATTGGGAGTGTGGATAGAGCAACCATGGCTCCATACGATTGGGAATTGGTCTGGAAGTGTAGATAGAGCAACCGGTTTTCTCGTTAACCAATCACTTTTTTTTCTGGTTTCCGGAGGAGGCTGTGGCTGCGTTTCGCATGATGTAGGCGAGGGGAGGAAAGGACGGATGACTCCGCTTTTGAGTAGTAGAGACAGTAAGTATACAGTCACCCCATCCAAAAAAAAACCCAAAAAAACAGTTTCCATGAAAAAAAGTGTTCCATGCGAAATCAATTGAGCAGAAAAACTGGAACCTCATAGAACTATTCGTCCGTATTCCTCTAATTCCTGTCGCAACGAAAGGGAATGGGATATATAGTAGAGAAAAGGCGAGAGTCGCTCCCGTTGCCCGTATCCAGCTAGCTCTAGCGCGAGTCGACGCGTTCACTCAAGTGGTTGTCGCACGGTCCGATTCTGACGGACGTGCTTATCCATAGTTGCGTTCTCACAAGCGGTTCCTGCATGGAACCCTAATCATAATCCTACTCCAATTCGATTCATGCATGCAGATCCAACTCTGCTTCGACTCTGTCAAGAACCTCTCCATAAATCAATGCATACATGCACCTATCGGTCACGCACAGATCGATCGATCGAGAAGAAGATTGATCACATTGGTGAATAGATTGTGATAGCTGGCAAGATGGCGTTGGAGGTAGCGGTAGCTGGTACAGTGGTGGCGGTGGAGGCAGCTAGGGCTGAAAATGGTCGGTAAAATTTCCGAACCGATTGACGCCGTTTTCCGAATTTTACCGACCGTTTTCTGTTTTTTCGGTACTGGTCGGAAATGATCCGAAAGACGGTACCGGGGTTTTGGAAACGGTATCGGAAATGATTTTAGTAGTTTACCAACCATTTCCGAAGTTTACCATATTTATTCGGAAATTTACTGATTGTATTGATTCGGAAATTTACCCTAGAACTGCTTCTCACCTCATCCGGTCATCCCCTCGCTCAGTCTCTCTCTGCCTCTCACTCAGCCTCCCGCGCTGTCCCGCAGGCCTCCGCCAAATCCGCTGCTGCCCTCCCGTCAGCCGCCCCGCCGGCCTCCTCCCGTTCGCCGCCCCGCCGTCCTCCTGTCCGCCACCTCGCCGGCCTCCGCGCCGCCAGTGCCCACCCTGCCGCCCCCCTCCCGTTCGGCGCCCCGCCCCCTCCCGTTCGCCGTCCCCTCCCGTCCGCGTCCGCCGGCCTTCGCCGCCGTCTAGTGCCCTACCCCGCTGCCCCCCTCCCGTTCGGCGCCCCGACGACCCGGCGCTTTGCCTGCCTGGCTCTGCCTGCCCGCTGCTCTGCCTGCCTGCCGCTCTGCCTGCCCGCCTGCTCGGCGCCCCCTTGGCCTCCCCGGACTGGCTGCAGGCTGCTCCTCCGTGGTTTGGTCGCCGCACTGCCAGCCGCCCAACGCCTATGGCCGATGAGGATAGCTGTGTTCTCATTATAGGGGATGCATCCGCACTTCTATCTTCAAGTCAAGGTATGTCACTTGTCCTCTATTTCCTGCTTCTTTTTTACGAGGATAGTAGTTTGCATGCAATAAACCACTAACAAATCTATATTGAATCACATCTATTATTGAATCATTGTAGGACATTTGAGGTCTGAGAGCGAAAGTGTGAGCCAGAGTCTTGGTAATGGCATTTCAGGATCATCGGCAACACTTGCACAAGGGCAAGTAGGTGATGCTAATGATCCCGTTATAGTAGCGGACCAGGAGCAAGAGGAACAACCTCCTACCAAAAAGCAGACAAGTGATGTATGGCAGCACTTCACAAAAGTCATTGAAACAGTGCAAGTGGATGGTCAGAGTTATGAGCAAGTGTGGGCAAAATATGAGTTCCCAAATTGCAGAAACAAATATAGAGCTGAGAGCACAAAAGGAACAACTAGGTTGTGGAGCCATTTGAGATCAGCACATGGTGTGGTGAAGGGTCAGCAGCAGCTCCAAGTTGGTAAGAGTCATGGTAAAAGTGTTTCTTATGTTGAACCATTCAGATATGATCTAGAAGTTAGTATTAAAAAATTTTATGAAGCCGTTATCATGCATGAGTACCCTTTGGCGATGGTGGAGCATGAATACTTTGTTGATTTTGTTAAGTCCATGCGCCCTAACTTGCCACTTAAGTCTCGTGTCACAACAAGAAAAGAAATTATGAACATATATTTGCAAGAAAAAGACAAGTTGCATGCTGAATTGAAAAATGTTGCATGCCGTTTTAGTGCAACTATGGATATGTGGACATCTAGTCAAAAGAAGGCGTATATGTGTGTCACAATCCATTGGGTAGATGATCTTTGGCATATTTAGAAAAGGATAATAAATTTTTTCCATGTGAAAGGAAGGCACACAGGTGAAAGGTTGTATTTTTCATTCAGTGAAGTTATGGTTAGATGGTACCTTGAGAATAGGATGTTTGCTTTGACTTTGGATAATGCGGCTGCAAATGAAGTAGCAGTTAGTGATATAATTGATGATCTAAAGAAGAATACTCAAGTTTCTTTAGTATGTGATGGCATTTTTTTCCATGTGAGATGTGCTTACCACATTCTGAATTTGGTTGCAAAAGATGGGATGGCTGTAATTTCTCAGACCATTGGAAATATTAGATCTCTTGTCCTAGCTGTAAAGGGGTCACCATTGCAGTAGGAAGAACTAATGAAACATGTTTGTAAGTGTGGGTTGGATACAAAAAGGGGTTTGTCACATGATGTTTCAACTAGGTGGAATTCAACTTATATGATGCTAAGGGATGCATTGTACTACAAAGATGCTTTTATTAGGCTTAAGTCTGTTGATCGTCGTAGGTATGATCACATTTCTCCAACATCTACGGAGTGGGGTAATGCGGTGACAATTTTTCAAGCCTTGAAGAAATTTTATGATCTTACTCAACTTCTCTTAGGTACTTCTTATCCTACTACAAATTTGTTCTATAAAGGATTTTGTGAGATTAGGGTTTTGCTTGGTGAATGGTGTGCTGGATCAAATGTGGTTATTAAAACAATGGCACTTTCTATGAGTGAAAAGTTTGAGAAATATTGGGGAAAGTCCAACATTGCTTTAGCTGTTGCTAACTTTATTGATCCAAGGTACAAGAAAAGGCTTATAGAATTCTACATGAGGAAGTTCTATGGTGATGCATATTTGGTTCATCTTGATGAATTTGTTCGTACAATAAGGCAATTGTACCAATTTTATGCATCTACTCATTTAAAGCCTAAGACTGCAGAAAACACTAGCACACCACCTGATTTGTTTATGGATACTAATGATAGTGAGCTTGAAAGCTACTTGTAGGAGTCATGTGGTCCTGATGTGCTTCATTCAGATGAGTTAGACAAGTATATGGGAGAACCACTTTTAAAGGTTGCCGGGCAGTTTGATATTCTAGCATGGTGGAAGAACCAAACAAGTGAATATCCTATTCTTTTGCAAATTGCCCGTGATGTGCTAGCTGTTCAAGTGTCAACGGTTGCCTCAGAGTCTGCTTTTAGTGCTGGTGGTCGCATTGTTGATCCTTATCGCACTACTCTTGATCCAGAGACGGTAGAAGCACTTGTATGTACCAAAATTGGCTAAGGGCAACAAGAAAGGGTATATATATGCTGCTGTCCATGATTGATAATTCTCGTATTTCATGCATATCATTTGATTACTAATTAGTTATGGTTTATAAATCTGTCCTTCCACTTATTTTCCACTTATTTTTAGATTCTAAGACTCCTCCCTCAATTGTTAGAGATCTGGAGATTCTTGATGTTATAAGGGAGCAATTGATCAATGATGACATGGAAGAAGTAGCGTGAAGTGATTAGAACAATATGATGAATGATTGTTTTGTATGTTTCATGACATTTACTATTATGTTTATTTGTCATTTGTGTTGTATTTTGGTCTTGGACATTGTCACATTGTCATCTTGTATGTTGTCATGTTGGACATCGCTATTATTATGTGACATCGCTATTATTATGTTCATTTCTTTGATGGGTGATTATTATGTGACATCGCTATTATTATGTTTAGTGATTATATGAGTTACTCTAGACATCACATGTGAGGTAAAGTTATTTTCGATCCGAATTCATGGATGTCCGACCGATATCGATGAATTTCCGACCGAGCAACTCCGTTTTCGATGTTTCCGAATTTACCGAAGCCGTTTCCATTTCCGACATTACCGTTTCCGATTCTGATTCTGAATACAAAATATGGAAATGAAAATGATTTAAGGGTTTTTCTGATCATTTTCGACCGTTTTCAGCCCTAGAGGCAGCGGGATGGTGATGATGATAGCGGCAGCATGGACACAGCCAGGAATAGTCTAGCGGAGGCAGTCGAACGCGTCAGCACTCTAGAGTCCCGACAACACCTATTCCTCAGACATCATCATCGCTATCCCTGATGTCACTCGCAGTCCTTGCCCACATTGCTGTCTGCGACTGCCACTATGGCGGTGGGGCCATCAATGGCAATGCCTTCCATGGGCGGATGCATGGGACGGGTATGGCTTAGAGGACCTACTGGAGCGGTTTGACGACGAGCTGATGAACGATGCCAACCTCACCACAATAAGTGACCTCCTCTGCTTTGCCACCTTTCTTCTCATCTAGTCGACCTGCCGTCTAGGATCTTTGTTTATCCAGAACAATGCCTTCATGAAGGGATCGTTGTTTGTCCACTAATATTGTCCAAACCGATCCAAAGTCGATAATATACTTTTATCTAGAGATAACTCTAAAACAACACCTTGATGTCATTCAAACCGACCTAAACCATTTGTCCCGTTTGTCCACCAACACTGTCCGAACTGACCCAAAGTTAATAAAAGATTTTCATCTAGAGATAACTCTAAAACAACACCTTGATGTCGTCCAAACCAACTTAAAGTCAACACTAGGTTTTTATTTAGAGTTTACACATTCAACAAGAAAATGATAAACAAACGTCACATGTGAATCCTGGTAAGGCATTTCAACTCAGAGATTTTGTGTTGATTTTAACTTAGTCAATGCCTGTAGCATGGTAATCAAAATGGATTACGTTTACCATGCCCCCAATGTAGGAAATGTAATTAGGGCTAATTAACTGATTCCCACGATGAACGGGAGGTGGGAGGAAGGAGACCCGCATAGCCTAGCTCCTCCTCCCCGCACATAACCGTGCGCATGCACGCTGGTCGCATACTCCCTTCGCCCAGGCCCACAGGACAACCGCCGTTTCCCCGGCGCACGCCCGCTTGCCCGCCCAGACGCAGTCATCCCCTACCTCGTCTCCCTCCTACACGCACATCATGTGCTCAGGGAAATGCCATGCCAAAAAATCTGCCTCGCCCCAAAAATATCTCCTCAGCATCTCTCCCTCGTCTAACTGTTCCATCCCAAAGTCAAAGCCACATTCCTCCGCAGTCCCGTCGTGTCATGTCCCCTTTTTTTTTTCCTCCGGCCGATGCTGGCACCTTGCCTCCCCTACGCCGTGTCACATCAAGCCAGCTAGCCGCGTTGTGCGTGCCATGAACCTGGCGAAATATCTCACCGTACCTACCGCCCTCCGCACCTATAAATAGGCCCCCAATCCTCCACTTTTGCCCCAAGTCTGAGTTGCACCGCTGCTGTGCCTAGCCGAGCTCGAGCTTTTTAATCCACCGCCGCAGATCTCCTTCGGTGAGCCTCCCACCCAATTTCCTCTTTTGCTTCCACTAGAGGTTCTAGGATAGTTCCCAGGCCTGGCCAAACCGTGCAGCGATCGCTCTCCCCGGCCACCACATTCCACCGGCGCTGCACGACTTCGTCCCATGCCACCGTCCTCAGGTTACCGCTACCGGCCATCTCCGTACCTCTGTTCTCTCATCCAAGCCGTCCACCGAGTTTGCCGCCTCCTTGTTCGGTCGGTGGTCTCCATCCACGGCGAGCTACCGCTGTTCACCTACGTCGCTCGGTCGCCATCAACAGTCAGATCTCCGACCGGGCTCCCCCAGTGATCCCGCCTCACTCACCTCTATTCCCTCTCTAGTGTCAATGACATGTGGGCCCATCTTAACTTAAATCCTTCCTTAAACCTCCTATGGACCCCTCGCCCCCTTAATCTCTCAGGCCACAGGCCACACCCTAATTCTTCTTGGGCTCGATGGGCTGTGAGCACCGCCACCCTTCCGGGCTACCTCCCGTTTCCTTTGGGCCGGAGATTATTAGGCCAACCCAAAGCCTCGGTCCACCGACTCTTCTCCCTCTCGGTCCATGGACTTAGGCCACCGTGGTTTGTAGACCCATGGTCCCTCTCCTCCTACTAACAATGGGCCCCACCTATCAACCAAGGAATACTCTCTAGAATATTTCTTTTTTAAAATTCAAATAAATTCTTTTCTATTTCTAGCAAATCAATTAAACTTCAAATTTTTTTTACCCCATTCAAGTCTAATTTTTTTTTTCTAAAATTGAGATATACCCAATGTCACTATTAGTTACTAATAATAGTATTTTTTAGGGTTTGTGTGGTTTTATCTCTTTTCGCGTGTAGTCGACGATTGAAATAGTTTTGGATGTGATATTTCGAAGGTTTTGAAGATGAAGACCCAAGGCAAGTCACCCTTTGATCACATTGCTCCTAGTTTGAAAATGTTTTGTTTGCAAAACTGCATTTTAGTGTGCACGTTAAATTGACCTGTCTAGGTTTGTGCGACAAACTGACAGACCGACCTAGTAGTTGCATAATACCTATAGAATGTTGATTCCTTGTCCCTTGTCACTCCACCTCGTGGTACCTCGGTAACCATACTCCCTGAGAATGGATTACGATGGTCCCATCTCAATACAAATGTTTGTCGATATGGTAAAATGGGTTGTGAAACCTTTTAAACCCAACAAGTGGTGTTGACGAGTTTGCGAAATATAAGTGGTTTGCAAAAACTCTTGATGCAAAGTGATCACCTTCGTGGAGATGCTTTGTATTCTCATATAAGGACCTACTCATTGGGGAATTCCATCCGAGCATTTCATAGTGCGACAACATGGGTGGTGTGGGACACCCCTGACAAAGTAATTAGTTGGTCAGGGATGCCTTGTATGCCAATATTTGGGGAATGCCGGTATAAGGAGAAGTGAGAATATGTCGCGCTGGGCATGAATTAAAAATTAATGTGCTAGGCACGTATGAATGGGGGCATCCTGGATTCCTGGGTAAACGAGGGCCGAGGTTTGCCTGATACTCGGTTTAGAGAGAACCCTTCTCTATGGCATCAAGTATCCTTGGTTGGCTTTGGAAAGACCTTGATGTGAACCTTCCCCATCGACGGGTGTGGTATGTAAGCTCGCGTCGTGTGGGTAAAGCGTGTATCCTCTGCAGAGGTCATGAAATCGTTCGAACAGTTGTGCCCATGGTCATGGGCGAATATGAGATGATTCTCCTAGCATAGATTTGTTTGCTTGTGCTTTGCAAAAGTGATTTGTAGGATTGAGAGCCGTTACCAGAATCGGCCATGATGGCTGATGGACAATCATTACGTCGTCTCAAACGGACATGTGTGGGCCAGGATGTCGAGTGTCATCATAGATTAGGCTTCCCAGAGGGGAAGCATTGTGTTTGTTGTTATGGACGGCTTGAGAAGACAAAGAGATAAGAATATAAGATGGGATGATGCCATGGAAAGGACGAAAATAAAAATAAACTAATAGATGAGAAAGAAGTGGAAACCTGCCTGATGGCTGACACTTTAAGTTGGTGTCATGGTCGGACGACCGGTATGGGAATAGATTTGACAAGTAACTTTAATCAACTAAAATTTGACACATCCGCTTGAGTTATTGCAAAGCAATTCGCGGACTAGGTTAAGGTGAGAGTCTCTTTCTAACTACATTATGAACAACCCACACTTAGAGTTTTAAAAACGTTTTTAAAATAAAAGTTTGCGAAAGAAACCCCACCCTTTCTCTGAAGCCTGCATTCTCACATTTTCGTGGCTTGCTGAGTACGTATGTACTCAATCTAATTTTCCCCCCTAGAAAGAGTGAAGTTGATGTTGAAGAATAGTGTTTCTTTCCTAGTCCTATGCCGTTGCCGGTTGATTGGATTCTAGCTGCGCTAAGTTCCACTGTTGCTTCTCTGCTTGCAGGTTACATTCTCAGGGTTGTTCTGAAGGCGTGACCTCCTATACGGTATAATCTTTCTATATTTAGTTGCTATGGTAAATCTTCATTAACCGCGAGTACCAGCAAGTTCTCCTGGGATTGGTACCGGCATCGCAATTCGGTCGGAGTCGGTTCACGCCGATTTCCTGCGGCACATCCTCTCTGGTATTACTGTAGGTGGTGCTAGGGTAGGGTGTGACACCCGCTCTAAAATCAAGTGCAAAATTTTTCACTGTTTGACCCTTTTTTAAAACTTATTTTGAAAATGGACTGCAGCAAAAACTTATTTCAGAAATGGACTAGGAGGTCAGCGCCAGACACGATGGCGATGAGAGCCCACAGCTCAGCGCCAAAGGGCCTGGTGCTAACCCCCCTGCCCCTGTGGCGAGGGGGCGGAGCTGGCTAGCCGATGTGGCGGTGGTCAGCGCTGGCTCCCCCGACCTCAGCACTAGCCTGTTGGCGCTGAGGTCGGGACTTTATCCCTGGCCTCGGCTGGTCGGCCCCCAGCCCTTCCTTCTTTCTTTCTTCCTCTTGCTCGAACATAGGTTTTTGCCCTGTTGCTCTATCTCCTCCCTTCAGCAATCCTCCTCAAATATTGGGCAAATTAAATATTTTTTGACCGGATTTGCGTGGAGGAAGTAGCAAGGTAATCTCATCTGATCCCTTTACTCATTTCTTCTTTTTCCAAAGCTTTTATTGCGTTTAGGACAAACTATAGGAAGGAAATTTGGGGTGAGGAATAGAATGAAATTGGACTAGATGTCTGTGGTGCGGATTGTAGCATACATGCCATTTCATTTTGTCATTATTGATTGGTTCATTGATTGCATTTGAGGGTTAGGGTTGATTGTATCAAGTATGTAATGAGTGATAATATAGGGTAGGGCACCCTAATTGAAAATAGGAGATAGTGAAAGTGTCAAATGAAATATTTGTACATAGTTCCATTTGATTTACCCAAATATTGTATAGAAGGGGCATTTTGGTAGGGGCACCTATTGTTATAAATGGGTTATTCATCAATGCTTTTATGTATAGTTCATGTGTTTTTCATTTAACTTGTAGTGTGTTTGGTAGGATGGATGCAAGTGGTTATATCCCTCGTCAACAACCTCCGACGGGTGTCCCTTGCCCCATGTGTTGGTGTGGCGATGAGTGCAAGTTCATGATAAGCAAGGTGGATTTCACGTATCGCTAAAGGTATTGGATGTGCCGTAACTATCCATACTCCCCATAAAAACCAAAACCTTAAGGGAAGAAAGGAAAGTTGAAGAAACTGGTGGAGGTAAATTCTTTTGTACCGTTGTTTAATCCTTTTATCCATACTTGCTAATACGTTCTCATACATGAAGGTACCTAAGGCACCACCTTCTCTATGTGTCTTTGTGGAGTGGATAGATAGGGAAGTCCATCCCAACGACACACGGTATCTTTGCATGTGTCAGTAGAGGGCAAGGGAGCGTTTTGAACGACTCTACAGGGCTGAGGAAGAGAGGAAGAGGAGGAGAAAAAAGAGCGTGAGGCTGAGAGGGAGAGGAAGCGGTAGAGGGCACAACATGTGAAGAAAGGAAGGCCGGAGGCTGCAAGGAAAGGGAAGTATCCCCGCTATACTCAGTAGGACGATGGCTAATGGATGGACCTATTTAAATTCCATAAGGCATGTAATAATGATTGATATGAACTTTTCACGTTGAACTATACATGCAGATGCCATTGTTTGTTGATTATGTTTCCCGAGTTTTTAATTCACAATGTATTGAACAATTTGTTATGTAGTTTATGTGCATTGCTGCAAAATCTGCATGTGTTGATTGTAGACATATTTTGCTCATTTGATGTTAAAGCTCTTGGAGGTGCCTTGTTACATTTGCTCAGAGCCCTGGGGTCAGCACCAAACGGCTTGGCGCTGACCCTAGCCACCTCAACGCCACAGGACCAGGGCCGGCAGGGGGGCCTCTCCCTACATCGGTTGGCCAAGGTCAGTGCCAATTCGGCTGGCGCTGACCCTGCCCGCCTGAGCGCCCCAGGACCAGGGCCAGTAGGGGGTCTCCCACAGGCATGGGTGGATGGGTATTCTCCTTCTCAATTAGAGAAAATGCTACGGGAACTAATCGATAACTAGCATTGACCCCTATCATTGTTAGCATAGTGCTATTTAACTTTTTGGTTAGGAACATCCCATCTATTACAATGACCGGCCATAAATGCTTGAACGCCTCGATGCACTGCCCAAATATCCATAAAGCATGGCCAAAGACGGTACTTGAGACACAATTCACACTCTTCTGTTTCAGGGTGGGCCTCCACATGGTAGTACATGGAAGGGTTTTTAGTCTTGATGATGTTCAGCAGTGTAGGCAACCGGACATATGTCTCGTCCCATTCATCAAATATGACCTTCATTGCAACCTTCTTAGCTCGCCATGCTTTTCGATAGGATGGATAGTACCGAAAGATAAACTACACGACTTCAATTATAGTGCCGATAGAAATAGTAGGCTCAACCTGGAAAAATGGCTACAACCTGTTACCAATGAATCTGGATGTGAGCTACAGGTGCTCTCTAGATGCCTCGACGTTGCAACACGTGTGCTCTTCACCCAATCCGGAGATTTTCCACCTATCTCCATACCTCTCATTTACATGACTCGTCCAGACAAGCCACCGTGTACCTTACTGCAAAATTGGAGTGCTTTACCCGGGATGGACGATGCACACGGAGAGAGTACTGTTGCAACCATTACGTGAAGGTAATTAGGCAAGGCATGACTCGCCTAGACAAGCCACCGTGTACCTTACTGCAAAATTGAAGTGCTTCACCCAGGACGGATGATGGACACAGAGAGAGTACTGTTGCAGCCATTACGTGAAGGTAATTAGGCAAGGCAAGGTAATTAGGTAAGGCTTTGTCGATGTTTTACACCGTAATATGAATACAGGGCTACCGGCGGATAGAAAACTCGGTGGATTGCAAAGGACAGGGGAGATTTATACTGGTTCATGCCCTCGATGTGAGGTAATACCCTACGTCCAGTTGTGGTGTTATTCCTTTGAGGATTTGTGTTGATCTATGATCTTCTGCCCTTAGGGGGTGCCCTGTCTCCCCTTATATACTGGGGGACAGGGGTACAAGGTAGAAGTCCCAGCCGGATACGACCAAGAGATTTCTTAGAGTACCTTACCCGATAGGACTGTATATTCATTATTATACAAGACAAAGTCTGTCGGGTGCTACTATATCTCTAATTACAAGGCTAGGCTCATCCTCTATCCGAGTGGCCCATATGCTTGTGATGAGGTACCTGGGGCCCATGGCCTCCACAGCAGCTCCTGAGACCTTCATAGTTGAGTCACAACTGATGCCGAGTGGTCATCCTCCACGGTGAAGATTGCCCGAGTGCATTGCTCCCGAGTACTCTTTGTCCAAGTGCTTCTTCTTTCCGAGTCCTGCTTCATGTCAGCTGGCAGCGATGCTATGAAGGGCTCCATGTAGAAGTATGAGTAATGTGCGCCGAATAGGCGCACCTATTAAGTGTAGCCCCCGACTTTGTGTTTAATTGTGAAAACAATTAAACATAAAGTCAAATATCTTTAATCTTGTAGTCTTTCCCGAGTAGTATACTACTGGTATATGAGACTCTTTGGTATCATGTCAACCGAAATATGATTTATAGTCTTTGCCGAGTAGCATGCCACTCGTATATGGGACTCTTCAGCTTCATGTCAGCTGGAAAGGGTGTTTATAGTCTTTCCCGAGTGGCGTCCCACTCGGAAGTTAGACTCCTCAGCGTCATATCGGCTGGAAGAAATATTTATAGTCTTTCCCGAGTAGTGCACTACTCTGAAGCTAGACTCTTCAGCGTCATGTTGGCTGGAATAACATTGCTCATGGCAACTGTTGGCCAAGCATGTAGGCCGAGTACCACTTTATGTCATTAAATCCATTGTGTGGTCAAGTGTACTTGAGAGATACCTGCATCCCTAATTTTGATGAAGACCAGCTTGTGATCCTTATAAAGATATATCCTCAATACCTGGTGGATAAGACAGATACCCAAACACATGTGTTCAGCAATTAGGCCTTCATGAAGCATATCTGTCTACCTCATCGGTTCCTATTGGTAGCACCAGCACTGCGATTTTAACACAGCCAACGAGCGGCCCACATTGAGCGTGCTACTGTAGAAACTCATATCTTGGTGGCCCAGTACTGACTTTGCAGGCCTAAGCCCACGAATCAGAAACGACTCTGTAAAAGGCGGGGAGAGAGAAAAGATTCCTTCATCTTCTCCAATCCACCAATCGTTTTGTCTTCCAGCTTCCGCGCCGAAATTTCGCCTCTTGCTCCACTAGGGTTCGCCATTGCTCGCTCTCCCCCATTAGAACTCGGGCGATTCCGCTCCTCCTCGTCCATTCCAAATCTTCTGCGACATTTCCCCCAAATCTCCTCATTCCTAACCATGCCGAGAGCTTCAGATCTCGTGGATGCGTCGGATGAGCTCTGGCTGACTTCGGATTGTGGGTCGGCTAAGCTGAAGCTTCTGGAGAAGCAGCTGAGGTTGCAGAGCCACGATGTCATCAACTGGCGTCCGACTGAAGGTGAAACGGTTCCAGAGCCCCAGGACGGTGAGACCGTCGTTTTCGCCTCTTTTTTCAATCGGGGTCTTTCTCTTCCATCTTCCGAATTCTTCCGCCAGCTTCTTGCTTTTTATGAACTCGAGTTGGTGAATCTGAATCCCAACTCGATTATGCAAATCTCCATATTCGTGACTCTTTGTGAGTGCTTCCTGGGTGTGGAACCCCATTTAAATCTTTTTAGATATTTGTTCCATATCAAGCCCCAACCCTCCAAGAGCAAAATCCAAGTGATTGGGGGGCTTGTATCCAACTCCGGAGCGAGATGAAGAGGGTTTATTTTAATATTCCCCTGAAATCTTCTCTCAAAGGCTGGCATAAGGAATGGTTTTACTGCTCCGATCTTAAGCCAAGTCTTCCCCCTTTTATGGGTTTGCCCCCGGTGGTTATTGCCAAGTGGTCGTCTTTGCCCACTTCTGAAGAAATGGGGCAGGTTCACAAAGTTGCTGGCAGGATTGACAAGTTGAAGAAAGCCGGGTTGACTGGTCCATGGGTGGCCAGACGTTTCTTGACTCGGTGCATCAGGCCGCTGAAGCTGAGGTGTCACTTCGGCTGGGACTACAAGGGCAAAGGTGATCCTAGCCAGGAATACTCCGACCTGATGGACAAGTACAAGGTGACCAACATCCTACTGGATTTCTTTGCCAGCAGGGTGGTCAAAACTGAAGACACAAATCGGTCTGTGGCGGCTTACAGCCGAAAGAGGCCGCGCCCCAAGGTAACCCTTGCTGATGTTGTCTTGTAGTTCATCTGTGATGAGCACTTGCAGATATATGCCTAGATTGGCTCCAGAATGTGTAAAATGTATTGTTGAATTGCTTGCAGTCATGTGAGGAGTTTGATGATGATTCCCGAACGCTGTTGGCCATGAAGTCGAAGAAGAGGCCGAGAAGTCCTTCTGCTGCCCAGCCCGACTCCAAGAGAGCGGGGAAGAGACCTGTTGTAGATCAGGGCAAGAAGAAAGTTATGAGCCCGAGTGCCGCAGCCGGGAGTCTGAAGATAAAAGACACCGCCGGTACAGCTCCTAGGCCGCCGAGTCCCAAACCGGGACCAGCGCAGTCGAGCTCAGCATCATCGAGCCCAATACGAGTGCCACCGAGTACAAGGGTAAGCTCAGCGCCTCCAGGCTCAACAACATCGAGCCTAGGGATGGCGCCGTCGAGTACACGGGCACCCCAGCCAACCACACCACAAACAGGGCCAACTAGGACGAAAACGTTGCCGCAGACTACCATGCCGTTAGGCGCGACAGCCAGCGGCCCTCCAATGCCGACTTCTAGATCCCCTGTACAAAAGCTCAAGTTCTCCAAGAGGTAGGTCGCACTGAATCTTCTCAAAGTCTTGTTCGACATGGTAGCGTGTTGATGTTTGACTTGTTATGCAGGAAGCAAGCCGACATTGATCTCAAGGAAACCACTCCGGCTACCCCCGTTGTCGAGCCAACCCCAGCCGAGCCGGCGCCAGCGAGCGCACCTACCGAGCCGGCGACGGTCTTAGTTGCAGAAACTAAGATTGTCCCGACTGTAGGGCCGCTAACACCGGCCGACCAAGAGGCGGTTGTCGAAGCTGTCGCTCCAGCCCCTGAGCCAGCCCCCAAGGCCCCGGAGGCTGCCGAATTGAGGGCTAGGACCCCGTCGCCGTCCTTGTCGCCGTCGTCATCGTCATCGTCGTCTTCGGAAAGACCGGACCTCCGCAGGCTCGAAGCCCCTCCCTGCAAGTTTCCGAGGACATTCCGCTGGGTGGACCCCGACGGAACTGCGAGGAGTTACAAGCATGACGAGGTTGCGGCGGAGAAGGAGCGTGAAGATTTGCTTCGCGCCGCAATCGCCACGTCCTAGGGGATTAAGGTATGACTTTTGCCGTATTAGAGTCTTGGTAGTCCTCCTTGCACGAGTGTTCTGACGCTTGACCCTGCTTTGCACTGTTTTGTTAGGAATATGCCCTAGAGGTAATCATAGAGATGATGATATTGTGATTGTATCCATGATATATTATGAGTTCATTGAATATCCATTAAAGACAACTTGTATCGATTGGCAATTATGTGAATTGTTTGTGAAACTCTTTTACTTGTATGGTTATTCTAAAGTTGTCCCTGATCGGAGTTTGTGTGAGGACACACATGAATATTAGATCAGCACATATATTAGTTGATGACTATGTTTCACAAGTCATAGACATGGAGATGTCAAACTAATAATGTGGGTACATGTGTGACATGGAGCTGGACTGACCCAATATGAGAAATTGTAATTATCTCTATTCACATCATGTACGTTATGTCCTTAGACCTAAGATTGTTGTATGTATTCAAGATGTGAAACGACCTACTCAGGGACTATCAAACGCTACTCCGTAACAGGGTAGTTATAAAGGTAGTTTTCGGGTTTGTCGGGAAACATGCTGTGAGACATAAACAATCAAGAAGGAATTTGCTCCTCTCTATGTGAGAGAGATATCACTGGATCACTCTAATGATTAGATCAAGAAATGCATGGCCGTGCTTGGGTTAAGTGTTAACCTAAGAGTTGATCCAAATATCGTGAGGCAAGGGAATAACAAGTATGTGGTTTGTGGTGGTTCGTCTGATATGATCTTTGCGTATGCGTAGGAGTTGACACGCCTTGCTAGAGGCCGCTGTCAACTATTGGTCGAGTAGGAGTACTCGGGCCATGTCTATGCGTACGTGAACCCATAGGGTCGCACGCTTAAGGGGCTGAAAACCTAATTTGGGTTGGACCCGAATTAGACAAGGTTTAGGGTCACTAATGGGCCTCCAACTCGGGAGTTCATTAGGACGCCTATAAATACAAGGGGTGGGCGACGGGGCTAGGTTAATCCACGCCATTTGGCAGCCGCCACCGCTCCCACGCCCGCGCCCTGTTGCACCTCGCGGACCTAGCAGTCCGGAGGCGTGACGCTTCCTCCCCGTACGTGTGGATACCTCGGAGGTGCTGCATCTGGAGCACAAGGATGAACCGCACGAGAGGGACGGACGGACGGACGACCTCGCAACTGCACGGCACTGCTGCGACGCGTATGACTACATCGAGTCGATTCCGCTGCACCTGTGCGTCTAGTGGTAATCCCGTGATCTATAACTAGCAGTAGTTCCTGGTTTGTGGGGTCGAAAATTTTGTTTTCTGGCTAGCGTAGCATCCGCATAACCTTACATGTTTCTCCCCGAGTAGAAAATTGTTAACCGCTCGGAGAGGATGAATGAGGTCCTGACCCGGGTTGCCCCCCAGCTCCAAGAATTGGACCAGCTCTGGGCATTAAAGACTGAATTGGAGCAGCGCCACCAGGGGAGGGAGTCTTGGCTGAAGGGAGCTGTTAATCAGCTTAGGGACAAAAATTGGGACCAAGCCAAGAAGGTTGGAAGTAAGTCTCCCGAACGTCTTCCTGACTGAGCCCTTATTATATTTCTCTAGCTGTGCTGTTTCCCGACTGCCCAGTTGTGTCTTGACTGCAATGTTAAGTACTTGACTATTCTGATGTGTAGCCCTCGAAGCCAAGCTGAAGACTCGAACAGAGGGAGAAGTCCAGCTAAAGGAGGCCGAGAGAGCCAAGGCCAGGCTTGAGAAAGACAAGGCCGACTTGACAAGGCCAAGGCTGAGCTTGAGAAAGAGAAGGCCGACTTGAAGAAGGCCAACGCCAAGCTCGAGAAGGAAAAGGCTGAACTAGAGAAGGCCAAAGCCAAGTGGGAGGCCGACTACGAAAGTAAGTCTCCGCTCTAACAATGATCTTAACCAATCCATTAAGTGCTTCTTCTGTAGTTTGCCTAACAAGTTTACTTGTTGGTGAACCCGGGCAGCTGCTAGAGCCAATGCTCAAATCCAATTCCAGGCTTTTGCAGAGGAGATAAAGGTCGTCAAGGAGTCACGGGAGATCCTTGCCGAGTCCGTGAAAGGGCTCCTTGACGTGATGGATCCTCGTTATGTGGGAACCAGCTCCAACACGGTGTCTCAGGTGCAGGCGTGCCTTAACGAAGCACCGAGTATCCTAAAGAGGTACTCGGATGAGCATACTATTATCGGCGTGGCCCAAACCCTGGCGATGACCAAGTCAATCTACCCCAGGGCAGACATTGAAGTCATTGGAGAGGGATTCGCTGAGGAGACGACTCCTGAGGAGGCGCTGGAGCTGATAGCCAAGGTGAGGCCGACTGTAGAGGTGATCACCCGAGACCTGGGTATGTAAGAACAGTCCATCATGCAGTCGGTGTATATGAATTTTTGTAAAGACATGTGTGAATATATGTGCAATACCGCCAAGCTCTGAATTGTTACTCAATTGTCATTAGCTTTACCCGACTATATAGTCTGCGCCGAGTTGGTCTATAGGAACTTAATAAAATCGTTCACCGTAGGAGGCTGTACTCGGGCAAACATAACAAAGTCATTGCAAAACTTCATAACTTAAGTACAACAGGCTCGTATATTATTGACAAAACACATATAATACATGCAGCCCCCGACTCACTACTCGGTTGAGACAAGCGACGTAGTGAGTCGGGAAAAACTGTACACATGGCAAGTATAAAACTCAGGTATAGAAAGAATGTAGCTATTCTATATTCCATGAGTTGCTAATGAGGGCACCGTCTTCAGTCTTCAGTTGGTAGGCGCCTGGCCGCGTGACCTTGGCTATAATGAACGGCCCTTCCCATATTGGGGATAGTTTATGCCTATTTTTGGTGGTTTGTATTTTTCTCAAGACGAGATCTCCGACCAAAAAGGCGCGGCCACGGACATTGCGATTGTGGTAACGATGTAGGCCTTGAAGATACCTTGCTAACTGGATTATTGCGATATCCCTCGCTTCTTCCAACTGATCTAATTCGACCAATCAGGTATTGTTTGATGTGTCTTTTGAGTAAGCCCAAACTCGCCGAGAGCCGAACTCTAACTCGGTTGGTAGCATAGCCTTGGCAGCGTAGACCAGAAAGAAAGGGGATTGCCCTGTTGCCCGACTAACCGTGGTTCTGAGAGACCAGAGAACAGATAGGAGCTCTTGTACCCACCGGCCCACGTATGGTTGTAGTCGGTCGAATATCCTAGCCCTGATACCTTGTAAGACCATACCATTGGTGCGTTCAACCTGCCCATTGCTCTGCGGGTGTGCCACATACGCATAGCAGATCTTGATGCCGAAGTCGTCACAGAAATCTTGAAACACGCCGCCCGTGAACTGAGTACCATTGTCTGTGATGATGCGGTTAGGGACCCCGAATCGGTATAATATACTCATGATGAAGTACTTTGCTCATGCCATTGTTATGGTAGCAATGGGTTTTGCCTCAATCCACTTCGTGAATTTATTCACTGCGACGAACAAGTGTGTGAACCCTCCTGGTGCTTTCTTGAAAGGCCCGACCATGTCAAGCCCCCATACTGCAAAGGGCCAAGAGATTGGGATTATTTGGAGTTCTCGGGCTGGGAGATTGGTTTGTCTTGCGTAGAACTGGCAACCCTCGCATGTGCAAACGATGTCTTTGGCGTCTGTTACTACTGTTGGCCAGAAAAATCCCTGCTGGTAAGCCTTTCCAACTAATGTCCTGGATGCGGCATGGTTGCCACATATGCCCGAGTGGATCGATTGCAAAATCTGCTTGCCCTCCTCGGTGATGACGCAATGCATGAGGACACCGGATGCACTTCTTCGGTATAGGTCTTCTCCGACGACTAGGAAACTCTTGCTTCGACGTTTAATTTGTTCAGCTTGACTACGATCTTCTGGAAGTTCATCGTCCAGGAGGAATTTGAGAACAGGAGTCCGCCAGTCTTGACGTATGTTCAGTACTTCGTCTGTTGCCGGGGTAGGTTCGCCTCCCGACTGCTCTAGCACTGGTTTCTTCTTGACTGATGGCTCTATAAGTTGCTCGACAAAGATCCCTGTCAGGACCGCTTCTCGCTTGGATCCCATGTTTGCTAATTCGTCTATAGCATCATTGTATTGTCGTAGGACATGTGTTATCTCCAGCCCGTTGAACTTGTTTTCCAGCTTCCGGACCTCCTGACAGTACGCCGCTATTGTGTCGTCGAGACATGTCCAATCTTTCATGACTTGGTTCACCACGAGTTGAGAATCTCCTCACACAACTAGTCGGTGGATGCTGAGTGATATAGCAATGCGGAGCCCGTGGATAAGTGCCTCGTACTTGACGACGTTGTGGGAAGCCGGGAAGTGGATCTAGAGGACGTACTTGAGTTTTTCGCCGGTAGGGGATGTCAGTACGACACCGGCCCCGGCGCCGCTGATCCGTAGAGAACCGTCGAAGTACATTGTCCAGTACTCTAGCTTTTGTCCACTCGGCCACGAAGTTGGCTAGAGCTTGTGATTTGATAGCTGTCCGTGGCTAAAAGGTGATGTCGAACGCCATCAACTCGAGCGCCCATTTAGCAATTCGGCCGGTGGCCTCGCGGTTATGCAGGACGTCCCCGAGTAGATACGATGTGACCACCATGACTTGATGTGCTTGGAAATAGTGCACCAACATCCGGACAGTGATGGGTAGGCCATAGAGCAGCTTCTGGACCTACGGATATCTCATCTTCGAGTTGGCAAGGACCTCGTTGACAAAGTAGACTGGCCGTTGAACTTTTTGGATGTGACTCGGTTCGGATCACTCGACCACTAGCACCGTGCTGACTACCTGAGTGGTTACCGCTAGATATAGCATTAGCGGTTCTTGGGGCATGGGTGATGCCAACACGGGTGGTGATGTGAGAAATGTCTTGAAGTCTTCGAAGGCTTGCTGGGCTTCGGGAGTCCATTGGAAATTGTCTGCTTTCTTCAATAGCTTGAAAAAGGGCATGCCCCGTTCGCCTAGTCGGGAAATAAACCGGCTGAGTGCCGCCATGCAGCCTGTCAGCTTCTGGACGTCCTTTTGGCTAGTCGGGGGTGCCATGTTCATGATTGCGTTGACTTTCTCAGGGTTGGCCTCGATGCCGCGATACGAGATGATGAAGCCGAGTAGCTTGCTGGATGGCACACCGAAGGCGCACTTTTTCGGGTTCAGCTTCATCTTGAATCTTCGAAGATTTTGGAATGTTTCTTCTAGGTCAGCGATGAGGTCTTCTTTGGACTTTGTCTTGATCACCACGTCGTCGACGTAGGCCTCCACGTTGCGCCTGATCTGAGTTTGTAGATACCACTGAATGGCTCGTTGATATGTTGCTCTAGGGTTTTTTAAACCGAACGGCATAGTGATGTAGCAGTACGCTCCAAACGGCATGATAAAAGACATCTTTAGGCAATCCTCCTCCTTAAGGCTGATTTGGTGGTATCCCGAGTAACAGTCGAGAAAGCTGAGAAGTTCGCACCCTGCGGTTGAATCCACCATCTGATCTATTCTGGGTAGACCAAATGGGTCCTCTGGGCACGCACTGTTGAGATCGGTGTAGTCGACGCACATGCGCCATTTACTCTTTTTCTTCCGGACCAGGACTGGGTTTGCCAGCCAATCTGGGTGATAGACCTCTTTGATGAACCCGGCTGTGAGAAGCTTGGTTATCTCCTCCTAGATAGCATCTTTACGGTCTTGTGCGAAGCGCCGTAGCCGTTGCTTGACTGGCTTGGCGTCTGTCTTGACGTTGAGGGCATGCTCGATCACCTCCCTTGGTACGCCTGGCATGTCGGACGATTTCCACGCGAAGATATCCTTGTTGGCTTGGGGGAAGGTGACGAGTACGTCTTCCTACTTGGGGTCGAGTCCGGTCCCAACTAGCACAGTCTTAGAGGGGTCGGAAGGGTCCAGGGGGATCTTCTTCGTGTCAGAGTCCACTGAAATTTCGGACTACGCTGCTTTTGTGGCCGGAACTTAGTCATCCTCGACTTCGGTTGTGATGGCTTGCCGAATGTTGTTGCGTCCGACTGCTGCCTCTTGTGATTGAGCCAACTCATAGCTCTCCTTGTCGCAGGTGAAGGCTTGCTTGACATCGCTGCAGAGGGAGAGGACTCCTGCTGGCCCAGGCATTTTGAGCACCATGTAGGTATAGTGCGGTATCGCCATGAATTTGGCGAGCGCCGGTCGTCCGAGTATCGCGTGGTACGCGGTCTCGAAGTCGGTGACTTCGAAGCAGATGTTTTTTGTGTGGAAGTTAACCCGCGTGCCGAAGGTGACCGGCAAGGTTATCTGCCCGAGGGGTGTTGAAGACAGGTCGGAAATTATCCTATGGAAGGGCGCAGTACTTGGCCGTAGTTCTGAATGAGGGATTTTCATCTCATCCAGGGTCTTGGCGAAGAGGATATTGAGCGCGCTGCCTCTGTTTATGAGGGCCTTCTTCAGCTTGATATTCTTGACGACCGGGTCCAGGGCGAGTGGGTAGCGTCCCGGGTGTGAGACCCGATTGGGGTGATCTGCGCGGTCGAATGTGATGGGTGTTTCTAACCAACGCAAATATTGGAGGGTGTTTGTTGTAGAGACTGCGTTGATGTCATGTGCTATTAGCTTCTGCTTCCGCTTGGATTCGTACGCGGACGGCCCTCCGAAGATGTGGTTGAGCTCGGCCTGGGGATCTTAAAAGTCGTCGGCCGGGCCCCAGTCTGGCTTATCTTTGTCCTTGTCGGCGCCAGACGATGAAGTCTGCTTGGAGACAAACTGGAGACAAACTTCTTGAGCATGAAGCAATCCTTGGCCGCGTGCTCGCCCTTGGGATGGAAGGGGCAAGGCCCGTTCATAACCTTCTGGTATTCGTTGTTCCTTGGGGGCCACGACCGAGTGCACTCCACGTTGGCCACCTCGTTGTCCGACTTCTGCTTGCGGATGCCGGACTTGTTCTATGATGGCTCGTTGTCAGCTTTTGCCTTTTGGTCTTTTTGCTGGGACTCTTTCTTATCGTCGAGGGCCTCTGTGACCGCCTCGGTTGAGTCGATGTATTTATTTGCCATATCGAAGAGAGCCCTGACAGTGGCTGGAGGCTTCCAAGTGAATTTCGCGATGAACGAGGCGTCCTTTACTCTCTTGCGGAAGGCGGCGATGACGACCTCGTCCTTGATCATTGGTATTTGGTTGCGCTTCTCGGAGAACCTCTTAATAAATTCATGCAAAGACTTGTTCTTCCTCTGGTGCAGTTGGTATAAATCGTGCTCGGAAGATGGCCTCTCGTAGGTCCCCTGGAAGTTAGCAATGAACCGCTCCCTGAGTTCTCCCCACGAACCGATCGATTGCCTCGGGAGCCCTATTAGCCATGTCCTCACTAAGTCGGCCAAGACGACCAGGAGGTAGTTAGCCATGGCTTTGTGGTCATCTCCAGCAGCTCGGATTGCCAGAGTATATACGGTGAGCTAGGATTCGGGGTTGGTTTTGCCATCGTATTTCTCGATCCCCGTAGGCTTGAAGCCTGACGGCCAGTCGACGTCCTGTAGCTCGTGGGTGAAAGCTGGAACGCCTTCATCTTTGTGGCGCCTTCACCAAGGCGGAAGTCCACCATGTGCAAATAGTACCTGATCCCTGGATCAGTAGTCGGATACACACATAGTCATCGGTGATACAAACTCAGAGTACACTAAGCATTAGATACATAATAGAGTACATATAATACAAAGGTTTCTATCCAGGACAGGCCCTAGATGGACAACGGCAAAACAGGGTAACTAGTGGGATACAACACAGACAGGGCGGAAGCGGGGGAGGAAAACTACTCGGTGATGGAACACGATGTTACCACAGGCTTGGTTGGGAACTAGACCTAAAACCTAAGAAGTCCTCGTAGTCGGCTTGGTCCTGGAAGAACTCGGTAGCAGTCGGGTCGTCGTCTTCTTTTTCAAAACCTAATATGATATACATACAAATATGGGAACAAGGGTGAGTACTTTCGTACTCAGCAAGCCGGGAAAAAGGTGCCATGTCGGCTAGACAAAGGGGCTAAGAGTCTTATTTGCGAAAACAGCCTTTAGAAACATTTTGCTTACCAAATACTAGTGTGTCCAATTTTTAGTTGTCAGAAAGAGGCTCATGCCTCGATCCATTCCGCAAGTTGCTTTTCAACAACTCACCACATAATGAATCATGTATTTCCATTTCATCTTCTGGTGATTAACCGAGTGACCACACAACTCGGTTATCACCCGAGTGGCTTCGACCACTCCTCAAGTCTGTTACTTCTCCCGAGTGGCTTCGACCACCCGTCGACCCTGAGACTTGGCTACAACCAAATCTCAGCTATCTCTTTTAGCACATTCCAGCTTCAACCGGTTATATTCGCTACACTGGCTACAACCAGTTAGCTCAAACTTTGCTGCCCTGGCTACAACCCGGGAGCCTGCTCTGTATCGTCTTCTAACTACAACCCGAAGACTTACTCCTGTTAACTTTTCACACACTTGCTTATGGTGCTTCAACACCCCGGGTCACACAGACCCGTTTCTGGCCACACAGGCCTTCCGTTTGCCACTCGGCAACTCTGGTCATGATTCCCTTCCCATCAATCACTTTCGCAAATCATTGGCAAACAATTCTACGCTATGGGAATCACCTTACATCGCCCTTAACCGTGGGCACGGCTGTTCGAACAGTTTAGCTAAACTCTGCAGAGGGTGTACGCTTTACCTAAACGACACGAAACTTACACCGAGTACTGGCCAGTATCAGAAGTTCGTGACAAGGCCATTTCCAAAGCCAGTCTAGGGTTACCCAATGCTAGCCGAAGGATCCACACAGGATCAGTGCTTCAGGTCGACTCCAACCACCATCAGCACCAGGGCTCTCAAGCCACAACTCGGATGAGTCCACTCCAGTCGGCACCAGACTTCCCTAAACCTACAATTTACTCGGCCAGGGGCAGCCCATACTACCCGTATGGTCGTACTGTAAAATGCTCGGATGCAATTCCCAAAGGAAACGGTCCTTATCGATAATACATAGCCAGGCCACACAGGCACTGTCTCGGTACATCAAAGTTTTCTCAAACTTTATTTATTTTCATAAACACTCCGATACGCAAAGTACCGGGTTTTCAAACAGTTGAGCAAAAACCAATGTTTCCCAACGATAATACAATCGTTGCAGGGCTAAGCCATTCTACTCAGCATTCATATCCGTAGATAGGATGCCAACGTGCTATTTGTGGGGCTATCAAGGGAGAGATACATCAACATCCTACCAAAATAAGTGCGACTACTGGGTAGGTCCATCGGTTGCGCTAGCAGACCGAGGCCGATCAATTTAAAGTATAAACTAAGCATGCATATTTTGCAAACAACATAATGTTGCATATATAGGAGGCAATATGATCAAAGGGGCTTGCCTTGTTCCAGCGGAAGATCTTCCTCGGCGAAGACGGCTTCTGGATCGTCCACCGGTTCAAGATCTAAACAAGCAGAAAAGATGGTTATTGCCAAGCTGAAGAGAGGCAAAGCACTAGGAAAAGAACATCGCGGTAGTCGGATGAAGGTTTATCATAGACGGCTGAGTTAAACTTGCGGACGGGGCAACAAAGCTCACCGGTTAGGAACTCCGGATGGTAGGCTCGGCGATGGAGCTCGGGGAGCAGAAACGGCTCCGGGGGCTGGAGAGAAGGAAGATGATGGCTTAGCTATGAAGCTGGTGATGGCGGTTTGGCAGAGACGGATGGGTTACAAAACAGAAGAAAGAGGAGGCATGGATGGCTTTATATAGCCGGCGTGCGAGGCAGGGACACGGCGGTGTAGGGGCGATAGAGAGGGAAAAGGAGCCACGATAAGCTGGCGAGGTGACGCGACGTCAAGGAAGAGATTGACTTAGGGATTGGGCGTGGCCGGGGGAGTTGGTAAACACTGTAGCGATGATGAGACACTCAAGTCGTGGCAAGGACGGGTTGGTGATACTTTGCTGACAGAGCCTGTGACTATCCATGGGTCCAAACGGGTTCTTGTGGTGCGGCGGTTATTGTCCGTTCGTCTGAGCGGGGTTGCGGGCAGGTGGAGGTGGCAAGACAGAACTGGTTAACAGGGTAGTCGGCAATGCAAGGGTTACTCGGCGGCAAGGGTGGCCGAGTGAACAAAGGTAAAAGAGAAAGATTCAGGAACTGAGTAGAAATCTACTCGGCACAAGGGAGAAAGGCAGTCAGCTGGCCAGGGGGAGAAAAACTGGGGCACAGCTGAATGGGATTGGAGAGGAGTTCGCATTAAGAAAACGAATTCCAACGGGGAAAAGAAAAACGGGTCATTACAATCTTCGTGGGGGCTCCGGCTCCGATCGCGGCGGTTGAACCACTCGTGGTGGAGGCCAAAGTGCTCATGCTCGTCCTCCAATTGGCGGCGCTCGTCCTCTTCGCGTTGACGGCACCAGGCATTAATGTCTTATCGGAGGTCGCGTTGTAGACGAACTCAGAGGTCCTGGTTGAACCGACGATCGTTCTGGTGACGTCGCCGATTGTTGTTGTTGGTGTTGCCGAGTGATGTTTGCCGCGACTCCCCGTGTGGCTAACTTGAGTTGGCCGCCCGACGTCGTGCTGATGCGGACGAGATTGCTGCTGGAGAACCCGATCAATTGGTCAGTATAAGTGTTTCGCCTGATTGCTGGTGCTGCTGACATGCGACAGCTGTGATCATGGCTTTAATTTTGGCGATAGTCAGGGTGGCCTAGTGATCAGGCCCGAGCTGGAGTGTATCCAGCAGGGTTGCAGCAGCCACGACGTTCTATTGTGGCGTGACGAAGACGTCGTGGTCGCCGACTCTAGTCTGGAGGATCTGTTGCTGAGCGGTTCACCCAGCCTTGCGTAGCTCGTCGTTGCGAGCCTCGCGGTCGGCCTCCTCCTGTTGCCGTAGTTGACGTGCCTCCTCTTGTTGCTCCTCTTGTAGTCGGCATACCTCTAGTGGAGGGGTTGAAGCCATGAAGATCTCATGGGGCAGAAGGAAACTCGCCAGACTGGTGTCCAAACTGGTGTTCGAACCGCTGTCCGACTTGGAGTCGGAATCCGAGTAGTTGATCGGAGTAAGGATGACTCCAACCTCCCTAGATCCAATCTGGAGCGGCTCTGAGCCATGTCCAAACTGAACCGTGGGGGATCGGGTCTGCCGCGTAAGATGTAGATCCGCGGCGTTGCTGAGCCCGTGCGGGAGATTGACGATCTCTCCCCTTCCTAGCCCGACCCAGGCTGGCTCAGGGCCTAGCGCGAGTCGGACGCCGAAGGAGAGAGTTGTCCCGAGGCTCGGCGAAGTGGAAGATTGCTGCAGCAGATCGATGACGGTTACTGCGGTGTCTTGTTGGCCAACTGGTGCGGAGTCGGCTGGTTCCTCGGCCAGTTGGATTGGATCTGCGTCGGCCAAGGCGAGGTTGCCGAACATGTCGGCGACGAAGTCAAGGCTTCCGAATGAAATTATGTCTCCGGGGGAGAATTTGTTGCCGTCGACTCCTATTGTTGGATCCATCGAGCTTGTTGATGTAGATGTCGCCGAATCCCCTACCTGGCGCGTCAACTGTCGATGTTTTACACCGGCAATATGAATACAGGGCTACCCAGTGGATGGAAACTCGGTGGATTGCAAAGGAACACGGGGAGATTTATACTGGTTCAGGCCCTCGATGTGAGGTAATACCCTACGTCCAGTTGTGGTGTTATTCCTTTGAGGATTTGTGTTGATATATGATTTTCTGCCCTCAGGGGGCGCCCTGCCTCCCCTTATATACTGGGGGACAGGGGTATAAGGTAGGAGTCCCAGCCAAATACGACCAAGGGATCTCCTCTTAGAGATACAACTTACCCGACTAGGCCTGTATATTCCTTATTGTACAAAGCAAAGTCTGCCAGGTGCTACTATATCTCTAATTATAAGGCTAGGCCCATTCTCTATCCGAGTGGCTTATATGCTTGTAATGAGGTACCCGGGGCCCATGGCCTCTATAGGCTTTGTGCTGTAGCTAGATTCATGTTGCAGGGCACAACCGTGAGCTGGCTTGCGATCGATCTTGGCACCTTGCACCCACCTCCACTCCTCCACGGCCTACTTGCCTAGGAACTTTGGCAATCACTTCTGTTTTACACCGTACTAGGTCACTAATCTTCCAAGGCGTGACGACGTAAAGCCCGGGCAACCGTCCGGCCTACCCAGGAGTTGAATCCGCCCAGTCTGGCCCGGTGTCCGCGTCGGCATGTCTAGGTGCATCGTGATCTATGCGCTCTACGAGCGGTACGACGATGATGTGGGCACCTCCGGCCATGCCCTGCGTGGCGTGGCTGGCCCATCAAGGAGACCACCATCGGCATCCATCTCGATGGCGCCGAGTCCGTGCGCTTGTCGGGAAGGCGAAGCTGGCAATGTATTGGGCGATCAAGAACAGCGCCTCCGTGCTTGTCCTTCACGACAACAAGTGCAACTTCTCTCTTGTTGACCTCTCGGTCGGTCTCGGGTGGCCGGCTTCGTCTCAGCACGATGAGCCACCACCGTTCCATGTCGTCGATCCTAGGGGTGAACTCTTTGAACCCTTTGGTGGCCGCTTGGCCGCGCGCATAGTAGGCTTGTTAGGTTACGAGCTTAGGGTGTTCTCGCGCTGGCGAATTGATGATGGGTGGGAGCTCATGAATCGCATCATCTTGCTGGAGACCGAAACAGGACGGGTTCTCCCTCACTGGCAATGGCGTGACCACTATTCTTGCGGGAGGTGTCGGGCAAGTCGTGCTGTGGCCAGTGCAGGGGAGGTGTCTGTTCACCGTCAAGCTCGACACCATGAATGTGGAATGCAAGCACGCCATGGAGAACAAGCAGGTAGTGTGGTGTTCAAGCACAAGGTGCCATGGCCACTTACCTTGTGTGCTTGCGTAGTTTGTTGTAAGAAAGAGGGATTAGGCTGGTGTTCTCACATCTATACTTGCTAAATCGCTAAATGATGCTCTCTTTCACTGGTTGTTTACTAGTTGTAGTCAGAGTTAATTAAGGAAATTTCAGTTTCAGATGTCACTAGTGTAAGTTAATAAAGTTATTAAACGTAAACTGATCTTAATCTAAACATGAACACCAACTTGATGCGGAATTTAGAGTGACTAGAAACCAAACCAGAGTTAGAGGACGAGGCCATGATCTTGTTGATCGTCGGAGTAGTCCCACGGTGAGGCTGAGGATGACACAAGCTCTCGGGTCTCCACCTACACTGGCCGTCTATAGTTGTCGTGCGAGAGGCGGCCTTCCAATCATTGCAGCGCTCTTAGGATCGGTGATTTTGGGAGTTTTAGGGTTTAGCCGAACTCAGAGAGATGGGGGGCATCTCCAAGTGCCGGATGGCCCTTTTTAATGTACGCTGCGCGACCGGGGGCCGTTCCCAAAGTTTGTTGGGGCGCCTCAGATCATGGCGGTTGGATTGGACGTGGGAGAGAGTCATTGGACTCCTCTCCCTTATCCCTAACAGGTTGGTTAGATCCGAAATAATTCCAACATTCTCCCACTTAATTGAAGGATTCATAAGTCTCCAATCAGCAGAGCAATGAACAAGCTAATGTGTTACAACAGCTTATGTGTCGCCACTGAACTCCATTACCCATAGTGTATTACTTTGCGTCATGAGAATTTATCAGTCTTATCTCAATAGGAGATGGTTAATTCATTATGGCTCGTTAATTCCAGAATCAAAGGCTGCCCCTTAAACCCATGCCGGCAACGTGCTCTCTAAAGAGATTGGGTGGTAAGCCTTTAGTTAGTGGATCCGCAAGCATAGAATTAGTGCTTATATGCTATAAAGTAATAGTCTGATCCTGGATTCTATCTTTCACAACATGATATTTTACGTCGATGTGTTTGGCAGCACAACTCAACTTGTTGTTACTAGAATAGAATACTGCAGCCTTATTATCGCAGTATAAATTAAGTGGTTTACTAATGCTGTCGACCACCTTTAAGTCTGGGATGAAATACTTTAGCCATACCACCTATCCTGTAGCTTCATAACATGCCATAAATTCCGCTTGCATCGTAGATGACGCTGTAAGTGTTTATTTTGAGCTTTTCCATGAAATAGCTCCTCCTGTGAGAGTGAAGATGTAACCTGATGTCGACTTTTTACTATCAACACATCCTGAAAAATCAGCGTCTAAATAACCTATGACTTCAAGGTTGTCAGACTTCTCATATGTGAGCATGTAATCTTTAGTACCTTGTAGGTAACATAATACTTTCTTAACAGCCTTCCAGTGGTCCATACCTGGATTTGACTGATATTTGCCAAGCATCCTAGTTACAAATGCAAAATCAGGGCGTGTGCAAACTTGAGCGTACATAATGCTTCCGACAGCGGAAACGTATGGAATCGACTTCATTTGATCAGTTTCTAATTGATTCCTTGGACATTAGAATTGTCCAAATTTATCGCACTTAACAATTGGAGCAGGCGTGATAGAACAATTTTCTACGTTGTACCTTTTGAGCACTCTATCAATGTCTCGATGTATCTCAATGCCCATAACATAAGAGGCATCACCAAGATCTTTTATCTCAAAGTTAGAGGATAGAAAACCCTTGGTTTCTAGTACATATTCTTATCACTGTGAGCTAAAAGAATGTCATCCACATAAAGTACCAAGATAGTAAATTTGCCACCTTTAGACTTAAAGTATATGCAATTGTCCATTCTATTTTCCCTAAATCCGAATCCTTTAATTATTTTATCGAATTTAAGGCACCATTGTCTAGACGCTTGTTTCAACCCATAAATAGATTTCTTAAGATGGCATCCCATATGTTCACTGTCTTCCACAACAAAACCTTATGGTTGAGTCATATAAACGTCTTCCTGCAGTTCACCATTAAGAAATGTCTTTTTACGTCCATCTAATGGAGCTCTAAATCATAATGAGCTACTAAAGCCATAACTATCCTTAGTAAGTCCTTCTTAGACACAGGAGAAAAGGTATCAACATAGTCAATCCCTTCTCTCTGTGTAAACCCTTTCGCTACAAATCTAGCCTTGAACCATTCGACATTTCCCTTTGAGTCGTATTTAGTTTTGTAGACCCATTTACAACCCACTGTTTTAACTCCTTTAGGGATTTCTACTAGGTCCCAGATGTCATTTTGACTCATAGATTTCATTTCATCTTCCATAGCACTCAACCATTCAGATGATTTAGCACTCATCATGGATTCTTTATATGAGGTGGGGTCGTCCACTTTCCCAATATCATGTATGTCCTCGTTCATGTACACAACATAATTATTTGGGATAGCAGATCTCCTTTCCCGTTGTGATCTTCTTATGGGTGTGTCAGTAGTCACAGCGGGTTCCACAAGTTGATCATTAGATACTGTATTTTCAGTGTGTTCTTTATTTTCAGTTGGAGTTGGATTTATTTCAGGCACAGGAACATTGACCTCTTTAATTATCGGTAGAGGCACGTAAACCCGTTTTTCTTCAAGGGCTATGTTCCTGACTTTAGTACTCCCACTGAATTCACCATTCTCTAAGAATACAGCATGTCTAGTTTCAACAAATTTAGTAGTCCTATCAGGACAATAAAAACGATATCCCTTTGATCGTTCAAGGTATCCAATAAAGTGGTAACTTACTGTCTTAGGATGTAATTTCCCAATATGTGGGTTAAATAATTTGGCTTTAGCTGGCAGCTCCACACACGCAAATAATTTAATGTTGGTATTCTACCAGTCCATAATTGATAAGGTAATTTTGACACTAATTTACTGGGAACCCGATTTAATATGTGTGCGGCTATCTTTAGAGCTTCCATCCATGTGGGGTAACGTTCAGAGGGGGTCCAAACGTTCCCACAGCACACGTAACTGCCTAGGATGTTCAGTTACGCATAGAATGATACAGAAACAGAACTTCGATTAATTATACAAACCGACAAGGTTTTAGTACAATCCAAACTCAACGCATGCACACAACGGGCCTATGGCCGTACACGTACAACCAAAAGACGTAACTCTGCACCATAGGAACGGCCTGAGTGTAGAGTCGACCTAAAACTCGAAGCCTTCGTCTTCGTCCCAATCCAGTGGATCGACGGCTTCCTCGACTTCACCTGCAACTTCTTCTGGAGTGGCTGGAGCCCAAAATATGCAAGACTGAGTACACAAGTACTCCGCAAGCCATGCAGGGAAATATATAGTAATACAGGATATAACAAAGGAAGAAACTGGTTTAACTCTAAACCTTATCAGTAGTTCACAAACATCCTAATTGATAAACAAATTTAATTTTAAAGGGTTTAATATTACATATCATCTCACAATTTAAACCATTATCACAATTCTACTCATGCCATTACTCTGGATTCACCCATAGACATATCTCCATTAACCGAGAGCACGGCGTATTCGAATACCAAACGACTCTGCAGCGTCTACCCAGCTTTACCCGCACGATACCCACAGCTAGCTAGGCTGAAGATAACAAAGTGTAGTACTGCCCCAAGCTTATCTTTGTTCTGCCTAGCAGGTTATAGGACAAGACGCCTATTGGCCTCAACTTGGCCTTCGCGAGGGTGTGCACCAACCCGACGACTCGTCCACCCACTATTGCACGACTAGGAGGAACACGCAGTCCTTAAAGACCGCAAAAGGGCACCGCAGCACCCACACTCATATAAACAAATAATCTTACATCGCTCAGTGGCCATACACACGTTAAAGGCTAAAATGCCAATACACTGAATGGTTGCAGAAGTTCAATTCACTAGAGCAGTACACAATGGGTCCGAATACCTCGATCGTGCGGATAGGCGCTAACTATGTCACTTATACTGGCACAAGAGGGTTATGTCCTTAAAACTTTAAATATCTCATATACTTTCAAAACTATCACATAAAATAACAATTTCATATAATATTCAACATGTTCATAATAAACAGGATTAACCTAAAGTTATCAAATATATATATATATATATATGGCTCAAATCAAGGCATGGCATTATATTTATAACAATATCAAATAAAAGGTGTTATCTATTTCGAAATACTTTAGATAATTAACTCATGCATCTTATTTAAGTACTTCAAGGTAGTACTCTACCCAAATTATGACCTAGCTCCAGGTTGGGTTCAATTATTATTCAAAGGATGCATGACTTGCCTTCGGGATCGACGTAGTCGTACCAATCATCTCCTCCTACGACTACGTAGGCGTACGCGTCAGCTGCGAACTCGGACTCCTCGATTGGATCTGCTGCGGCGAAATCTATCGATACACACAAATAAAATAAATAAGCGAATAACTCCAAATAAATACCAAAAATTCAGAAAGTGCACAGAATATTAAAAGAGGAATTATGGAAGAAATTTAGGATTTTTCTGAAGTCGCGTCGAACGAAAACCCTAGAGTTAAAATTAGGATTTCGTCAACGGATGCTCAGATCACGATGAAACTGGCGCGGATGGATTCGGAATAATTCAAGGAGTCAGGAATAGGTCTCGGATTTTTATTCTGAGGTCAAACGGTCACTGAACCAGTCAAACCAGGTATTTAACTGATTTTTGGATTTATTTTTCTGAAGGAAAAACAGAAACGGTCGGTTTTCTGCGGTTAACAGGCAGCGGCAGCGGTTCAGGGCTGCCGGCGGCAAGAGGGGCGGCGAGGCGGCGAGGGGAGGCCGGTTCCAGGCTCATGGGACCGAGACGAATCCATTCCCCTGTGTTTCCAGAGCTGGCGAGCCGATGGCGAGGCTGGCGGCGGTAGACAGAGAACGGCGGCGGCGGCTCCGGCGAGCTGGCGGCAGGGCACGGCGGTGCAGAAGCTTCAGAGGAGCAAGGGAGAGCTTCCAGTGGCGGCCGAACGCGCGGGGAAGGCCGAGGCGGCGGGACGCCGTGCGGCAGGCGGCGGCCGAGCAGGGGCGGCGGCGCAAGCGGCCCCGGCGAGCTTCCGGCGGCGGGACGGCGACGGAAGGAGAGGGGAAATGGGTGTCTTGGCATGGAGAAGATGATGGTGATCTCAATTTTGGAAGATACACAACGATGACGACGAATTTCGGCGCTTTACCTCCGGCGGCCGAACTCGGCTCTAGCCCTATTCGACTCCGGCGACGGCGAACGGTGGCACGAAGGTGGGGGCGGCTTCAGGGGAGTTGAAGAGAAGATGATGACGCTCCTTTTTGCTTTTGGCGGCGACCGACGAAGTGCACTGGAGAGGGAGATAATGGGAGAGGCAGTAAGCGGCGGCAGCTTCCAGGCGAGCTCGAGCTGAAGTCGGTTCCGAGGAGGCTTCGGGTTGCTGAGCAGGAAGCTGACACGTGGGCGGTGATGCAGCAGGAAGCAGCTGTGTGGTTCGGCTGGAGATGATGATGATCGGCCGGTCTGGGCTGAGCCGGCCTGGGCCAGAAAAAGAAAGAAAACGAGAGAAAGAAAGAGAGGGAAAAAACGCGTCGGCCCAGGAAAAAAAATAGGCCGAAGAGTCGAGAACGACGCGGACTCGTCCGCGAGAATTTTAGAATGGACGGATAAATTGATTTGCACTTCTGAAAAAGAAATAAAATAAAAAGAAAAAGAAAACGAAGAAACAATTATGACAGACGAAGAACGATATTTTAAATAGAATGAAACGGAAAACGAAAAACTCGACACGTGATTTTTAGAAATTTACAAAAATAAAAACGGTTTTAAAATTTAGTGATTTTTAGAGCTGTTACAATCCATAAATTAATTGGCAAATTGAAGTGTGTCAGCATGCTTCATACCATGTCCATAAGGGTACGGTTATGCCACTCAGCAACTCCATTTTGCTGTGGTTCACCAGGCATGGAATATTGAGCTACTATCCCATTTTCCTCAAGATATTTAGCGAAGGGACCAGGAATTTGTCCACAAGGTGCATGCCTGCCATAAAATTCTCCCTCGCGATATGATCTTACTACCTTGATTTTAGAGTCATGTTGGTTCTCGACCTCAGCTCTAAATATCTTGAATTTGTTTAGTGACTCAGATCATTTCTTAATGGGGTAGATATAACCATAACGTGAGTAATCATCAGTAAATATAATAAATGAGTCATAGCCATCTACCGACGTAATGGAAAAAGGTCCACATATGTCCGTGTGAATTATTTCTAAGGGGTATGAGCTGCGTGTTGCTTCCTTCTTAATTTGTTTAACATATTTTCCCTTAATACAATCAGTGCAAGCATCAGAGTCAGAAAAATCTAATGGATGGAGTATCTCTTCTTTAATGAGACGTTCCATTCTCCCCTTCGAAATATGGCCGAGATGACAGTGCCATAATTTTGACGAAGTCTTGTTGCTAACGTTGCGTTTGCATTTATTAGAAACATCACACACATTAAATAATAGGGAGGAATCTTGAAATAATAGCATGTAGAGTTGATCATGCTTAATGGCTAATCCAATATTATTATATCCAAATTGAATAACACACTTGCCATTTCCAATAACACAATAAAAACCATTGTCATCTAATAGGGGGCTGAAATTAAATTCCTCCTCATAGAAGGGACATATAGAATATTATTCAGTTGGAGGATGAAGCCGCTCTCTAATCTCAAGGAGAGCGATCCAATGCCCTTCACTTCAGCCTCTTCACCGTTGGCCACCCTAAGCCTTCGGGTTCCCTCTCTTATGGTCTTTATCGAACGGAATGCCTACAAGGAGTTACAGACATGCACAGTAGCGCCGGAATTAACCCACCAAGAATTATGTGGAAAATAGATGTAAAGTGACTCATCTACAATGGAAATTATATCGTAGTCACCATGCTTAGCGAGTCACTGGTGGAAACTAGCACACTCCTTCTGCACGTGTTCTTCCTTCTTACAGAAACGACACTTTATATCATCAGTTGCAGTAGAGCTTTTCCTACCTTATGCACAGATTTGCTTGACTGCGCAAGGGGAGAAAATTGCAGCTTTTTCTTAGACTTTGGTTCCCCTCCATTAGAACGTTTCCTTTTCCCTTTTTTGTTACCAATCATGAGAGCCACGTCCCTTTCTTCACTCTTAATCCTTTCCTCTTCTTGAACAAGCTAAGCAATTAGCTCACTCATCGACCACTTTTTCTTTTGTGTGTTATAGTTTATTTTAAAGGGCCCATACGCAGGAGGCAAAGAAGTCATGATGAAGTGAATTAGGAATCCATCAGATATTGACATGTCTAAGTCCTTGAGCTTGACGGAGATGTCTTTCATCTTAAGGACATGCTCCCTTATGCTACAAGAACCGTTATACTTAGTTGTGAGCATCTTCATAATGAGAGTGCTAGCATAAGCCTTTGATGATAACTTAAATTGCTCCTCAATGGAAACTAAGTACACAGTAGCTCTCAGAGTTAGGAATTCCTCCCCTGATGCCCATAGAGATAGTGCTCTTCATCATCATAAGCGATATCCTGTTAGACCGGTCCCTTTCTCGCTTGCAATATCATATGCCTTTTTCAACTCGGCATAATTTTCATGAGTTGAAACAGGGGCAGTGGAGCGGCATGGCAAAAGGCGTAGTCAAGCTCATGTACGCCAAGAACCAACATCAGCTTGTCCTTCCAAACGGGAAAGTTATTCCTAGTGAGTTGCTCAATACCATCAATGGCATGGACAACACTTGAAGCTAAAATTTACATGAAACATAAGCACGTTAGAGAATAACATAATTGCATGAATTTAAACTACGTTGGTTCGAATAAAAACATGCCAAATCTTCTTTAAAACATCATTGGACAGAATTGAAATAGACAAAAATAATTATCTAGGAGATCAAAATTACTCACAGTAATTATCAACGTTAGTCAGAAAATTATCCATGAATAAATAAATTAAACATCTCCTATAACAGAAATTAAGCATAAAATCAAAATATCTCGTTGGTTCAATTTTAATTCTAGGAATAAATTTATAGGCCCTTTTTTTTATTAATATGCGCGCAAGGGGCCAAAACAAGCGCACGTGCGTGGCCCAGGAGTAAGGGAAACGTGCGGCTGGTACCCACGGCCCAGTAAGGCGAAGGCGGCCCAATAAGACGGTGCACAGCAAGGGCCGTCCGATGAGATCGGATGGCTGAGATCATTACCACCGGCTCCCAAAAGGAAAAACCCTAACCCTAGATCCCATTAGTCTTGATTCTTCAGGGGATTAGTGATGGCGGTGCCGCATGATGCGGCGACGATGGCGGCCAGGGCTCACGACGGCAAAGACGGCCATGGCGCGTGGCAACAACGGCCACAGGGCACGCAGCGGCTGCTAATGCTGCGCGTGGCCCATCCTCGCGACGGTGCCCCGGGCGCACGGCGGCCACGACGCCGAGACGTGTGGCTACTGATGCCACGCGCGGCCGTCCCCGTAGTTGCGCCCAAACCTAATGATGTCGCGCGGCTCCTTCTCACCTCGGTTCTCCTCCTCGAAGACGGCGCAAGGCCAGGATAAGGCGAGCCTCGGTGTCACGCGGCTCCTGATGCAGACGCGACACCGGTCCGAGGCAATGGAGGAGCTACGGTGGCAGGTGCTAGCGTCAAATACTGAGAAAACCCGATCAGTAAATCTTAATTTAGGAATTTCTTAGTCTAGGATTTTTGAGTTCTTGATTTTTTAGAACCAAATTTGGCGAGATTTCAGTTTTAGGGTTGGGCAGATTAGGAAACTTCTTTCTAGGATTTTGATTCGACTGACTCATGCTGATTTCTCCCTAATTCCCTCCCTTTTCTTGGCTTACCCGAGGCAAAATAGGCGGCATAATTGAAAAAAGAATATAACTACACCTTAATCAACAGATCATATATTCTAGCCAATCCTAATAGATCTATGATTAGATCAAGATAGCTCTGATACTAAATATAAGTAATAAAGTTCTTAAACGTAAACCTGATCTTAATCTAAACATGAACACCAACTTGATGTAGAGTAGAATTTAGAATGACTAGAAACCAAACCACAGAGTGAGAGAACAAGACCATAATCTTTGGTCTTGTTAATCCGACGGTAAGACTAAGGATGACGTTGGTCCTCAGATCTCCACCTGCACTGGCCATCATCGTTATCGTACAAGAGACGGAAGGTATCGTACAAGAGACGGCCTTCCGATCGTTACAGCGCTATTAGGATCAGTGATTTTGGAAGTTTTTAGCCGAACTCAGAGACACGAGGGACGTCTTCAAATGCCGAATGTCCCTTTTTAATGTACCCTGCATGATTGGAAACCGTTCCCAAAGTTTATTAGGACGTCTCGGATAATAGTGGTTGAATTTGACGTGGACTCCTCTCCCTTATCCCTGGTTAGATCCAAAATTAACTCAAACAACTAGTAGCAGTTGCAACTTATTATTGGTCGACGGCCACGCTGGCATCTTCAGACATGTACATAAAACATTACACAAACATGAAGGCATGTGTGATCGCATCAGCTAGCTAGGCGAGTTGATTGAACTAATCTGTAGCTAATTCGCTGGGCTCTTTCCTAGGTGCGCGCCTGGTCGAGCCGGTGCTGCACCCAGTCCCTGACGTCGTGCGCCTTGTCGTCGAGCCGCGCGCGGGCGTGCTCCACCTTGTCGGCGCCGGCGGGCGCGTGCTCCCCTGACGGCGACTGCAGGTACCGGTACATCCACGCCAGCAAGCCCACCGCGGCGGCGCCGAACGCGCCGGAGGACGCGAACCCGGCCGCCAGAAGCGACGCCGCGAAGGCGGCCGGCACCAGCACGGGGCTGAAGATCACCAGCAGTGGTGTCGCCACGATCAGCGCCAGCACCGTCCCCGTCACCGTCAGCCCCGCCAGCACCAGCATCGACCCCGACGCCGTAGCCGCTGCCACGCCCTTCGCGACGGACACGGCCGCTGGCTGCTTCTCCTGGTACTGGTCCTCCCGCTGGTCGTCGCTGCGGATAACGGGCATGTAGTGTTCTCCGACGGCGCCTCCGCCGCCTCCTCCTCTTCCGTGCTCTCCTGCCATGGCAATGGTGAGTACTGATCTTGTTATAGCTCAAGAAAATTTGTGATCGATCGATGCATGGAGGGAGGAAATGATGCGATATATAGCATGCGGCGGCGGTAGGAGGGGGTTCGTGTCCGTGCGGACATGTGGAGCGTGGATGGATACGCGTGGCGAGGGTGGAGCTCTGCATGGATAGCGATGCTTCACAGCTTGGCACGTAGGCGCCAGCCCTGCTTCAGCCAGACTAGCTGTGGCCTGTGGCTTCTTCGTGTGGCTTGGTCGATCGAGATGCATTGGGACATCCATGGACGCCGACGTGGATCCGAGTCTGAGAAGAAATGCTCGGGAACGCAGTTTACAGTATCTGCAACTGTTCTTGACGGATTTGAAATATTGATTTGACAATTTTCAGGGTCCAAAATACAATTTCTGTAACTTCATCAATAAGATCTCGATTCCTTTTCTTTGTTTTTAATGAGAGGAACCTTTTCTCCTTTTCTCTTCTTTTTTAAGAGAGGTCAGAGGACCCATGCATGCTATCGACCTCTCTACGGCCCAATCTAGCAATCTCTGTCTCGTATTGGCTCATCCGGTTAGATACATACTGGGCCTTTTTTTTTTGGCTCTTATTTGAATAGTTAAATCTATATCTTTTTCTTAATAAATGTCAAATATCTTTCCTCTTATCAGTTGAAAGTCAAAACTGTTGACATTAATTATGATTGAGACCATTATTAGAAAAATAAATCACTAATGACCTTGTTTTTTAGTTCTTCAAACGGTGTTCAAATTTTCAATCTTGTCCATACGGTGTTCAAATTTTCAATCTTGTCCATACTTTGCATATTTTATATGTGCAAGTTAAACTTGTATATATCACCAAAATTGTTATGCCACTTGTGTGTATTAATGTCCAGCTGTGACCTGCCCCTCCCATGTTGTGAACAGTCACTTCTTAACTAACTAGGAGTATAACGCAAAAGGCAAATGCAGCAGCAAAAAAGACCAGGTACTAGTCTAGCATGTAATATTGTGCTGTGCATCAAAATCCTTGCTGCAAATTAAGGCTTATTTTTATAGAACAAAATTATATTTTTATACCCCTATGACCATTTGGTATAGTAATTAAGAAAATGCAAGCTGACTTTTTCATCCCATTCTTATTTATTCTTCCATGTTTTGAACAAAAATTATCTTTTCCAAAAGAATTATTTTTTTTGGAACGATGTATATGCAAACACCTATGTAATTTTTTTTGCAAGGATAAACTCCGAAACGTATTTTGGCATACACGAATTAAAATGAAACCGATCGAGCAAAATACATTTACCAGGAGTGTTAAGATTAACACAGAAGCATCATTAGAGTAAATTTCAAAAAAAATAAAAAAAAACTATGACAACACTACAAATTTGATCCATAGTTTCGTAAAACTAATGATGTAAACTATAATATAGAAAAACATATTCAAACCCATTTATCATAAAACTACAAAACTACAGATTTTAAAAATCTTCATTAGGACCACAATACAGTTTGTGATAATTTCATTGCTAAATCTATAGTTTTGATATTATGGCTTAAACATATAGTTTTGTGATAAATTAGAAGTTAAGTCTATAGTTCTATAAAGTTGTGGCTAAAAGATGTGGTTTTATGATTATTTTGTCAAACTATATTTAATTTTACAAAATTTACTTGCATCATTACATACTCCTGCCGCTATGTAAGTACTTCCTCCGTTCCAAAATATAAGGATTTCTAGTATTTAAATCTTGTTCTATAATATAAAGATTTTTAGAAGTATTTATAATACTACTTGTCCCATCAATCACTTTCTATTCAAATTTATTTCTTTCTTTCTCCCACCTACTTTTCCACCTTTATGTATTCCACATTTATTGAGAGGCACCAAACTTTTTTCTTAATCTTAATTTCTACTAAACAATCTAGAAATTCTTATATTTTAGAACAAAGAGAGTATATATTATTGACCGGAGGTTTATTAAGTCAAAGGCATTATTGGTTAGTGCAAAGGCACTAATAGGCAATCTTTGTCTCGTATTGGCCCATCCAGTTAGATACGTGGTGTGCCTTCTTTTGCCCATGCGCATGACTATTATTTGCACAGTCAAATCTCTTTCTTTTCCTAGAAAAAGTCAAATCTCTTTCCTCTCAACAATTGAAAGTCAATACTTTAGATTCATTGTAATTTAGACCATTATTAAAAAGGAATTACTAAAGATCTACTACTTTGTTTGTTTAGTTCTTCAAACCGTGTTTCAAATTTTCCATCTTGTTTTTATTTTATATGTCCAAGTAAAAGCTGTATATATCACCAAAATTGTATATGCCACTTGCACGTATTATTATCTAGTTTTGTTTCAGCAAAATATTTAATACTTAACTGACGCAATAGCCTCACTTTGTGAATAGTGAATTAACTCAATAAAAGTTTAATACAAAAGACAACCATTCTAAAAAAATTAAATACTGCCTTCATTTGAAAATATAGGACGAACACAGTGCCTATTGCTGGATGCATGTTTGTGCTTTCCCTTTATCTGCATGCCCACACTCCCATTACACTCATGCATCCTTTCTCTCTCACATGCTCTGTCAAGCTCTCTGGATGGAGTGGATGCATGCATGAATTTCACTAACAAATTTTGACTAAGTTTTCCTAGTAAACTGTTTATCCGATCTATAATTTAAGTATATCGTTATATTCGTTGTATTCAAATCTTTATAACAAGATCTCAAATAATTATATTTAGATGGAAAAAATATTTGTTTCAACCAATTTGTCCTATTGTTTCATCACTTGTAGAAATTGTTTTATTACTTTTTCAGTTTTATTACTTTTTCAAATGTTTGCTCAGTTCATAAAAATATTTCGAAGAGACATAATATTCAAAAAATACTAATTGCAACACCGACAACCATCACATGAAACATTATATCCAAACAAGTGAAAAATCGAAAACATTCATGTAAAACATCCAATATATTTGCAAATACTTGATTTTATTGAAACATTTTTATATCATGAATGAAAACTGTTAAAACATCACAAATACTTGCTGAAACAAGCAAACAAGACTACGTGCAACATTTGTAAATAAATTAGTGAAACATTATAAAATACTTATTTAAACATCTAAATAACATCGTATACAACATTAAAAAAAGATCCATTGTAACATAAAACTTCAAATCAAGCAGTCAAAAATGTTCAGCTGATTGTAAGTGAAACATAAGTTATATGTTATTAAACAACAAGTTTAGTCATTGAAACATTTGAAAAAAGAAAATGTGAAACACAATAAAATGCCAGATGAAACATTTCACTCCCACGCATAAAACATCGAATTTTAATGGTTAAAACATATATATTTCTTTTATCAAAATATAATCATTTAAAATATTGTTATAAAGATTTAATTGTAATAAATATAATAGTGTAATCGACAAAATAGTTTTGGAGCAACAAACATTTGAAGCTCATGTCTTTTTCTTGTTTTTAACACGATGAAGCTGGACAAGGCTAGTGGTGGGCTTTGCTGGTCGGTGAAGTGGGATCTGGGGTTTCCACCACCGGCGGCCCGTGGCAGCCTGTCACCATGTCATCGCATCGCCAAGCACCATACACATAGCTTGTAACTGCTATGTAGTGACACCTGGGGTCCCCCCCCCCCCCCCCCAGCTGTATGGAAGCAAGACCCCAAGCTCGTGGCCACGAGGGTCGAGCTTGGGGCTGACCCCAAGGTCGAGGCCACGGAGGCCAAGGCCAGGGCACTCCCTCGCTCTGCCCCCGAGCTCGACCTTCCCGAGCAGTCTGAGGTTAGCGCAGGGCAAGGGCGTTAAGGGCAACATAACGGGGCACGCTGCCTTGCTTTGGTTCTCGTGTGGTTTCTTGATTAAGGGCGACGGGACGTTTATCTATCGGGCGTGCGGCGTGGGGGACAAGACAAATCTGTACCCCTCACCATGCACCATCATCACCTCTTCTTAACAAGGGGCATGGGCTGGCAGGCGGTGTGGATGACTACCGTGCCACTTGTCCGAGCCCACTGTTTTTTACCTACCCCTACGGGAAGCTGACAGGAAGGGCCCGTGGCCACTGTGGTGAGCCCAATGTACCCCAGCAGTCGCTCGACGACCACACCCGGGTGCGTGGTGGGTGACTGCCCCCTCAACGTGGCGGTCTAGCCCACCGGTCAGAGGACGGCAAAACCTACCGCACCTAATTCTATGATGGTGTTCGCTTCTTCCATAGTTCGACAATTGTGGTGTTCTCGCAAGCAATCAAGAGAGAAAACTAAGAACACAACAGAAGTAGAGTATTATGCCACCGTGCGACATGAACCTATATAAACACTTAGCCTTATGTACTTGTTCATCTACCTACGATAAATCGAACGTATTCACCCTCCGGCTGAACTCACAAAGAAGGTCCCGCAGGATCCCTATATACGGTGTGTGTACACCGATAGTGCTGTCCATGCACGAGAACTTGCAGGCCAAGAGCATCCAACATCAGACGTGTGGTAGGAAGCATTTTTCAAAAATATAAGATATATTAGATTTTTATACGGTCTCCAACGTCATATTTTGACCATTAGTTTTTCTTATAATATGTCATCAACAACCAAAAAATTAACATCACATGAAAATATTATCAAATAGTACGAATATAGTAATACTACATGCATGTTATGCATTTTTAGTTTAATTATTAGTTAAAATTTTCAAACGTTGATTTTGTGAAAAACAAGAACGCCTTACATTTTTCAAACGGAGGAAGTACTAGTCTTCTCTTATTTTATACAGTACCATTAGGTATAGTAATGATGGAAATACTTGCTGACCATTTCATCCCATTTGTACTCTTATTTTTTGTTGAACAAGCTAGACTTATCCTTTTTTTTTTTGGAACGACGTATATGTAAACTGCTATGTGTTTTGGCATACAAACTAAAACAAAACCGATGGAGCAAAATATATTCACCTGGAGCGTAAATTTCACAAAATTACAATTATTTTAACTAAGCTATCTAAAACTACATACTTGAGCCATAATTTCATAAAACTATATGTAGTTTTTCCAAATTTACTGGCATCGTTATCTAATACCTCTGCGCCAAGTATAAATTATTATCCGGAGGTTTATGAAGTCAGAAAAAAAAAACATTATGGGTTAGTGCAAAGGCACTAATACACGCACTATGGGAAACTGACTCTTTAAGAATACATTGTAAAAGGATGATATGTACACCTTTCAGATACAGCTAGCAAAGCATATTAGCTCCCATGTCCAATAAAAATGAAGCCGGGTCGTGTGGCTGCATGCCTACGTGATCGCCATAACCAAACAGTAAACAACTAAGCTAGCAGAACTCGACGAGACCATATGACCATCTCATTGTGTGGCACATACGTGCAGCCAAACAATCTCCTATAAATAGGCCACGGGCTAAGCTAACTAGCTCAAGCCTCACCTCAGCAGCTATTAGTACTAGGCTGCCAAGGAGTTCAAGAGTAAGGCAACAATGGCTTCTCCGGTGCTACGAGGAGCGTGCACGATGAGGGTGGCGAAGGCGGCGCTAATGGTGGCGGTCGCCGTGCTGGGGCTCGCCACCGGTGGCCACGCGCAGCTGCAGTCCGGGTTCTACAAGGGCAAGTGCGGCGCCAACGACGTGGAGGCGGTCGTGCAGAGCGTCGTCCGTGCACGTTTCGCGCGCGACGCCCCGATCGTCGCCCACCTCCTCCGCATGCAGTTCCACGAGTGCGCCGTCAATGTACGTGCCATTGCCAAACTAGCTAGCTCAGTCAGCTCGTACGTGCATGGACCATCCATGAGAATGTCTGCGAGTAATTCTTGCAGGGATGCGACGGTGGGCTGCTGATCGACGGCCCCGGCACGGAGAAGACGGCGGCGCCGAACCTGAGCGTGAAGGGGTACGACCTCATCGCGGACATCAAGGCGGAGCTGGAGAGGCGGTGCCCCGGCGTGGTGTCCTGCTCCGACATCCAGATCCTCGCCACCAGGGACGCCGTCGCGCTCGCCGGCGGGCAGCCGTACGCGGTGCGTACGGGACGGAGGGACCGCCGTCAGTCCAGGGCCTCCGATGTGGTCCTGCCGCCGCCGGAAAACACAGCCGCACAGTCCGTGGCCTTCTTCGGCAAGCTCGGGCTGAGCCCGTTCGACACGGTGCTCCTCCTCGGCGCGCACACGGTCGGCGTGACGCACTGCAGCGTGATCAAGAACAGCCGGCTGTACAAGTACGGCGGCCGCGTCGGCGCCACGGACCCGGCGTTAGACCCTTACTACGCGTTCGTCTACAAGACGTGGGTGTGCCCGAACACGGCGGCGTCCGACAACAACGTCGTCTTCCTCGACGATCAGTGGAGCACGCTGCGAGTGGACAACAACTACTACAAGCTGCTGCAGCGCCACCGCGGCGTGCTCTCAGCCGACCAGAACCTCTACGGCGACGGCTCCACCCGGTGGATCGTCGACCTGCTCGCCAACTCCGACCTGTTCCACTCGCTGTTCCCGCAGGCGCTGATCAAGCTCGGCGAGGTGAACGTGCTCACCGGCGCGCAGGGAGAGATCCGCAAGGTCTGCAGCAAGTTCAACTAACTGTTTTTGTCGTCCATCATTCTTCGTTTTTCTTGGGCGCCGTATCCGTCACAGTTTCTTTAACGTGTTGTCCACTTCTCCAGAATTTTGATATGATCGTGATGTGATGCTTCCAACTTTCTTTTCTTTTTACAATTTTTTTGTTGATTTAATGTTTGATTCATTTAATCTGTATTTTTGGGCTGTAACAACATGTACAACAGGTTTAGTATGATCGGGCAAATTTCAATAAGATTGTGCCATGTGCTCTCTGAACAGGAGATTTATTAGTTTCAATTTGTTCTTAAAATCCTTGTGTACTTATCTCGTTGTACTGTTCGACCAAGAAATTGTGTTTTCCAATAAATTACTCACTCCAGTAAAACAACACATGACTTTTGAACTTTTTTAAGTCTTCGTCATGCGACATTGACCATAATTTTTTATTAGAATTAGTTTAAGAAATATAATGAATATGAGATTATGAAAATAGTTCTCAAGATAAATTTACACATATATTTTTTATATTTTCAAGCCAAGTATTTTAGAATTTATTGATAGTTTGGAGTTTAAAATTTTGATTAAATCTTGTGTAGAACGTCATATATTTATTAAGAAAATCTTTAATGTATATGCCAAACCATGCTATAAGAGTGGAGTTCTACCATGTGCTTGAATCTTTAAACCCAACTCTGCAAAGTAGTAGGCATTTAGCCGGGGTCTCGTATCTCCGCTAGTTGCTTTGCGCGAAACTTTCTGTCCTCTGAAACACATGCCATTGGGCCCTAAAAAGAATGAATAATTAATCTAAGGATATGGCTGGGTTATAAGCATATGGATGGCTCACTCATCCCTGCTCACAATGTTTATAGGCAGGTCATATGGTCAATTTTTTAGCTTAGTAGTATTATGTTCTTGCATTGTAGCATGATCTATCGATGGCTTTATGAGGTTTATTTATGGAAATACTTTTTTTGGTTGTATGGTTTTTTAGGATGGTGGTTTAAGTTTTTTTGGGTGTTTTTTTTAAGAAAGGGTGTTTTTTCAAGTGTAGAAGTAAGGTGGTTAGAAAGAAGAAGGAAGATGACTTCGCTTTTGGATTAGAAGAGATATCTAGCTTATGATCTAGTCACTTTTTTTTTTACTTTTGCATTTTTAAAGAGGGAATAACTTTACTATGCAAATAATTTACATGTGTTCTAAAAAAGGCCCTGAATTTAACGTTGTCTTCGCCAGATTAACGCTATGTTTCCTCCGTTGTATTAATCAGTGCATTTCTCTGCTACACTTCAACAGTGTACAACCCAAGGTTCATTGGATAATACCTTGAACTACCAACTTGTGGTGGAACATATCGATCCGAGTTTAGTGCTAGACTCGACATAGGTGCTTATTTTTAATTTAGGATTAAATATCAAAAAGTAGAAAATGCACATGTCAGTGTGTTCATTCAATTGTTGAAGCAAGAGTCTATGTTGCTACTTCTACCGTGTTGGTCGTGCATACTCAGTTCACCTGAAGTTGCAACTTATTTATGATATAATTATTTTTATTAATATTATTTGGCATGATGATGATGATGATGACGACGATTCATCTCTATACAAGCGGATGCCAGCATTGTGTCCTAAAAATGGTAACCTGTAACAGCCCTAAAATTCACTAAATTATAAAACCGTTTTTATTTTTGTATATTTTCAAAAATTCACGTCGAGTCGTGGTTTTGTTCCATTTTAGAAAGTTGTTTTTGTTCACTGTATTCCTTTTTATTTCCCCTTTTCTTTTTCTTTTTCGTTCCGTTCGAAAGTGCATATCTATTTGCAAATCCTTGCGGTCGAGTCCGCGACATCCTTGGATCATCGGCACATTCCTCTCAAAATCGTCAATCCGCTTTTCCTCGGCCTGACCCACCTTTTCCCTTTCTTTCTCTTTTTCTGGCCTGGGACCCAGGCCGGCCCCTCGCCCCCACCGCCTCTGCCTCTGCTTGGAGGAAGCAGAGCGAAGCTCTACTGATGCCACTCCTTGCCACGTAGCGGCAACTGGAGCCACACGTTGCACGTCCATATATCGACTGTGCCACCAAACCCAGTGCTCAACTATTGCTCGAGCTCAGTCTCTATCCGCTCTGCCACCCAAGCGCCACCTCTCTCCGCCTCTCCCTCTATCTCCTACTCCAGTGTTTATCTCGACCCGCCACTAACAGCGAAGAGGAGCACCACCACCTCCTCTTCAATCTCCCCAGAGCCGCCGCACCCTTCGCCACTTCCCTTGCCATCGCTGGAGCCGGGAAGGAAGAAGCCAGGGTTTCGGCCGTCGGCATCCATCTCTAAGAGGAGTCCGAGTTCGCAACTGACGCGTACACCTTCGCAGCCATAAGAGGAGATGAGTGGTACGACTATGCCGATCCCGAAGGCAAGTCTTGCAATCTTTGAACACAATTGAACCCAATCTGGAGCTAGGTCTTATTTTGAGTAGATGTACTTACCTTGCAAGTACTATATAGCGTGCATGTGTTGCTTTATTGAAAACCATTTAGAAATAGTGGTGACCACTTACTTTATATTGCTATATATTCTACCGTGCATGAATTGAGCCTATTATATCCTTGGTAACCCTAGATTAATTTTGATTATCATGAGCACATTAATTGCTACGCAAAGTTATCATTTTATGTGATGGTTTTGGAGGTACAGTAGTTTATGTAAAGTTTCTAAGGACATAACCCCCTTTTGCTAGTATAAGCGACATAGTTAGCGCCCATCTACACGATCGAGGTATTCAAACCTAGTGTATACTGCTCTAGTGAATTGAACTTATGCAGCCTTTCGGTGAATTGGCATTTTGGGTTTTAACGTGTGTAATGACCACTGAGTGAGGCCGTTCCTGTGGTGCAGAGTTGCGTCTTTTGGTTGTATGTGTATGGCCATAGGCCCGTTGTGTGCGTGAGATGAGTCTGGTGTTGTATTAGAACCTTGTCGGTTTGTATAATTAATCGAATTTCTGTTTCTATATCATTCTACGCGTAACTGAACATCCTAGGCGGTTATGTGTGTCGTAGGACGTTTGGACCCCCTCCGAACGGTCCCCACATAACCAAATCAGGGTTTCACAATAGGCAGTCTGTCCACCCTCCCTGCATGACGAACACTTTCTAGTGCCTCTATATGGTAGTGTCAGCCTGTCAGGGTAAGCTATGGAACCAAGTAAAATAGTTGTAATGGTGGAGGAAGAGAGATGGGCTACGGAGTGTAAATCCTTTTTTGTCCCGAATGAGCTCCTACATGAAGAGCCCACAACGTACCATGGCAAGTGGCAACGCGACGGTCCTCCCAGGGGTTCTCTATCAACATTTCTAGCGACTTTGGGTCGAGAGGGGGTAGGAGATAGAAATAAAGGGCAAATTGAGGTTTTAAGGAAGGACATCATAAAAGACAGGAAATTCTATACTTTTTCATGTCACAAATTGAGGGTGGAAGCAAAGTTAGAGCATTAGCATACAAGCCAATTGAATACCAACCATCTAATGGTACATAAGCAAACTAGTGAATTTTGAGTAACAATGAGATAGCAAAAAAGAATTTTGCGGACTCTCAGTTGTGAATTCTCATTCTTATTATTGGATTTTCCATATATATATATATATATATATATATATATATATATATATATATATATATATATATATACATATAATTTGTACACGTGTGCATATGTTATTACATCCCACCATCCCAACAATGTAAATTAAATGAATCTAAGCTTATCGATGAAAGAAAGAAAACAAAAAAGGCATAAAGAATCATATGGATATATGAATCATATTGTACATGTGTGCATATGTTTGGCCTTGCTCTGATGCTTCCTAGTGAAGTCGAAGCCGCCCGATCGCGAGGGCGATGGTGTGATGATGATGGCGTCGTGTTGTTGTTAGCATGTAGGGAGTCATGTTTGTTTTTCAACTTGCTTGTCGGCGCTACAGTGGCTTTGGGAGTAGAGTGGGCCAATGTTGCCTTTATGGTCGGTGGTGTTGAGTGTTGAGCGTGAATGTCTTGCTTCCGTGGTCATGGTAGTTTAGGTTGGTTGTAGTTGTGGTTTTGCCCATTTTTCATAATTAACTATATACTACTCCCTTTGTTCTAAAATATAGCTACCTAGGAGCTTTTTGGAGGAATTGACGATTAGGTGCATGGTCAAAAATGCCCATCATTATAGTGGGTGGGTGCAGAGGTTTGGTTGAGGTTACGTGAATCACTAGGGGTAGGATGGAAAGTTTTGTATCAAAATTAACTTTTTACATCTCCTATGTAGCTATATTTAGGACAAATTCAAAATCTAAAGATAGCTATATTTTGGAACAGAGAAAGAGTATAAGGTTTGGTATCATCTATCATATTATAAAGATAGCTTTGAAAGAAATCACCACGTTTGATTTGGACGCCTAGAAATTACTATAATAATCGGAGAAAAGAAGAAATATTTAAACCGTTAGATCGCAGTGAGTTTAAATTACAACGGTACATATTAATTAGCATAAAAGCCAAGGAAAAATAAAAAAACAAATTCCGATTGAACTTTGACTCCATAAAAAGAATTTCCTAATTAAACTCTCCACACAAAAATACTAGACAAGACAACTGGACTTTGATTCGGACTCCCAACCAAAGCAACTGAAGGCCGGAAAGTGTTTTTGTACGTAGTAGTACCATTGCATCAAATTGACACGCTAACATACATGTATATGCATCCATGATACGCACATACTGCCACTGGACACAGATTGAACCGTACTGTTCTGCTGTTGGCGTGTAGGACAAAGCAGAAGTGTAGAATTACCGCTGGACAGAGAATAGCAGGCAAAATTAGTACTACTATCTAACAATAAGCATGGCATATCGAAGTTGGCGGCTTGGATCCTAGCTTCGCCCAAAAAAAAGTTGGTTGCCTGAACGATGCACGATCGATCGGCTCTTCGGCAATTGTGACTAGCCGACACGATCTTTTCGTAGTGTTCAATTTAGGATTAACACACACTAATATAGAAATAGAAGTATTTTTTTGTTAATTGCATTAAACAGCACCGATAGAAGAACTCGGATAAAAAACATTGTTAGCAGGCAATATAATCTCACGTATACCTAAAAGTGTGTAGTTTAGTTTTATTCGCTCTTGAAGCCTAAAAATTACCACGTTAATAAAAAAACATACACTATTTATGGTGGACCTAAGTTATAATAGCTTGGATTGATGATTAGTTATCTTAGAAGCCAAACAAATTGCAATTCTTTGCATTGTCCATAAATCTTAAGTGCTCATATCTGTTATGGTAAATTTGTTTGCTTGCCAAGGTACAGACAAACCATTGTGCATATATAGTGGTCGTCACCTCTTTAGTGTTCTTTCTTTTAGAGAAAACTATACAATGTTTAGCCGCATGAATCTAAAGTCCACATAACATAATTTTCATATGCTCAGCAATTATATACATCGATATCACGATTTTAGTTATATAGCACTTAAAGTTTTTAGTTCATTTTAATAGCATCAAAAATTACTTCCGTTCTCATCTTTAGAACTTAATAGAAAACCACCATTTTATTTTTCAAGCTTACATATCTTGCTATCCTTCTTCATCCTCACTTCTCAAGAGCACAACAGCGGGCAAGGGAAGGCAACAACAATGTTAGGTGAGATTGATCATATGGTGGACAACTGAACATGGATGAGCTTAAGGGCATTGCAGTAGCGATGGCCCTAAGTGAGATCAAGGAAGGCGGATTCTAGGATCGTAAAGGGCATTTCCCACTCCAAAAGCTAGCCAATGAGGTGAGGAGCTCTCCCACTTATAAACTAGGTCCCTTGCCCTTCCACAACCAATATGGGACCATTTACTCCCCCTTCACACATTAGTGTCCCTCAGCCGTTCACCGCCTCTTCACCGTACACCGGTGGTCCCTCGGGTATTCAGGCCCCGCAGGCATCCACGGTCCATCAGGCCTTCACACCCTAGTGTCCATCGGGACAAAGATGTTCAACTAGCCAGGCTCTGATACTAATTGTAGGATCGTAAAAGGTATTTTCCACCCCAAAAGCTAGCCAATGGGTAAGGGTCTTCCCTACTTATAAACTAGGTCCCTTATCATTTCATAACCAATGTGGAACTATTCAACAATCATTGTTAGATCACATGTGATATGTATGATGAATAATTGGTAAAAGTGATTATTATTTGTACTAATGTGGATCAAGTCTGGAAGAACTTGTTTCCGGAAGATATTTTCTTTGTCTTTGATGCGTAGGAGAAGCGAGGAGATGATCATGGCAAGTGATGAGGGACCGAGAATAGGATAGGGTTTCTGAGGTTAGAGTCGGTCGGGAGATATCACTGGATAGTCATGCTCTAGTTTGGTCACATGAAGATGATGGAGGATGTGGAACGGAGAAGTTCTACATCAATTAGGTCCGTGGTGTTCAAACATGATGGAAGTGGACTAGCTAATGGGGCCAACGGTATAGTTTGCAATAGATTATGGGCTTGAGAGTCCATATGGGTTAATTGGGCCAATGTTGAGCATATTCATGTGTTATTGGGATGTCTCTACTTTATGGTATAAGAGATAGAGAGAGGTAGAGAGAACAATGGCGGGATGTGGAGGCCATGGGCCCCGGGTACCTCATTACCAGTATATGGGCCACTCGGATAGAGTATGGGCCAGATCATGTGATTAGAGATAAGATAGCACCCGGCAGGCTTTGTCTTGTATAATAAGGAAACATAGTCTTAGTCGGATAGGTTTCTATCTCTAAGAAGAAAATCCCTTGGCCGTATCCGGCTGGGATCCTTATCATGTACCCCTGTCCCCTAGTATATAAAGGGAGGCAGGGCGCCCCTTGAGGGCACGGAAGATCATTGATCACAAACCACCTCAGAGGAATAACACATCAACTGAACGTAGGGTATTACCTCACATCGAGGGCCTGAACCAGTATAAATCTTCTCTGTGTTTCTCTGCAATCCACCGAATTTACCTTCGCCGAGTAGCCCTATAGTTTTATTGCTTGTGCAAAGCATCGACATCCCCGCTCTCTTGGAGTCAGGCTGGGTAGCAGAGGGGCTCCTCGGCCTTTTCTTCGATGCAACGGCCGACAACGGACGGGAGTCTTCATCAAACTCTTCGTGCCACTACAGATGAGTCAACAAAATACATCATGCAGTGCTGAACAATCACGGGCCCACAGGCATTCATCACAGAAGAAGATTAAAGGTTACCTTGGTCCGGGGCCGAATGAAGCTATAGGCCACGACCCGACGATTATCGTCTTCGGTCGCGATCACCCCCTCGGAGAAATAACCAAACAGGGTCTCGGTCACTACACGCTTGTTGGCCGACTCGTTGCTTACTCGGTCAGGATCATTTTTGCCTTTAAAGGCCCAGCCAAATGCGTTCCTCAGCTTCAGCGGCTGGATGCGCCGAGTCAGGAAGCGACGAGCCACCCAAGGTCCTGTCAGGCTAGCCTTCTTGAGGTCATCTAATTTCACCAACAATTGATGCGCCTGGCCCATCTCCTCAAAGGATGGCTCTGCTGACCAATTTGGTAAAACCACTGGTGGCAAGCCGGTGAATGGCTGCAAGGAGGGAGGCAGATCTGCACAATAGAACCACTCCTTGTGCCAGCCTTTTAAGGAGGATTTCAAGGGAAGATCAAGATGCCGAAAGAAAATAAAATGGGGTTCAACACCCAAGAAGCACTCACAGAGAGTAACAAATATGGAGATCTGAAGAATCGAGTTGGGGTTCAAATGCACCAACTCCAGCCCGTAGAAGTCAAGGACGTGGCGGAAGAAATCGGAAGATGGAAGGCACAAGCCCCGATCGAAAAAAAGGCGAAAACTACTGTTTCACCAGGTTGGGGATTTGGGACCGACTCACCCTTAGCCGGCCGCCAGCGAATCACCTCTTGGCTGGGCAACTTCAGTTGACTCTCGAGCAGCTTTAGCTTCACCGAGCCGCAATCTGAAATTGGCCAAGCACTCTCCGGCGCACTCGCAAGATCCGAAGCTTTCGGCATAGCTGGAAGCGGCAAGATTTGGGGGAAAACGAATCGGGGGCTTGGAACAGACGAAGAGGATTGGAATCGCCCGAGTTCGGGTGGGGAACAGCAGCAGCCAACCCTAGCCGGGCGGTAAGCGAAAAGTTGGGCGCGAAGGTGGAAGACGAAGCAATTGGCTGATTTGGGGAAGATGAAGGAATCTTTTTCTCTCTCCCCGCCTTTATAGAGCCGATGCCGACTAGATGGGCTTGGGCCTACACGGTCAGCACCAGGCCATCAAGATATGAGTTCCTACAGTAGCATGCTCCATGTGGGCCGCCCACAGGCTGAGTTGAAATTATAGCGCTGGTGCTACCAACAGAAGCCGATGAGGTAAACAGATCTGTTTCATGAGAGTCTTATTGCTAAACATGTATGTTTGGGTATCTATTTTATCCACCAGGTCTCGAGGATATATCCTTACAAGGATCACAAGCTGGTCTTCATTAAAATTGGAGATGCAGGTATCTTTCTTGGGTACACCTGACCACGTTATGGATTTATTTTCATAAAGTGGCACTCGGCCTACATGCGTGGCAACCAGTTGCCATGAGCAACGTCATTCCAGCCGACATGACACTGAAGAGTCTAACTTTCGAGTAGTGCACTACTTGGGAGAGACTATAAATATTTTTTCCCGCTAACATGATGCGGAGGAGTCTAACTTCTGAGTGGGACGCCACTCGGAAAAGACTAAAAACCCCCCTTTCTAGCTAACATGACGCTGAAGAGTCCCATATACGAGTAGCATCCTACTCGGCAAGACTATAAACACATATTCCGACTGACATGAAGTCGAAGAGTCCTACATACGAGTAGTTCCCTACTCGGCAAGACTATAAAGTTTATTCCGGTTGATATGATACCGAAGAGTCTCATATATCAGTAGTAATATACTCGGGAAAGACTTTCAGGTTAAAGATCCTTGACTTTATGTTTAATTGTCTTCACAATTAAGCACAAAGTAGGGGGCTACACCTAATAGGTGCGCCTATTCGGCGCACACTATTTATATATCTCCATGAAGCCCTTCATAGCCTCGTTGCCAGCTGACATGAAGCAGGATTCGGGAAGAAGACTTACTCGGATAAAGAATACTCGGGAGCATCGCACTTGGGCAATCTTCACCATGGAGGACGAGCACTAGGCATCAGCTGTGACTCAACTATGAAGGTCTCAGGGGCTACTGTGAAGGCCATGGGCCCCGGGTACCTCATTACCAGTATATGGGCCACTCGGATAGAGTATGGGCCAGATCATGTGATTAGAGATAAGATAGCACCCGGCAGACCTTGTCTTGTATAATAAGGAAATATAGTCTTAGTCGGATAGGTTTCTATCTCTAAGAAGGAAATCCTTTGGCCGTATCCGGCTGGGATCCTTATCATGCACCCCTGTCCCCTAGTATATAAAGGGAGACAGGGCGCCCCATGAGGGCACGGAAGATCATTGATCACAAACCACCTCAGAGGAATAACACCTCAATTGGACGTAGGGTATTACCTCACATCGAGGGTCTGAACCAGTATAAATCTTCTCTGTGTTCCTCTGCAATCCACTGAATTTACCTTCGCCGAGTAGCCCTATAGTTTTATTGCCGGTGCAAACATGATGGAAGTGGACTAGCTAATGGGGCCAACGATATAGTTTGCAATAGATTATGGGCTTGAGAGTCCATATGGGTTAATTGGGCCAATAGTGAGCATATTCATGTGTTATTGGGATGTCTCTACTGTATGGTATAAGAGATAGAGAGAGGTAGAGAGAACAATGGCAGGGACATGGAGAGAAAAGTATCGTTTTTTTAGGGTTTTGGGGAGAACAAATTTTAGAGAGATTGCGTGCTTTTGTAGGCATTTTTTGATCAATAAAGTTGAGTAAATTCATTCACACTTCTATTTTCCAATTCGGTTTTCGCATAGGGTGAGTTTTGGTAGGATTTTGCCTAAGCTTAGATTGCTTCTAGATTTTGATCTAATCGCCGCATTTGAGTGCAGTTTTTTTTATTAGTTTCGTAGTGAAGTCTAGTTGCTACCTGCAAAGTTTGGCTCAATTCTATTGGTTAGTTTTTATTTAATCGACGTTTTAGTGCACGTGTGTTTGTTTTTGTTCAGATTTAAATTTACTTAGATCCTGTCGATTTCATCCATTGTTTTTTTGTGTTTTTTTGGTAAAAATTGAACCTATGCTATATTTAGAACTTGTGTTTCAAGTTTCTCATCAAATGGATTTGAATCAGTAAAGTTGTGGCGTTTTTTATTCGAGGGAACGTGCTGTTTTTCATGTATGTGGTACTGTAGCATCAGGAGTACTGTAGACGCGATACGGTAGCATTACAAGTTGAGTAATATATTGAGTCGTTTGAGTCATAGGGTGATTAATTTAGTGTCATGGTAATATTTGTATAAGTTTATTATTATTTTTTATTATTTTCACCAGGTGTTTTGCTTTCATTGTTTAAAAAAGAAACAGATGATCATTCACCTCCTTTGATCCATGCCATCCCAATCTTACAAGTGTTACCACAACAAGATTAAGATATGGTATCAGATAAGTATGTTAATCGCCCTTGTATGTATAATGATTCAAATTTCTCTTATTGAAAAAGTTGTATGTAATTTTACATTGAGGCTCAAGGTAACGATGTTTGGTGCAAAGTTTTAATGAGTATGTTGTACCTTATGTGGTTACAAATGATAATAAAGTGGATGTTGATTTAAATGCTAAAACTAGAAACTCAATTTTTTGAGGAATTTTAGAAAAAGAATTTGGTGAAATTTCTTACTTGCACTCTGCTTACAATGTTTGGAAAGCACTTTGTGACTATCATGAAGATACAACTAAATTTAAGAAAGTATGCAAAAATATTTATCAAAAGGATTTTTCTAATTTCTTTATGAAACCGGGTGAATCAAAATATGGGATATCCCACAGACATTCACATACCTTGGCAGAGTACAACATAAATAAACCCCATACATATAGATAGAGTCTGGAGCAGATAAGTAAAGAGTCCCTGATAAGGAAAGAAACAGGTCCTACATGCGCTCTACCAGGACTGTTCGGGTTCGTATCTTAATATGCCTCACTAGTTTTGCTTGGACAAGAGGCATCCGAGGGTATAAACACAAGACCCCCATGGGAGAGGGACAAGCCAACACAATCCAAGGAGAAACCAACAGAAGCCACGTACGCCTAATCTCATCTAGTCAACATTGAAGGAGCCCGACGACAACTAGCCGCTGACCACCATACCCGAACTCCACTCCGACATACTAGTAGACATGATTAAGGTTTCTTCCTTATACTTTATATTCATGAGATTAATATAGTGGAAAGCATCGGCCTCCCTGCCAAACAGGAGTACGGCTATTACCTCTAAGGAGTCCGAACCTATATAAAAATCACTGTCTCCTTACGTCTTCGTTTGCATCTTCACATCAATCTTACTATATGTCCTCAAATACATGGGTACTACGATCGGATACCAATCCATCGACAACCATGAACAACAGTAATGGAACGTACGGTGACGGCGCTCTCATGGAACTGCACGCGAAGGAGGTAGACGATTATGGAGGCATCCCATGAGAAGCGTGCCCAGACGACGCCCTGCGCAACCGCCTCAACGTTGTCGGCGCCGCACTTGCCCTTGTAGAACCCATGCTGCAGCTGTGCCTCGCCGCCAGTACGGTGGCGAGCGCCAACACCATAACCGCCGCCACAGAGGCTATCTAGCTTAAGGAGCATCTAATTTATAAGAGATCTACGTCTATGTGCATGTTTGGCTGCATGTATATATGTGCCACACAATGACATTGACATGGTCTGGTCGAACTGTGATACTTCCCTCTCTGAAAATATAATGCGTATTAGATTTCTATTGAGGTGTTTCACTTCATTAGAAAAAAAATAGCAAACATTGCTAATGTCAAATTTTAACATTATCAAATATTGTGAAGGTAAGATAAGGTTGGACGATGTTTAGTTTGAGGTTTTTCCAAATTTTATAGAGTTATGAGAGTGGAAAGCTATGGAATTATCAAAATTTAATACTCACTCTGTCCCAAAATAAGTGTATTTCTAGGATCCAAATTTTGTCCCAAAATAAATGTGCCTTTTACTCTACCACCTCTTATTTAAATTTCTTTACATCTTATCTCTAACCACCCCTCCCTTAATGAAGAACATCTAGGTCATTTCCTTATCTTGGTAATTTGACTTTTGAACGTTAGAAGTGTTGTTATTTTAGGACAGAGTTAGTAGGATTTTGTTGGCAATGATGATTTTGGTTTATTGCCTTACTAAATTTTAGTAATACCAAATTTAATAAGGTTAAAAATGGCAACAAAATAAACATGCTCGTAGTACCAAAGATAACCTTATCCGAGAATTGAACTCAATGGTTAGGGAAAAACCAATATTAAACCGGGTTTGAACGTTGGTAGCAAGAGCTGCATGCACACAAACCTTGACACTGAGCTAGCACTTACTAATCTCAATTTTACAAGCATACGCTATAATAAAAGCATCAATCTGGTGCATCAACGAAGGCAAAAGTCTAAATTAGGCCCTGTTCGGCACTCCAACAGCCCAGCAGCTTATTCCTCGTTTCCCGCGCGCACGCTTCCCAAAACGATCAACGGTATGTTTTTTGCAAAAATTTTCTATATGAAAGTAGCTCTAAAAAAGCAAATAGATCCATTTTCAACTTTTTAATAGTAAATACTTAATTAATCACGCGCTAATAACGTTTCTTGTTTTACGTGCGACTTATTTAAGCTACCCAATAAACACTTAAGAACACATCCTTAGCCCCTAAACTTCTGTGGTAGTTCGAAATACCCCCTAAACCAAAAAAACCTGACATTCGACATCCTCTAACTTTTCATGCCTGGTTTGGATGGCTTTGGTCTAAGTTGGCACACTTGGCACCAACATGGCAATCCAATCAGAAGAAAAATAAAAAACCCATAGGACCCACTTGTCATCTCTCTTTTCCCATCTCTCTCGTTGGAGTCAAGCTCCTAGCCGAAGCAGCGGGGGAAGTAGCGATTGTGGTCGAAGTACTCAAGGTTGTCCTCCATGAAATGTCATTGACGGCGCCGAGGAGCACCCAGCGGAGGGGAAGGCGAAGCAGGGAGTGCCCAGCGGCAGAGATCTAGCAGCGTTCTCATCGCCACCTCTGCCTCCACCGAGTGCCTCCGCCTCCACCGAGAGCTCGGGAAGAGAGGAGCTCGAGGAGATGGTGAAGCGGGGAGGGGGTGCTATGGCGGTCCCCGGCTGGAAGCTCCAGCCGGAGAATGAGGACGCGACAACAGTGTCTAGCGCGGCTCCAGATCTGGGTGCGTTCTTGTCACCACCTCTTCCACCACCAAGCGCCACCACCTCCACATGTACTGAGCGCTCGCTGAGGTCGACATGCCGCTGTCCTCCCCGAGCACGATAAGGAGAGCCCCCGTGGCAGTGGCGGAGCTCATGGCTCGCAACGGGGAACATCTTGTGGTAGGTGTGGCTGGAACCTGCTTACGTTGGCTGGCATCCTTGACTTGATGTTCTTCTATATCCAGCAGCAACATGGTGTTGGAGAAAGAGAGCATCCGGGGAAGGTGGTCGTCGACGTGTCCTCTTCGGCAGAGTTCGACCTCTTGGCGTCGAGCAAGCAGACCGACGACCTCGTCATTGTTGTTGTCAGCGGCATTGGCGAGTGACGTGCCCGAGGCATTGGATTGCGAGGACATCGATGGCTAGTGAGCTCATCGAGAGAGAGAAAGTGAGAGTTAGAGAGAGAAGGGGAAGAGGGAAGTGTGAGCAAGAAGGTAGAGGATCGACATGTGGGGTCACCCATATTTGTCTAAAATATATTTTCTCAATTTGAAGACTGGATTGTCATATGGCTAAACCGCTGCTACGCATGTGCCACGTATGACCGCTACCACCTTGAAATAGGCCAGGGAATAGTTTGGGGGCATAAAATGTATGGTATTGAAGTTGAGGGAGTAAATCGAACTATCGCAGAAGTATAGATGGGTAATTCAAACTTTTTCCTCCACGGAATGGACTGACTAATGTTTGTTGTTGCTTCAGTGCTCTAATAGTAGGCTTCACTTTGAAAAGACAATTTTGCCCCTAAGGCGATGCCCCCTTATTTCGTGTTCAAATAGTTGTCATTTTAAAAAAAAACTAACAACATGGATCAATATGTGATATATAGCACTCCACAAAAATATATGTTTGAATTCTACCTAAGAAGAAACTAACCCACTTACCAGTCCATAATTCTATTTAAAGCATGATTGACCAATCTTGGAAAAAGTATATTTTGACTCCCTCAACTATTGGCCGAATCTGATTCATATTCCTTAACCACAAAATCAGGTATATCGCATCCATCAAATATTAAAACCAGTGCAAAATGACTCCCTTGGCTATTTTGAGAGTGGTTTAGGTTGACGTGGCATGTTGACTTGGTCTTCGTTCTACATGACATTTACGTAGCATTCCAATTAGCAAACTAGAAATAAAAAATATAGTGGTCCCACATGTCAGTCTCTCGGGGAAAATAAAAAATATAGCGGGACCCACATATCATCCTCTCCATCTCCTTTCTCCTCCCCCTCTCTCTATTTCTCTCCCTATCCTCTCTCTCCATCAGATCTGATCGGTGACGTTAGCGGTCACAGGGTGTAGGATCCGGCGAGGCCGGCGCTCCTCTCTCCGACGATGGCGGCGGCACAGGGCCAGAGGCGCCGTACGCCGGCGCCCCCAAGCCGCCCCTCTCTCGGTCGCCAGCGAGGCTAATCGGAGACAGCCAAGGTGCACTAGAGGCATGCCGTGGTGGTCCATCGTTTCGGAGACTGAGGTGGCGGCTGACGCTATTCTCCACGCCCCCAGACCGCTGCTTGTCTTTGTCGATCTGGCCGGCTACTGTTGTCACCTCTGGCTCTAGGATTGGGAGGCTGCCGTCTTTCCCAACATCCTCTGCTCCTCTAGCTGGCCCGCCTAGATCTCCACCACACCGACAGGTGGCTCTATGGGTCGCTGTCGTCCTGGGGCCTCGCCACCTGGATCCTCCTGCTCCATCGAGGTCGCTGCGATTCCGCTCCGTCGACCTCGTTGGGAGGACCCGTCTTTCCAGATCTAGGTCCCGTGCCGCCCTGCCTTCTTCAACTCCACAACGCGACGCCACCACAACCTCAACAGGGGTGCACCGCCCCTAAGTCATCGCCGTCATCGGCTCCTTGAGCCACTTCTGGGTGCCGCCGCCATCTTCTTTCCCACAGACGAGCAGGCGAGCTCGAGCTCACAGTTGGCCATTGCAACTGCCGCCGCCTTGTTTCTCGGTGGCGGCCTGCTCCGACTACCCTCGCCGCCACCGACTCCTCCCTTCACGTGCATGAGCAGTCGTGCTAGAGCTCATGTGGGGCTCGCCGGCCGCCGCCGCCCCTCTCCACCTCCCCTCTTCTCCCCCCTTTTATTTTTAGTTTGCTGATTGGAATGCTACGTAAGCACCACATAGGACGAAGACCAGGTCAATGTGCCACGTAAGCGCCACGTCAACCTAAACCACTCTCAAAACAGCCAAGGAAGTCATTTTGCACTTGTTTTAATACTTGAGGGATGCGATATACCCGGTTTTCCAGTTAAGGGATATGAATCAGATTCAGCCAATAATTAAAGGAGTCAAAATATACTTTTTCCACCAATCTTTATCCACAGCAAGCCCAACCCAAGACCCCTCTTTCTCTCTCACAAGTCACAACCAACATAGCCAAGTCCAGCCCAATTTCCTACGCTACGAGTAGGTGAAAGCCCAATTTCCTCTACAAGGATGGGACCTAGCGTGGTGGCAGCTCAGGCTCAGTGCACAGGGGTTCAATTCAACCTGTCTACGCTGGCCCAAACTAGCTTAAAGCCTAACCAGCTTGGTCCATATATCAAAAGCAAATGCCACACAACTCCGGCGCATTTGAAGCCTAATATTGGGTCCAAAATAGCCTTCTGCTAGGGAACGCCCTCTAATGCCACTTACTGCCTGAGAATACCGTATAGATTTCACGCAACCCTTAGTAATAAAACTTTTCTCGTGTAAGAAACATTGATCTTTAAAAATCAGCTCATGTTACCACTAATTTATATACCCCACACGGCCACCAGTTTTCTTTAAGATGCACACCCCCCCTTTAAAGGTATGAATAATGGTGTCACGTTAGTTTCTAGCTGGGAAAGTTATCGCGTGTACATCTTGATGATGTTGGGGCAAGAGAAAGAGGGGATGGAAGAAGTTGGTATTTTGATTTCTATAGGTCTAATGGAGAAGAATACTGTATATGGAGTACTACCGTATGTATCGTCTATAGATCATCTTTGCTAATCATGGATGGAGATTTAGAAATAGGCAACTTATTTTACGAAATGTCTATGTAAATTGTATAAGTATGTTATGAAAAAAAATATACAGTAATACATCAGGAACCACGATCTTAGCTTGAAAAGATTAGATCTCAACTGGTTGTTTCTGAACTGTGCTAGCTCCAGGTTTTAGGGAAATCAACGCTGTGGATATCATAAGATGCAGAAGCGAAACATTTATTTCAATATCTTAAAAAGGTTGCACGAAAAGCAAGCAAGCCTCACCAACTTTTTCCTCACTTTAAAACAAGCAAGATCGATGAAACGCCCCTGCTTCATTATTTTGTTGGAAATATATGATTTGCACTTCATCATTGGCATGCAAGAGTATGAGATGCACATTAGCGAGAGGTTAGACCATTATGGTTGCAATTACTATGGGTGCACGATATGGTTGCACGAAACGTTGCCAGTTATTGGCAAAGGCCGGACTAGTACCATATGCATCATGCATCTTGCATAGCATGGTGAGAATAATTGGATGCCGACAAGGTAGGTTGAGTGAACCCCAACCTATGAGCACTTGTGTAATTGTCCATCTAATTTTGCTGACCAACAATAAATGTTTTAGCTATAGCTACTTGGCTCTTTCCGTTAATTTCTATTGTTATTATTAATCTCTACTACACTAAGAGAAAATTAAGGATACGCAGGCTAAAAAAATTACGCAGGTTACATATATTAAAGAACAATTGACTATATGCCGACAGACGCACGAACAACAGCAGCATCGAGTATATATGAAAGCTTGTACCGTCAACCACATAAGTTGGACCAAATCCAATTAGTGGAAGTCGCCGACTTGCACTGTATGATCTCCCTTACGCAAAGTAGTTCAATTGCACCATATATGTCCTACAAATTGAGCTCAATAAACTTTGCGTCCAGGACCAGTATCAGGAGAAGGTACAGTATCATGATCCAAAATATCTTGACTAATAATCATAATTGTGATAAATTTTCGACTACTTTACGGTGTCTCCATGGTGGTGCAAATGATATTTTCGTGGGCACAGATTAGCTATCGAGTTTAGGAGTAATAATTAACAATAACTAATATAATAATTGATTTTCAACCCATGGAAATTACGAGTATAAAGCATGTTGTTCCAGAAGTTCTGATTTTTCTGACTGCTATCTTATAAGGAGATATGACTGACACGTCCACTGAGGCCTGACAGTTACAAATTACAAATTGAGTTTTTAGTGAACAGATCACATGAGCATAATGTAAACAACGGCTGATGATGTACTATTACAGGTTTCAGGAGAACCTTTCCTGAGCATAATGTAAACAACGGCTGATGATGTACTATCTTAGGTTTCAGGAGAGCCTTTCCACGACTCTTTTTTTTATGCATGAGCATGATTCCTACATTATAGCAAGGTTAACAATGTGGACGAAGTAGTATATATGTCTTACCTGAAGCTGAACGCAGCTGCTGAAAGCCTGAAACCACCATACATGCAGGGATGCAGCTGGCTCAGATTTGTTGTTATTTCCCAGCTGCTTGACACGTGTGGAGTGAAGCCACCAGCAAGGCCAACTGCCCGTGGGAAACAGGTAGGTGGACCTTGAATACATACGCTCCGAAAGACCAGGCCGTTGTTTATCGCTTGTGTATATATCCGGCATTCCTGTTCCTATCCAGTATTCAGAGAATCAGAGTGACCCAGACAAGCTCTCGTTTTCAACCAGAAATTCAGATATGGATCAGCAATACCAGCTTTCAGGTGCTGCCTGTTTTCTTTGATTCATAGAGCCGTTGTTCCTGACAGAAGAAAAAAAAAAAGTTGGCTCACAGGAAGAGAAAACAAAGGTTGCATCCGTTAGCAAGCACCAAGTGTTAAGTAAGAGAAGCTAATGCAAAATCTGAACTAAAACGATGGACCAAGATTTGCCCACTATCACACAAGACAATTAAATGTTTATAGATATAGAGAAAGTTAGTGGTAAGGAGGGACCCTCAGAATTGACATATATGCAAAAAGTAATATATGACCAGGTAACTGAACAGGATGGAACTCTGAATAATGACCGGTTGCAGAGTACCTGGTTGAAGGCAATAATGTAAGGCTCTCCGTGGGCTCCTCTCCCTGATCTCTTTTTTCCTTCCACCCTCCTCCCTATAAATACAAAGGGCGTGCACATGGAAAAGTATCACGTAAACACTAAGACAGTAGTAGAAAACACCCGACGACTCTGAAGCCATGTGTATAGCTGCATGGGTTTGGCAAGCTCACCCTGTGCACCAGCTTCTCCTTCTGCTCAACAGAGATGAGTTCCATAGCAGGTACATGCATGATTTCAATTAATTGGTTACGTTGATCGTTGTAGCACTTCCTAAAGTAAGTAATAGCTCTGCTGCATCAAGCCCAATTTCGTTCTTGGGATTCAGTTTTTCTTCCACATGAAATCTTTTTTCTTAATGATGGATTAAAAACCCGGCCTCTACATCCAACAGGATGTATACAGCCAATCATGAAATCTATATGGTCACTAGGTCTGATGAATTGGTGCAGGCCAACAAAGGCAGTAGGATGGTGGGGGGAGGGCTCAAAGAAGATTCTTGGTGGTAGAGATGTTCTTGGTGGAGGGACATGGATGGGTTGCACAAAGGATGGCAGGCTTGCCTTCCTGACGAATGTGCTCGAGCCAGACGCCATGCCAGGGGCGCGCACAAGGGGAGATCTTCCCCTCAGGTTCCTGCAGGTATAGAAAAAACACATCAGGCAAAAGCTTCTTCCAGATCATTCAAGTTCATCTGCCATTTTATCTTAACATTTGTTTGAGTCGAACAGACAATATGTGGGCGATAAGGACAGGGAAAAGAAAGGCGTATTATATTTCCATTTCGTGCAGCCCAATTTGGTCTGAAATTCTCCCATGCTTTCTTGACATCTAACAAGTGTCTATTCCTTTGTTAATTTGTTCTGACAGCTTAAGCTAGACATACCATGTTTGAAGATTTAGAAATCAAGGCTTTACTGTTTTTATATAAAAAAATCTATAGTAGATCCTTCCGTTACAACTGCTAAACCATAGATTCGGATAATAAACAATATCTTTGACTTGAATAACCCACAGAATATGAACTGTGCAGAGCAACAAGAGCCCACTTGAAGTTGCAACTGAAGTGGCAAAAGAAGCTGACGAGTACAATGGCTTCAACCTTGTACTAGCCGATCTAACCACCAACGTCATGGTTTATGTGTCAAACCGGCCAAAGGGGCAGCCTGCGACGATTCAACTTGTCGCACCAGGGCTCCATGTACTGTCCAATGCAAAGCTAGACAGCCCTTGGCAGAAGGTAAGCAGACTGGCCTATTTCAATGTTCAGCTGATACCTTGATGACAGATAAACTCTCACAGTGCCTCATAAATGTAAATGCATAGAATGATGCTATTTGATGCAGCCTGAAAGAATGTCAATAGCATGCTAGAAATATTGAATGTCCATCTAACCGTCTGTCGGTTATGAATTTGTCATTAGTGTGCTATAAAGCAAGATCACAGAGGACACTTTTGAGCTGGAAAGGGTGTCAGAAAGCAACAATCAAACCGTTGCAAGTACTTGCGTAGTTATAAACAACAGCAGTACATCTAACTCCATTAATAAGCACATCATGTACAAGAAGAAAAATAGAAGTAGATGGCACATGATTGCAAGATACTCTGTCTTCTTTATCTTAGGGACCACTCACTACTCTGCCAAGAATATAGACCCAAGGGATGCAATGCAATTAGAAGCTATTTCATTGTTCTCAATGTACTTTGTAGGCGATTCGCCTCGGCAAAAACTTCAGGGAGCTTCTTAGGAAGCATGGTGATGATGAGGCCGAAGCGAAGGACATAGTTGAGAGGCTAATGACTGACACCACAAAGGCTGACAAAGATAGGCTGCCAAACACTGGCTGTGATCCAAACTGGGAGCACGGTCTGAGCTCCATTTTCATCGAGGTGCAAACTGACCAGGTGAGAACAAAATCTTTCACCTCACTCCAGTTTACAAGTACATTCAGATTTCAATTATTTGACAAACTAGATCAATCAATCTTGCATCTATTCAGTATTCACATTCTGAATTTAACATGTTTCTGTTTTGTCAAATTAAGGGACTCTATGGGACCCGGAGCACAGCCGTTCTATCAGTGAACTATGACGGTGAAGCTAGCTTATACGAGAAATATCTTGAGAGTGGTATATGGAAGGATCATACGGTGCATTACCAGATAGAGTAGGAAGGGTAATACACATGAAAAGATGGGAGCCTCCAATAAGAAAGGTGACGAAATTAATAGCTACGATTGTGCATGTAGTTCTCTTCTTCCCCAGTATATTGGAAGATGAAAAAGTGTACAATGATTCTCTAATTAATTACGCCGATTAAAATATTTATTGTATTTATGCAGATTTATCAATTGAAAGATGAAATTGTCACTGATATGTTGAATATAATACATATCATATAAATTCATGGGATTAGTATTCGAACCATTTGTTTTAGTCATGTCTGCTTTACTCTGCAATCCGAAAAATCTAGTGATCTTTTATCATCGCTACATGTATGATCCAAACTGAAGTGCTGAATTAAGGAACTGAAACGCTGTAATGTTGCGACACAGCGGGGAAAATATATAAAATCAGCACAGAGATGTATATGAAATGCATCTGGGGTACCTCGGCTCGATCCCTTCTTCAGTAGGCCACAGCACGGAGGCGGACGATGGCGGAGGCCTCGCGAGCGCCGTGGAAGAGGACGGTCGCCCTTGCCTCTCTACTAGTGAAGGGCCACTTGCGGCGGCCTCGCCTCACCGTTACTGCGCGAGAAGACGGCGCTGGCGCCGCCGAGCAGGCGATCGACGAGGCAGGGCAGTGGTTGTCGTTGAGTTCGGGCGATCGAATGTTTTGGGCCAGGGCTGGATTTTGGATTGGGCCGGTGGACGCTATCACAAACCACGTCTCATGGCCTACCTTATGGGCCTATTTAATCTGGTTTTCAATTTAGGCCCGTTTAAAATCCTCCGCCGGCAATCTTATATGGGCCTAATATTGGCCCGCGTATAACTAACTTTGAGCCTATTTGTTTGTCGTATAATAGATTATGGGCCTACTTTTGAAATCCGTACGGTCCTAAATTTCATCCCTTTAAGATGAGCTATGGCCCATGGGCTTAATTTCTGCACTTGTAAAATCAGGCTCTGGTCCTAATTTAACCTCCGTGGGAAAAAATAGACATATGATATATATTGACGTTGATATATTACCTAATTAAAATATTTTATGAGAATTCATATAGAAAAAACTCATAAGAGCAGAAAATAATACAACATTGCTTTGAATAGATATAATCTAGGAGATTGCTCTCTCTAATTATTGCAAATCACGTAGTTGTTGCATACCAATTTTTTGAACATAATTTTGAAGTGTGGAAGTTGGTATGGACTTACTAAATAGGTCCGCAAGATTGTCATTGGATTTTGCAAGACACCAATCTCCTCCACTTTCTTGTAATTTATATAGGTGAAATAGCTTTGGGACAATAGCTTGGTGATATTGCTCTTTATATAACCTGTCTATATTTGATCAATGCATGCAACATTATCTTTGTAGATAATGGTAGGTGATTTAATAGAATCAATATCCACTACTAGGATCCTATATTTTGCCAGGGTAAATATATTGTCGGCAATTTAGTTAAACCGTAGGATATACGCATTCCCGAGGGTCAACCGCCGGGCATTTCCCGTAGGCCATCGGTAGTTGGGGATTCAGACAATCGCCAACGGTATCGACGGGTATTTAGATGCCTTACGGTGTAAGGCTGAAGGTGGACCATAAGCTATTACCTAGAGAATACACTACCGTTACTGATTGGCCAATGGAGTCCTTGATGGTTTTCTTACCCCGTCGGACATTTAATTCACCCGATTATTTTTATACACCGTCGGGCATTGTAAAGTGCTACAGTTTTCTAGTACAGTCCTACAATTTTTGCCACCGTTGATAACATATATGTACTACAGTTTGTGCCACCGTCGGCCATATATATACACTACTGTGTTTGCCACCATAGGTAACATATATGTACTACCACTTTTGCCACCGTAGGTTATAGCATTCATCTAGTGTTTATACACGGTAGGCATTAGTTTTGCCGACCAATTAAAATTATTAGAGATATACAATATATTATTTATTGCATGATTAATTCAAAATTCATTTGTTCAAGCACATTTAAGCGGATATATCACACAGCACATGCTAAGGGATTATATCATGAAAATCATGAATAGTTTGTATTACATAATAAAAAGATCCCTCACAAATATAATATAGCATAAATCCAAACATCTCCAACGAGGTAACATTAAACATAATATCTCCCTAAAAGTTGTATATGATTAGTCATTCTGTGACCATAAACTCTTCCCCACCAGCTTGCATCTGAAAACTATGTGGTGCTCGGGATGAACAGATGTCCGAGCACTTTCTCCTTTCCTATTTAGAATAAAGAAGAACAGAAAAAGTCTCATGAGCAGGAAAATTTGGTCATGTAGATCTTCTATTTCGCCGGAATTTATCGATGGTTCTCATTGAAAAGAAGAAGAAACTATAGGCCGTGTAAAATCATGTGACTTATGACCGTGTATAAACACTTGTACAAATCGTCAATTTTTAGGCCCAATCGTAGGTGGTTCGCTTATCCACCTGTAAAATTATTTTTTTGACTATCTGAAAAAATAATTTTTTATATTGATTTATACGTAAAGTTTTCGAGTATAAAGTTTTTTCTATTGAAAGCATCTTTTATTTCAAGTGAAAGATTTTATCCACAATTAAAAAATTATTATAGAAAGCTTTTCAATATCTAAAACAGAATTTATCCAATAAAATTGTAGTAACCAACTTTTAACAAGTCTTGATGCATGCCAAATTCTACGAGCCAAGCTTGTCGTGCCTTATTTAAGTTTAGTAATGCTTAAGGGTTAAACTTATCTGTTGGAACGTGTTACCGTACGCGTGAGACGCTTCGGTTTCCATCAGCGTCTGCGAGCCCTTGACGAAGCGCTACCGGTCAGTGGTTCCGTCGTTGGAGGACAAACACGTCGGCTGCATCGACGCCTTCCTCCTCGGCGGCGAGAAGAACAGCCATGTCGGCGTGTCCAACTTTATCTTGCTACTTTGTCTGTTTTTTTAATAAATAACGTTGTTAATTTTTATCGTGACATTTAGTTATTTCTTTTATTTAAAAAATAATGTAAATATAAAAAATATGAGTCATACTTAAAATTTCTTTATAAACTAGATTACAGAAAAAAATTATATTTATTTATTTTTTTAAAATAAAACAAATGCTCAAGTATTGTGTCAAAAAGTTAATGGCACCATTTATTAGAAATGGGAGAGAGTACTTCTTTGTATCGCTTGGGGAGTGGAATTCTTCACCAGTGATAACGGTGATGAGGAGCTGCGCCTCACAAGTCACAAGAAGCATGTACCTCGGTGATCTTCTCCGGCCCAAGGGCGTCCCGATGAGCCCTGCCGGTACAAACGCCATGCAATTCGCGGGACGCACCGGCGGCTCCCTCTACTGGGGGACTATGTACGGCGCTGTGCTCGCTCTCAACGAGAGAACCGGCGAGTTCTCGTCTCTGACGTTGCCCAAGTGCGCCGGCGATGATGCCAGCAGGGTGTGCATCATCCTACTAGGAAACAACTACGACCTAGCTAGAGTTGCTAACGCCGCTACGGTAGCAGGGAGTGGACGCCGGGGAAGACGCTCCGGCTGCCCGAGTTGACACATGAGCTGCCCGGGCGGAAAGACAGCTTCTTCAAGACGATGGTCGGCGCCAAGATATTGGCGGTGATCGGACGATCCGTCATGCTGACACCGCCAGATGAGATGTGGCCGTTCTCCGTCGACCTCGACACCATGGAACTGGAGCGCTTGTATGACTTGGACAACATATGGGGCGGTTGGTGGGTGTTTCCGGTCGAGCCTACATGGCCGCCGGTATATATATATATATATATATATATATATATATATATATATATATATATATATATATATATATATATATATATATATATATATATATATATATATATATATATATATATATATATATATATATTAGTGGACGTTATCGCGCCATAGGGGCATGCAAGGGCAAGTCTGGCGGCCATGAAGGCTCGATCGGGAAGACCCACTTTATAATTTTCGGTTTTTAATAAATAATATCGTTGACTTTTTTTACTGTTTAACTATTCATCTTATTAAAAAAATTAATGTAAATATACAAAATTATAAGTCATGTTTAAAAGTTCCTTTAATGATAAATCAGATCACAACAAAATAAATCATACTTAAACTTTTTAAATAAGACGAATATAAATCATACTTAAACTTTTTAAATAAGACAAATGGTCAAACATCGTGTCAAAAGTCAATAGCATCATTTGTTAAAAATCAGAGGAAGTATATATACTAGAAAAATTACCCGTGCATTCCAACAGAAAACTAAAACTACAATAAACGTTAAATGAATAGAGTTCAACTTTCATAATCCAAGCCCTTTATAAAAATATTCTTCACGTAAACCTGTCTGATAATTTGTTCAAAAAATCTATTTCTTGTCCACCGGCTCCAACATCAACTAAGATTTTGTTTGAAAAAAACTCTCACATCCTACTGAAATGTGTCTAGTGGTATAATATCATTACCTACATGTTTTCACTCGTTTTTTTTTTTCAGTTCCCTACCTTAGATTCGTTTATTATGACCTTGCTGTAGGTCGAACATGATTGAGAAGTTAAGACCTTTGTTATACAAGATTGGAAAAAAAACAAGGGAAACATCAAAAGAATAAAAATAGTACAACAATGCACATATAAAACAAATGATTGAAAAACACAACCAATTTACATAAACATGTGTTTAGATGGAACTCTAAAAAAAGTATGACCTTTTGAAGGTTTTAAACCACTAATCAAATCTTCACATGTTAGAGTAGTAAAATATCAAAATTAACGCAGTCTTGTTCCCCGCCCACCCACCATCATTATGTCTTATCACTTTATCAGCCAAGCCCAGAACCACTTCGATTATCCATTTAGAGAGGCTGCAAAAAGCAAAAGCAGGAGGTGAGCTTGAGCGGTCGAGCGCTGGCGGTGGCGGGAGCTCGAGCAGCAATCGCCCCTTCCTCAAGCAGGACAATGCGGCGATGCATGTGCAAGTTTGAGTGGGAGAAGAAGGCGGCTAGCGCACGAGCAGGCGAGCGGCAGTGGCCCATGCGCGACAGCAACAGGAAGCGACGGCTCGATCTTGATCCGAAGAAATGGGCGGCGGAGCAGGTGAGCAGCACTGTGCGGTCGAGCAGGTAGAGGCAAAGTTTTTCTTGAGCTCCCCGTTGTCTACAGCAAGCTTGATCAAGGTATCTTCAACCATTAATGAATCATCTTCTTCTCAAAGTGGCTAGGCTCACGGCCATTTTCCTCGATCTCCGTTTTCATAGTTTTTTCTTTCAATCCAAAGGAAGCCTAATTTGATTCGATTTGTGTGTTTCGCTCTCTGTTCTAATCGGTGAAAAGAAGCACGGCAGATCAATTGGGAGACGAAGAGTCCCGACAATATCCGCGTCACTCGGGAACACGACCGCCTGACGTGGTGACGTGCATACGACGCACGATGACGTCAGCGACGGACAAAAACGCGTACGGACGAACGGAATTAATCGGACGCCATTAACGCACGTAGAATCGGACGACGTGGACGCGTAGTCGGACGATGTACCTTATAACGTACCAAAATTTTAATAAAAATAATTTTAATTTTTATAATAAGTAAAGATTAGTATAAAAATAGTAAATCGTCTGTAGATTAATGAATGATTTGAGGCAGTTCAACTCCGTATCCTTATTTTATACCCCTTTTTAATTTTTATGGGATTAGTGTTGAATTTTGATTAGTCAGGTTGTGAACGGGAAAGTCAATTTGCAACTAAGTTCACGTGCATGCTATGTAGATATTGGCCATGAAAAATTTCAGTAACATAGATCATATATCAAACACATGCTATACTAAATTTAAAGTACAGGTCTTACACAAAAAAGTAACAAATCTGGCGATGAATAATATTGGTACTGTTTGAAAATATAATGCGTTATTGTTTTCCACAAAGTCAAAATAATTAAACTAAAAATATATGTGTTTAGTGTCATGCATTTGGTACCACTAAATTCGTAATTAAAAATTTGTTATATAATATTAATTTTGTAATTGTTGATAATAAATTATGAAAGAAACTAATAATCAAAACATAATGTTGGAGACTATATAGAAACCTAATATTTTTTATATTTTCAAACAGAGGGAGTACTATTTATGGCCAAATTTGTTTAATTAATTTATTTTTGTGTAACCGATTTTGGACTTTGACAGTTTGCATGATTGTAAATTCCTATTATATAAATATTGTCAAATTTTTTTAGAATTTTTTATAACTATTTATTTGAGAAGTGATAAGTAAAGAGTGTGCTTGCACTCAAGTTACAAAAACCAACTGTAGTTGTGAACTGTTAGTACAAAATTGGAACACTTCACTTTGAAATTTAGTTGATACTAGGAAAATGTCCGTGCGTTATTACGGAAAAAAATAAAATTATAATAAAGTATATAGTTATTTAAGATAGAATTTGTTTTTTTTCTAAGTACTTTAGATACTGACACAAATATATTATCCAAGTACTAATAAAATCTCCTTATTGCGAATGGGTTCTATTTACAGCAGACGGGCGAGTCCGATCTGGTGGCGTGGGGGCGGGAGATGGACACGCGCGAGCCCTCGTACAGGCGATCCGATCTGACGCTAGGCATAATACGAAAACCCGGACCAATGGTCGACCCGTGACCTCGTCCGTTCAGTTGGATCGCTGGTCCAACCGGTTCAGGACCAGAGTGTATATGTAGTTTATATGTTTCCCCGGACATGGTTAGATCGCTAGCTAAGTGGCAGATTGGGAGACTCAACCCACTACGCTTCTGTTCGAATCCTCTCCACGCTTGTTTTTCTACCTATTTTGAACATCCTTATTAGGACCGGACCGGACATCGAACCGGTTCGGCTGCTGGTTCGCTGGTCCAACCGTCCGGACCGGACATCGAACCGGTTCGGCTGCTGGTTCGCTGGTCCAACCGTTAAGAACCGGTTAGACCGCTGGTTCGATAGTTTTAGACCGGATGAATTGAACCGGTCATGAAATATATTGAACAGGAGCAATATATATACATATATATATATATACACATATATAGTTAATTTATAGAAAAAAAATAAGCACATAAATATTTTAATTGTATAATCACAGCAACTGCACTCAAAAATTATTGTGACATTTGAAATTCCAAAGCAATATCTGTTGAGACGGCCACACATATTGGGAAAAGAACAGTCAAGGTAAGACCGTCAGTCTTTTACGCAGATAAATACGATACGTAAAGTAATTAAGAATAAAATTCCGATGGATGCAACAGACTTGCCTTTGTAGCTCGGAATCCATAACAAAGGATCACAAGATTCTTTGAACATGCTTGATGCAATAAACCAGCAAGAGTTTCCCCATGTTTGTTTGAAATTGTAGCTCTTTGTTCCCGAACAACTGTAAGCCATATATATCCATCATGGCACAACACATACAAGAATAGGAAATAACATTGTCAAACATAATATTCCATCAAGACAACAAATTATGTAAGACAAGGCAAACATATGTAAGAAAATAACCTTGCCGCCGCCGGAGAAGGAGGTCTCTCTGCCGCCGCCCGTGGTGGTAGAGGAGGAGGTGAAGGAGGTGCTGTCCGAGACGGCCGTGTCGGTATCGCGGCCCAGGCCGCCGGAGCCGGAGAAGGAGGTGGTGAAGAGGAGGCTGGAGCGGAAGGAGGAGGAGGAAGCTTCCGAGTCGGTGGCGTCGGCCGCAGCGGAGAAGGCCAAGGCCAAGTGCGGGGGCGAGCGGGAGGGGGAGCAGAAGGCGGTTGTCGGCGGGATGGAGAAGGGGAGGGCGAGGACGAGGACGCCGGAGCAGAGGAGGCCCAAGGAGGCTGGCAACGGGAGGACGAGGTCGCCGTCCCCTGCGTCGGCGCAGAGGAGGCAGGGTGCCGGCGACCACCCGGCGCTGCTGCCGCCGCCGTGCGCCTGCGCCGCCGCCGCTACCGCCGTGCGCCTGCACCTCTGCCGCCGCCGACGCCGCCGGCCTGCCGATCTAATGGGGTCTGGGGAGTGGGGATCGAATCCTGCTGCAGCAACCCTAAAAAAAACTGAATATTACGATTTTTGCCCATACCTTATTTGTATGATCATAAAAAAATAGGGGTAATAACGTCCACAAGCAAAAACCGGCCGGTTCCAATAAAACCGCCCGGTTCAACGGTTTCATAAAAAACCGCCCGGTTCAACCGGTTTTTAACGGTTCGATTGCATGGGCGGTCTTTTAAGTGAACCGAGCCGTTAAAGTCTCCGGTTCCGGTTTTTTTCGATCCGACCACCGGTTCGGTCCGGTCCTAATAACTAGGATTTTGAATAAAACGTATATGGGCCGTGGAAGAAGGATGGGCCTTACAAGGTCAGCCCATGTGTTTCGCCTAACAAGCCAGGACGTGCATGACGTCAGCAATGGACAAAAAAAAGTTTTGGAAGAAACATTATTTGTTTTTATAATAGTCTTTTGTCATGTCATATTCATATAATAACTGAGGAAAAAAACGAGTATTTCTTTCTACATAAACCACCCTCCTTTTCCTTTCTCCGTGCACCGTTCTCTTTTTCGGATTTGGACATTGTATATTAGTTTAAGACTAACCTTTATATAAAACTAGATGAAACACCACGTATTGCTGTGAAAAACGTTATACAATAATAAGTAAACATGAGGTAGAAAAAGAATGTATTGTAGCCAACCGATTTGATCTCATGTGCTTTACACAATTATATTTTTCATAGATCCTCCAATATAATGGCAAAAATATTAGATCGATGATGCATTTTCATAGAAGAGAGATAATAGATCTACGATGCTAAAAATAATTGAGGTGATGTAATAAAAGGAAAGCTAGAAATAATTGAGATAATGTGCATGGCTTCATGATGGAAAAGAGATATTTTGCACCAAAGATGAATGATCCAAAGGCGAGAATGAATTGAGGTGATGTTGGCCCTAGGCCTGTAATTTCCATGCCTTTTTGGGCCGCTGCTGCTAGTAGTCTGCTGGTTGTAAACTGTTTTTGCTTCTTTCTAGTATAAAAATAAGGAAAAACTTCATAAGTATATATGATTTAACATTTATTTTTAGATTTTTTTAGTTTCCTTGTACTGATGATTTTCACATATGTCCCATCTTTTTGTTTTTTTTTCTTTCTCCTTGGCCATGTTCATATAGTTTAAAGATCGAAGGTATAATGGTTCATCTTCAAGTTTCAATCATTACTTTCTCCGTTCACAAATATAATCATTTCTAGTGTTTGTAATTTATTCATAAATAAAGTATTTCTAGAGTAATTCCCAGTTTAACCACTTCTTATGGTTCTTGCATTTATTATTACATAGCTAGGCGACATCAAAGTAATCACGACTTTCTCCTCCTAAGTCGATTGCAAGGGAGTAGTAATTTGTTTTTTTTTGTGAGGTACTACAATGATTGAAATTGTAACTACATATTACAGCAAACTTTGTTTTATATCAACTAAGGCCTTGTTCGTTTGGGCCAGGATCAGGCGGGATTGCAGCCCAATCCCCGTGGGACAGCCTGGTTGGGGCTGTTTTTCCTCTGTGGCCCGTGGACGTGTTCGGATGAGGCCGGGGGGAGGGGGCAATCCCGGGGGGAGAGAAAAATCGTCTTGGAGGCGTGTCTTTTTTCTCTCTCTCTCTCTCGCTCGCGTCGTCCTCCTCGACAGGCCACGGCGTAGCGCCGCCTTGCTCTCCTCTCCAATTGCGCCGCCACCGCTCTCCCTCGCATCTTCTCGTCATATTGACGCGGATCTTGGAGCTCGTCGTCACCCTATCATCCCCAGCTTGCAGTGCTGCGGGTTAATCTCCCACTCCCCCTCTCACTTCTCCCATCGTTTGATTTAGGGTTTTGTCCTCACCTATTTTTCTCCAAGATTCTTGGAGCCGAGGGATAGGGAGAGAGAACAAGAGTTCTTCCTGGGTTCCAATCAGCGAGAGGGAGGAAGAGATCGGATGGGGAGGAACTCCACTGAGTCCTGGTGCTTGGATCCCAAGAGGGAGGTATGTCTCGGCACAAATGTTCCTGCATTTCTTGCAATTGTCATCTATAAAATTGTTGCTTCTTTACCCCTCTGTTTAAATCTGCAAAAGAAATATTCCTTGGTTTATTTTGGCTTCATGTTTCCTGTATTGCATTTAGGTCTTCAAAAATTTTATGCAATAGTTTGTGCTACTTGGTGCCTGGTACAAGTTCCACCTTTGCCCCTAGGTATTATGGTACAAGGAATTGGTCAGGAACTGGACTAAACAAAAATGCTATTTTTCACTGGTAACAACTAGGCAGCTTGTTGTGGTAGCCAGGTTCTTTTAGAAAGAAGAATCTGAGGATGTTATAGCTTATAAATAATGCATATATCCTTAGTTTTTTTCAAAGGCTGAGCATTGAACCTATATTTTGGTAATGTAGTGCTACAGTTTGTTTATAGATTCCATTTACTGCCATGAATTTTCATTGCTTATACATTATGGTAGTATGTATGGTAATGTAGCTCAAAGGATAGTTGTAACACCCTAAAATTATCCTCATATAAAAATAAATGAGAAAAAAGAATTTTAGAAATTAAATTAAAAGCCTCAAAGAGTGAAAATAATAAAAACAGAGAAAAATCTATAGCAAGATAGGCTTGGAAATAATTTTATAAAATTCTTTGCTTAATCATCTATTTTTTGGAATTTTCTGGGATTTATTTGATTAAGGGAAGTATTTTTGGTGAATTAAATTGAGTCACAACATTAAAATAAAAGAAAAAAGAAATTAAAACCCTTTTCCCTGTGCATGGGCTGAATCCGGCCCGTTACTGTGCACATAAATGCCCCCCCCACGCGCGGGCGGCCCACGGCCTGCGGCCGCCGCTCCGCCCGTGCCTCGCTGACAGGTGGGCCCCATCTGTCGGCATCGTCATGAACCTCTCATCGAAGGAATCCAGTTCATCCCGAGCGCCGCCGCCACAATCTGCTCCAAATCCGAGCGCCTTGGCCCTAATCTCGTCCAATCGGTTGAGGGGAAACGGTGCCCTGATCCTCCTCTATCTTATCCACAAGGAAACAGAGCCTAATCGCACACGGTTGAGGAAACTCGAAGCTTCTCGACTCAGATTTTATCCCTAATCCGCCTCCGCCGCATATCTCGCCGAACCCAAGCCGGACTCGCCACCTCGTCGCTATAAATAGCAAGCCTTAGACCCCTGGAAGCTATCCCGTGCATAAAGTTGAGCCTTAGCTAGCCCTAGCAGCCTCCCTGTCACGCCTAGAATTTCCATCCAAAATTCTGGAGTTTTATTGTATGTAAACCCTCGTCCAGGAATCAACCGAGGCACACATGACAAAATTGATAATCAAAGTAATTGTTTACATAGCGTAAACATTATTACAGAGGCGAATGGTACCTCTTAAAACAATAAAGTTCTAATAGCGGATAATTAAATAAGCAGCGTGACGACTCCCACTCCACGCACTTGACCGGGCTTCCGCTCAGTCCTCCAAATAGTCCTCTTCACTGTAGTCCTCCTCTGAATGATGATTGTTGATTGCAAGGTGAGTACATGAAATACTCCGCAAGCCACACAGCAAATATGCAAATGCACATGATAACAAAGGATGGCATAATATGGCTCAAGTTTGCGTAAAAGCAAGTAATAAAACATTTCAGAGAGTAATAAAACATTAGTAAAACAACAATATTGATCAACACTATACTGCTCACCAAAACGGTATAGGCCCAACCAGTCCTACCTGGAGCTTCACATGTTCCACTGTTCAACCATCAGATTTTAGATACCGTGGGACTAATCACAGAAAACATTGCTAGGCCGCCCTTAACCGTGGGCACGGCTATTCGAATAGTTTTACTCTGGCCAAAGGTGTACCAATTTACCCACAAGACACAACTCCACAGCACATCACTGTGCCCCTTGATACCACCACGGTATCTCGGAAAGGAATTGTGATAGGATCCTCCATGTAATCCGCACAACAAGAAAACCACCCACTAGACCACCAGTCTCCGGTAGGATTGATCAGATACCTAGTTTGGGAGACGGCCCAACACCCAAGACATGGACTTATTGACGCAGCCATGGTGGTCTTATTAACATAGCCACAACACACCATGGTGGACCCCGGTTGAGTGTACTACACTTTGGTTCCCACCATTACCCATACTAGCTTGTGGTTAGCACGAGTATTGCTTCGCAGCGAGTAGTTCGCGAACCAGTCCTTAACTGTCACGAGCACCGCTAGCAACATTTCCAACCATGGTGCTCGCGACCCACCTTTTATTCCAGTTTTAGTGAACCATTAACATGTCCTCGTACGACCACCGTCGTAAAGGGATCATCATTCTATGTGACCGAATATATTAGTATAGAAATTACTGTGACCCCCATAAGTTATTCTATCTTTTGCTAGGCATAGCTAAGCAGGGTCCTAGAGTTATTCTAGCTAACCAGTAAATAAAGGTAGCTAGTCAAAATTATCCCATAGGTACAATGTCAAGTAATCAAATCAAAGGAGCCATAAACAAAGGTTAGAGTTTCCCTGTCCCGATGACATTTCAAAATAAATGCAGCGTTGAAGAAAAATATAGCTTTAAACATAGGAACAACATGTTCAATGAGAAAGAGGAATCTGTGTGACTTGCCTTGCAGCTCCACATAGCCTTCGACACCTGCCTCGAAAAACTGCGTCACTTCCTGATCATCAGTAGCTATAAGCAATAAACAAAACAAGCAAAAACAGTACATCAACACACATGAACAGTAAAATATTATATTTTTAATGGATATTTCATGATTTTTAAAGAAATTAGAGACTTGAACGACCTCAATCCGAGTTCGTATGAATTAGTTATGATTTTTGGAAGTTTTAACCCTTTTATAGCCTATTTAAAAGAATTACCCGATTTATTGCGTCATAATTGAATTAATTTTATTTGGAAAAAGGGGGTTTATGACGTCACAGGAGAGAGGAGGCTCTCGGCTGACCAGTGGGGCCCACTGTCGGCGAGAGGAAGGTGTTGGGTCCATGGTGGACCAAGTCCACCATGGTCCACGAGGGGGATCCGACGGCTAGGGTTCTAGGGTTTTGATCGGACGGCCAAGATCTAGCCATGTGTCAAGGTGATCTCACTGTGATCAGACGGGTGGGATCTAACCGAGGAGATCCGACAGCTGACATCGATCCCGATCGGATCGGCTAACGACGCTGAGGTGGCGCCGAGCTGGCGCCTACTCGGCGACCACGTCGGCGGCCACATCGGCTACAGCAACGGCGGCGACACTAAACCCGATGATCGACGGCAATCAGCAGCGTGGCGACGCACGGCGAGAGCGGGAAAGGGTAAAGGAGGTCGAGGCAATCCTTACCGAGGGCGAAACCACAAAGAGCGGCGACGGAGACGGCCGGCGGCGAGCTTGAGGCGGCGGAGGGCTTCGGGTCTTCGTCGACGGTGGTGTTCTGGTGGCTTCCGAGGGCTAAAAGGCAGCGGCTTGGCTTCTGCGGGCTCCGGCGAATCTAACCGAGGCGGCGGCGGGCTTCAACAGCGGCTAAGGCAACGGTGGCATGCGAACGAAGCTTGGCGACGGCGGCGGAGCAAGCGCGAGACGCGGGGAGACGGCTAGGGCTAGCTAGGGCTCAATCTAAAGGGCAAAAACCATCCTAGGGGTCTCAAGGTCGCTATGTAAGGTGAAGAGGGGCGGACTCCGGCTTGGATTCGACGGATTTTGCGGCGGCGCCGGTTAGGGATTGAAATCCGACTCGGGAAGCTTCGGGTATCCATTCCACGCGCGATTCGGCTCCGGCTTTCTTGGGGATTAGGTGGAGAGAGATAGGGGCTCTGTTTCCCCCAACTAATTTGGAGAACCAAAGGCCGAGATGACCGGATTTGGCGAGATTTACGGCGGCGACGCTCGGATGCAACAGTGCGCCCAGGTAGGCGGAAGACGACGACTCGGTAGGCGGGCCCTACCGCTATTGGTGGCAGCGGGCGACGCGACGGATGCAGGCCGTCGGCCGTAGGCGCGCGAGGGAAACGGGCTGCGCACAGTAACGGGACCGAAAAAATGGCCCAGAGGCTGTTGGAGGGGTTTTAAACCTTTTTTCCTTTTGTTTTTAATTCTGTGAGCTTAATTATTTTGCCAAAAATATTTTCCCTAATCAATTAATTCCCAGAAAATTCCAGAAATTAAATAATTAAGCAAAGAATTTTATAAAATTATTTTCAAGTCCATTTTTCTTTAGATTTTCCCTTGATTTTATTCCTTTCACTCATTGAGACTTTTAATTAAATTTCTGAAAATTCCTTTTTCACAATATTTTATATAGGGAAAATTTTAGGGTGTTACAAATCTACCCCCCTTAAACAGAATCTCGTCCCGAGATTCGCGAGCTCAGGCGAAGAGGTGCGGATGAGCAGACTTCAGTTCATCTTCGTGTTCCCACGTGGCTTCATCTTCCGAGTGATTATTCCATTGAACTTTGCAAAATCTTATCACCCGATTCCGAGTATTCCTTTCGCTAGTCTCTAGGATACGAATAGGCTTCTCGATATAGGTCAGATCTTCATGGATCTCGATCTGTTCTGTCGGCTCTTTTGCTGTACTCGTAAACAACTTCGTTCGGAATTGAGACACATGGAAGAACATCGTTTACTCCCTTCAAGGGTGGTTTTAGAGCAACTACTAGTTGAGTAAGGCAACGTTCTCCTTTCCATTTCTATATCTGTAAGGTCCCACGTAACGTGTCAGGTGCCAACTTCTCTTTTGTCTAGGAATCGGCGCATACTCCCCTGATGGCGTGACTCTCAAATACGCACATAGTCACTTCCATCGAAAATTAAGATCTCTTCTGCGGTTTATCCGCATTAGCTCTTCTGCGGAGATTGGGCTACTGAAGTATTCTTGTATGGAATCTTCATTTTTTCCGGCTTCCCGCAAGATGTCTGTCCAGTATACCTGTCGTTCCTCCCGCCTACTCCCAAGCTGAGTGTTTTGGCATTCCGTCATACAAAGCCCGAACGGGAGAGAGCCATCTTTTTAGACTTGCCTGGACAGAAGAGGAGATGATGGTAATTGTTGTTTATGAGGAGGAAAACTCAAGGTGAAAATAAGCATACGGATAAGATCGAATGACTACAAAAAGCATTAGCGGTTATGAAAAGGGTAAGCTCTTGCCCAACTTTTCACCGAAGCAATGGCAACAAAGCTCTCAACATAATCTTCCAGGATTTGGTTTTAACCCAGTTCAGTTTCTAGTCCAATCCTGTTTGGGTCGTGTGTCGACGGGGTGATGAAATAAGCCAGTACTAAGTTTTAGCGAGTGGTGGCGGGTGCCCATCTCTTCTTTGAGTCGCTTGGCCAAACTAAGTTAAACTGGACTTCCTCTGTCGACACAATTCTTGACGCGGGCAACACCGTGCCAGCGCCATACGGAATTCTGGGCCATTATTTACAACTCGCCCAACCTATTTCCAGAGGTAATTTATCTGACGTATGAAATGGGCTACTTTTGTAAGTCTGTCCTAAATCCTACAAACCCCATAGTGGAATCAAATTCTATGATTCAAGTTTTTGGCAATTTCAGTGGATGAAATCCATTTCCTACTTCTTCCTACTGTCCTATTCAGCGACGCTTTAGAGGGGTATGTAAACAATCCATGTGGGCTTCTGATGCTAACCTTACACGCTGACATTTACATCACAAAACAGCATATACTCTGCCATCTCTACTACGCTACTTACACTTCAAACTTCTCCTTCAGATCTTGATACATTTTGGTGTCTGCAAAAGGGTTGGATGGAAATACTGTGTTTCTGTGGATGGCTTCATCTAAGTCAGCTTTGTCAATTCCCTCCTTGCCGGGTACGCAAGATTTCGCTCTCCAAACTACAACGGTTACCTTTTCATCTTCCGAAATCCAATAGCTTTCCCCCCTTTTTCCTGTTCTTTTCTGATTTCCAAAAGTCCGCGCTCTTCCTTTGCATTTCGCGTACACGATCTACCAAAGTAGGCTTGTGCTTTCCCAAATTGCCACAATCCTTGATAAACTATACTCAGATGTTAACCATCCAAAATCTTTCACATAAGTCCAACGATAATTTGCTGTTCTTCCATGGGGTATGCAGTAGCTTTTCCGGCTAAGTGGCATCAGCCACCACATTGCTTTCCCGGATGATAATGTATTCTAATGTCAGTTAGTCGCGTGATCAGCTCCAACCATCGGCAATGCTGAGGTTTCAGATCTGGTGAGGTTAAAAAATATTACTTCAAACGTTTGTGATCCGTAATAAAACTTCATTACTATGACCTATGATGTAATGTCTCCAAAATCTTCAAGGCATGCATACAGCTGCCTAATTCCAATCATGGGTAGGATTAATTACCCTCATGAGGCCTAGCTATCATGAGCATATGCCAGCAACCTATTCCTTCTGCATTAACACACATCCCAAACCTTGCTGAGATGCATTCACAGTTTGTCGGCGAAATTGGGACTGGGGGTCCCACGTTCTGCGGGACGCGTTGGCTCTCCAAGCCCAACATCGGCTCCTCCCAGGGGGACATATCGTGCACGACCCGGCAGGCCGGCAGAGAGGCCGTTGTCTCCTGCCGGTCGATCCCGTGTGCCTGGATTGCGTCGCCCGCGGCCCCGGAGTGCTCGTCCCGCTGCACCGACGCGCCCCCTGTCGCCCGGGAGAGCGCCTCCTCCGGCCCCGGGCACCGTGGTCGTCCCGGGCACCGGTGGCGACGTGTTGCCCGGAGCGGGAGTGCCTCCCGGCCTCCAGGGAGCTGTGTGTGGGCACCTGGCGACCAGAACAATGCCGCCCGCGCACCCGAACACGGGCTCCTCCTAGTATGGCGCAACAGGCCGGGCTAATGCGGGTATGCGCGTGCTCCAGCCGCCCAAGCAGCAACAGCTCCGGCATGAGCGTCGTTAGGCAGACGTGTGCATAGGAGAGCTCACCGGAAAAGCCTCTCTCCGTATTTGGCACTGTGGACTCCCCTAATTCTATAAAGAGGATCCAAGCCACCGAACCGAAGGGCAAGCGTAAGGTTAGCATTAGAAACCCGAGGCTCGGACTCCTGATAACCCCTGGGACTCTTTCCGGGGGAAACCCTCTTAAGGGGCCCCTTTTTAGGTCCAACTCTCAGTACGACTGTTCTCTTCCTCAGCTCCGGCTGAAGCTCACTTCTGTAACCGCATTCTCATTCCTCCCACCTAGCCATACACACGAGCAGATAGGTTTACGCTCCGGCAGCCCGAACCTGTATAAATCCTCCCTGTCTCCTCGAGTGCCCTGTTTCTATGGTCTTCTCCAACCCTCGCTACACCTGAGAACCACTCCCCTGAGAGCCGAATCTCAAAAGGGGTCTCCCGAACTTCCCCCGTCAGTTTCGTTCCTCCGACACGCCTGGCGCGCCGAGGTAGGGGATGTTCCTTTCAGTGACACGTGCCGGCTATCTCCAACAGCCGGCGGCACTCTTGGCGGAGGGAGACCATCCGATCATCGTAGCAGGATGCCGACGACAGATCGGCGCCTCACCCCGACCGGACAATCCTAGCCCTCTGGCTAGCTCACCGTGTTCCC